>JAMPIV010011474.1:315000-490352 GCA_024509875.1 Oreohelix idahoensis | reverse complement strand
TTCATCGCTCTTTGTCGCGCATATTATCTTTCATTTACTTACAGTTAAAGAATATATGGAACGAGACATGTGGAGAAGTACTGAGAAACAGAAAACATCAGCACAAAGCATGGATGACGACAGAAATCATTAATAAGATAGAAGACAGGAAAAACAAGAAAGCAGATTTAAACAGAAGCAAAAACCAGAAGGTCCAAAACCAAGGCTGATGAAGTGTACAAACAAAGAAGTAAGAAAAAACATCAAAAGAAGAATTGGCAAGTAAAGCAGAGGAAGCTGCAGTCAAAGGAAATATGAGGGACCTGTACAACAACACAAAGAAGCTATTAAGGAAATATAAGCAAGCAAATGGCCTCATCAAAGACAAGAATGGAAAATTGCTTAGTTATATACAAGAACAAATGAAGAGATGGACAGAACATTTTGAGGAACTTCTAAATAGACCAGCTCCAACTAATTCCCCAGACATCCAGCCAGCAGAAGAAGAGCTACAAATCAGCTGTGAACGACCAAGTAGAGAAGAAATAAAGAAAGCCATAAAGCTTCTGAAAGATGGAAAAGCAGCTGGTCCAGATGGCATTCCAGCAGAGGCCATCAAAACATATATTGATACCTCTACAGAGATATTATACAAACTACTTGGCAAAGTCTGGGAGAGAGAGGAAATACCAGCAGAATGGAATGAAGGTTATCTGGTCAAGTTGCCTAATAAGGAACATTTACAAGAGTGCACATTTTATGGAGGAATAATGTTACTATCAGTGCCGGGAAAGGTATTAAACAGAATAATCTTATAGAGATTAAATGAGTCCATAGACAAGTAACTGAGAGATGAACTAGCAGGTTTTCGACAAAACAGATCCTGTACAGACCAGATAGTCACACACTGAGAATAATAGTGGAACAAAGCCTGGAATGGAATTCAACCGCTATACATCGGATTTGTGGACTATGAAAAGGCATTTGACAGTGTAGATAGAGAATCGCCCTGGAAGTTGATGAGGCATTATGGAGATCCCATGAAGATAACTAAATTAATAAAGAAGAACTATGAAGGCATGACATGCAGAGTTCTTCACGAAGGACAACTTACAAAACCTTTTGGGATTAGAATGGGAGTACGACAGGGATGCCTCTTATTTCCATTTCTTTTTTTTATTAGCAATAGACTGGGTTATGAGATCATCGACATCACACAACAGAAATGGAATCCAGTGGAATCTGACTAAACAGCTTGATGATCTGGACTTTGCAGATGACTTGGCTCTTCTATCTCATAACAATAATCAGATGCAAGACAAAATAAAAATACTTGATGAGAGGTCACAACAAGTGGATCTGAAAATACACAGAGAAAAGACAAAGATAATGAGAATAAATGCAGGTAATGATAACAAGGCCGAACTTGAAGAAACACCACTAAACGATGAGAATCGTACACATATCTTGGCAGCAATATAGATAAAGTTGGAGGGACAGATAATGATATCAAAATAAGAATACAAAAGACAAGAGGAGCTTTCCTTGCATTGGGAAATATATGGAGATCAAGATAAATCAAGTCAAACATGAAAATAAGAATCTTCAACTCAAATGTCAAGACAGTCCTATTGTATGGCTCTGAAACATGGAAAACAACAAAAACAACAACCAAAAAGCTACAAACGTTCATAAACGGGTGCTTGCGAAGAAAAGAAGGATTGAAATGATATGACCCAAAAAAGTGGAACTGATGACAAGAGCCAGATAAGTGCCGGTGGAACAAGAGTTGAGAAGTAGACGCTGGCGATGGATAGGACACACATTGAGAAAACCTGTTGATAGCATTACAAGGCAGTCCATGTTCTAGAATCACCAGGGAAAGAGGCAGAGGTAGACCAAACAACACATGAAGAAGAGAGCTAGATACAGAAGTGAAAATGATGAGGAAAGCATGGAAAGACTTTGTGCGGATGGCACGTGACAGGAAGACTTGGCTTGTGTTTGTTGAAGGCCTATGCTCCTTGGGGAACTAAAGGGTATTGATTATGACTTCGTCTGACGCATGGCAGGCCCCGAGACATCTCGTAATTCTGACGTGTCACTCATTAGTAAAACTGATTCTATACTAGTTTTTATGTTCTTGCTTTACAATCCATATTTAATTAAAAATGGGATTCGTCAATATATTAATAATATTATTATATTGTCACCCGCCAAAATATAGCAGGAAGTAATTATGTTGTACACTTTCTGCTATGTGCCCTGATGGCGACACTAAATTCCCATGTGGTCTTTTCATTCCCTTCCATTTTAGATTCCGAAGTTCGGAAACAGTGGCACGAAAACATAGAAGCTTCATTTGTGATGAGCCATCAGGTTTCACTGGCAATTGTAAATATAAAAATATATAGTGGAGACACTTATGTTCATACTTACCCGAACTGCATTACATAAATTGGGGAAAATTCCAGAAATTTTGTCACTGAAGAGCAACAAAGGCATGAATAATTCTTTTTTTAAAAATCCGGTGCATGGAGTATATTGGCAACACAAAGGTTTGGTGCAGAAAGACGAGCGTGAAAAAATCAACTGCAAGAAATAGTTTAAATGTAGAAACATAGAAGATTGTGGTGCCTTTCATCAAATCATATTCATCATCATCATCATCATCATCACCATTGCCACCAACATCACCATCATCAGCATCATCATCATCATCACCATCATTAATCATCATCAATACACCTATATCATCATCACCACAATCACCACCAACACCGTCATCATCAACATCTTAAAGAACATCCACCCTATTATCATCATCACCATGGCCACAACTAGCACCATCATCCTCATCACCAACATCATTAAAACCATCCCCACCATTATCATCATCAACATGGCCATCACCACCATCACCATCATCACCATCATCATTACAACCATCCCCTCCACCATCATCATCATCAACACCAATATCATTACAACCATCCCCACCATCATCATCATCATCATCACCAACATCATTACAACCATCTCCACCATCATCATCATCATCATCATCACCAACATCATTACAACCATCCGCACCATTATCATCGTCAACATGGCCATTGTAATGAAGTCTGACTCATCTCGGCATCATTCAAAAATTAGCACCGTACAAATCCCGTGGACGTATCTGACAAATAAAAAGCCAGCTTGGTATAAATAGTGTCGGAAGATCGCTAGACATGAAGGAAACGAAAGTGTAGATGTTAAGGATATTTCGGAAGGCAGTGTGCAACTAATCATGAAATACCTAGATAAAGAAGGGCCCAATTCGATAATAGGGATCATTAGCTTTAGGCATATAGCAATAGATTCACTGGATGTTTTGTAGAGCCGAAGTTATTATGAATAGAAGACAGTGGAACATGAACTACTTGTATGTTGTGTTTTTCCATGTTTCAGCTGCTACAGGGAATATTCGTATAAACTATAGGAAAAAATGGATATCCATAGTGATAGAGCACATTCATATGAGTAAAATAAGCCTAAGATGGAGGAAATTGGTGCAGAAATAAGGATTCCAGAATTATTTTGGTTTTACTATCTTTGCACATCTTTTTGGATGCATGCAAACGTACCTTGGTCCAGTTGTCACCTCGTACATCTGCAAGGCCATTATAAAAGGGGAGAGAACGCATGACACAGACACACTCGCTGCCTAATTCAAACTACAGACACAGAGCACAAGCAGTTGTATCAACTCCGTTGCCATCTGCAGAAGTGTGAGCAGACTGTGTAATCATTAAAAGCCTGTCTGTGATTGAGGGTAAGCGAGATGTTAATTAAATATATATGTAAATATATTTTCAAGGTGTGTTAAAGAAATATTGGCAGGTGTAGAAGCATTGTGCTATTTCTGGAGGAAAACCCGAAGTGTATATGTTTAGTTCAATTGTGTAATAATTAAGTAGAACGAATGGATTGAGCAAGTCGGTTGTGGAAAGCGTTTTAAAGATATTATGCTTGCTGGAAAGGACTATCCAAACTGGAGGAAGGAATGACTATAACAGATTGATTTTCTGTATTATTTGATATATGACACAATGATTACCTTAAGGCCTATATGATTTTATTGAAGCAAATCATGGACAAAACTGTAACAAGTGAAGTATTGAACTATTGTGCTAGAACTTGAACGAAATGTGTTATTCATGACTTACTATGTCTCTTGTGGTTTACCACAGCTTGTCTGAACTTTCTCATATTACTTCTTGTCTGGCTAAGGAGACAATGAGCGATACTACGTAGGTTGTATATATTGTTTCATTATATACTGCCCTGAGTGTCATACACAATCTCTAGTGACCAAGTCAGCAATTTGATGCTCAAGTTTGTCAGAGCTTTTGCCAGTATTAACTGTGTCATCTTGACGAGTGGAGGACCCGCAGTGGTGGGGTTCTATCCAATCATACTGCTGTACGAGGCCAAGGAAGGACTTTGTTTCAGATAAGCTGCACTCTGCGGTACAGAAAACACCAGGAATTTTTCTAAGTCCACAATACGCTGAGTTTATGGTGTACTAGTGAAAGGGCTGTGGCTGAGAGGCGACAGGCGGTGTATATTATAGAGGTGTCAGTGTGTCAGAATTTCAGTGGCGAACGCGCAGTGGCTAGACTCGTCGGTTTTGCGATGGTGTCTCAGTGTTTGCGACGGAACGAACGGAATAATTTGTCTTCTCTTTGTTACCTTCACAATTGCCTCCACGGCTGGCGGAGTTGTGGATTAAAGTTGCTACCATAAGTGAAATGGGTTCATTTTCAATACAAGACAACAGGAGACTGAGACGCTTGGGAGTCATGACCCAAGTGGGCCCGCTCCCCCTATTGTGTAAAGGAGTATATCGGGCCGAAACACTTGTCGGACGGGGGGACTTTTTCTGATGATCAGATTGTTTCCTGTTGTATCGCTCTGTAAAGAGTTTCCTATCATATCGCTCAGTGTTGGGCTACTCTTCAATTTTCAAACAACACCAAATTAACCCACATACGAATAGACTATGTAATGATGAAAAACTGTGGTGTATATAGAAGACATTTGACAGTCATATGAATCATAAAGTAACATTTAGATTCATCTATTCAAGAAAGCACAAAAGTAGAGACAGATTCCAGCAAGAAGCAAGAAAACAGTGAAATTGAACTATATTAGTTTAAGAAATTAACTGTACATGTGCTATATATATATATATATATTTGAAAGTGACCCATATATTTATTTTGTATTCAATTGAATTTTGTTTGAAAAATTAACAAAGAACAAAGAAGAAAAGATCTTGTACATAAATAAATTCTAAATTGTACCCAGAGGCTTCAGTGAAATATTTAAATTTGGTTTAAAGTTCTTGGTGTGTATTTAATTACCCCTAGCAGAGTCATTGTCTAAGGTTAATCTGGAGAGGAGTCCATAGGAAGCTTGATAGCACATTACCATCTCATCTAGGAACCTATACAGTTTGACTATACCTTTGATGTCGATACACCATTATTCTTTTCAGAGAATGGAGTATTTCTTGTAAGACCAATCTCTTATCTGGCCCTATCCTGGTATCAACTGATACATCGATTAGTCCATCACCACCACCCCCTTCATCACCATCAACATCACTACTACCACCGCCACCGTAATCATCAACAACATCCTTACAACCATAATCATCATCATCAACGACATCATTACAACCATCCCCACCATCATCGCCAAGACCACCACTTCATCATCACCATGACCACCACATCATCGTCAACAACATCATTGCAAACAACTATCATCATCATTATCATCATCCACAACATCATTACAACAACTACCTCAATCATCATCAACAACGTCATTACAAAAATCCCCACCATCATCATCATCAACAGCATTACAACCATCCTCACTATCCTCATCATCAACAGCATTACAACCATCCTCACTATCCTCATCATAATCACCATGAACATTATAATCATCATCACCAGCACCACTCTGATCATCATCATTAACACCATTACCCCCACTACCATCATCACCATCAACAACTCCATTACCACCATCATCATCATCATCATCATCATCAACACCATTACCACCACCACCATCATCATCATAATCAACACCATTACGACCATCATCATCATCATTAACACCATTACCACCACCACCACCACCATCAACATCATCACCACCATTACCACCACCAATACCATCATCATCATCAACACCATTACCACCATCACCATCATCATCATCATCATCATCATCAACACCATTACCACCACCACCACCATCATCATCACCAAATTTATCACCACCACCACCACCAACATAATCATCAACACCATTACCACCACCACTAACAGCACCACCATCATCATCATCAACACCATTACCCCCACCACCACCCCCATCATCATCAACACCATTACCACCACCACCACCACCATCATCATCATCAACACCATTATCACCACCACCACCACCACCACCATCATCATCAACACCATTACCACCACCACCACCATCATCATCATCATCAACACCATTATCACTACCATCACCACCTTCATCATCATCATCAACACCATTATCACTACCATCACCACCTTCATCATCATCATCAACACCATTACCACCACCACTACCATCATCATCATCAACACCATTACCACCATCACCATCATCATCAACACCATTACCACCACCACCACCATCATCATCATCAAATTTATCACCACCACCACCTAAAACATAATCATCAACACCATTACCACTACCACTACCAGCACCACCATCATCATCATCAACACCATTACCCCCACCACCACCCCCATCATCATCAACACCATTACCACCACCACCACCACCATCATCATCATCAACACCATTATCACCACCACCACCACCATCATCATCATCAACACCATTACCACCACCACCACCACCACCACCATCATCATCATCATCAACACCATTATCACTACCATCACCACCTTCATCATCATCATCAACACCATTACCACCACCACCATCATCACATCATCATCACGATTATAACCACCACCACCACCACCATCATCATCATCATCATCAACACCATTACCACCACCACCACCATCATCATTATCAACACCATCATCACCACCACCATCATCATCGTCATCATCATCATCATCATACTTCTAAGAATGGTTTGGTGTGGAAAGATCAGCGTAAAACATTCAGCAGATAGAAATAATGTTTATTTAGTAATAATGAAGATTAGGTTGCTTCTGATGAAACTTGCAGCAAATAGGCAGAGACGTGTTGGAAGATGGAGAACTAGCAGCAAACAGGCAGAGACGTGTTGGAAGAGGTAGAAATGAAAAGAGCAATACTGGAAAAGAAGACTATGGACATAGATCATCATCAACATCTTCATCATCAACATCATGATCATCACCATCATCATCACCACCACCACCACTACTACTACTACTGCCATCATCATCATCATAACAACTTCATCATCAACATCATGATCATCACCATCATTATCACCATCACCACTACCACCACTTCTACTACTACCACCACCTCCATCATCATCATATCATCATCTTCATCTTCCCTTTTGCTGTCTATGGAACTCTTGCTTTTATTAGGTGGGGGGTACAGTTCCTTTCCTTAATGCTTTTGCGTTCCTATCTCACGAGCACAGTCAGATACTCATGAACAGCTGGGTAGAGTGGGGCGTGATGCGATCAGGTTTCGATCCTGGAACCAGGTAATCTGCTAGATGAAAGTGCTGTAACCGCTGAGCCAATCCATCTTTTTCATTTGTGATTCCTCTAGAGCATGGGTCGGGAACACGCTGTTCGCGAGCCGCATGCGGCTCTTTGAGCCATCTCATGCGGCTCTTGGTTCTCGGCTAATTAACTCTTAGTGTCCGTGGACGAAAACTACCTTTTGACACACACTTTTCGTGAACTAAACTTTTGAGATGGTGGGGCCTTTAAAGATTATGTCATATTTTTATTATTTTAAAGACAAGAGAAATGTTTTATATATCCAAATGTGCAGAATTGTAATGGGTCTGTGACAGAACTTTAAAAACAATATATATCTCAAAGAAAAAAAAGAAAAGAAACAATTTATATAAAAACATTACGGCTGAAATAATTATCATGCAAATGTTTTGGAAAAAAGTCTAGACTTATAATATATTAACGTTTCCACAGGTCTGATACTCCTAACAATTTTTTTCATAAAGTATATCCATAAGATTTTTTTTCATGCGGCTCTTCAATTTCTTTAAATTGAGACACAATTAAATATTTGTCTCTTTGTCATGGAAAGGTTCCCGACCTCTGATCTAGGGTATAGAGCTATCACTGTAGTTGTTCCCCTTGTAGGAAGGATGGGCCAAGCTGTCACATGCTACTGCTGCGGTGGTTTCTGTTGAAATTTGTTTTACATAATGAGGATGCCACCCCTCTCCCCCCACATGCACAACGTTATGTTAGTCGCCTTGTACGAGAAGCCTGAGGTTGCAGAGTCATATTCTTTCTACGCCTTTTCAGAGACCCCCGTGAATTAGACAGCTTAGCCAAAAGTAAACAAATATTCCTTGACCGATTTAATTAAAATAGCAGCTAGCTAGGTTATGTCTGAGGCATTTGTTCATTTCTTGTAGGATTATAATGTTCGTGACAAGTATTCGGTGCAGTAGGCCTGTTCTTTCTGTGTCCCTACAGAGACCCCTCCCCCCTTTCTGTGCCGTTTGCTTGGTTAGTGCATGTGCATGTGAGTTCCAGTTTAGATGCTGGTCAAGGATTATACCTAGAGTTTTATGTTCATTAACGTTTTCAATTAACGCGAGAGAGAGAGAACTGTTCTATTTGGGTCTGCAGCGGCCCTGACGTATCGTCTGGTTGCGGACCATGTCTCTTCTTGTTACTTCAACCACCTTCCTCAGATACCTCATTTCTGAGGTTTGGATCTGGCTTTTGTGGGTTGTAGTCATTGCCCATGACTCGCATCCATATGTCAAGATTGGGACATAGGTGGAGCGGTGTATACAGCCATCTTCGTTTTCTTACCAACCTCTTTCTTGCTGAGGAATCCTCGATTTATGGCCTGATAAAGTCTCCCAGCCGCTGCTTTTCGAGTGGCCAACTCTTCTTTGATGCCCCCCTTTCGGTCTATAATAGCTCCGAGATATTTAAAGTGGTCAACCTGCTCCAGGACCTGTTCTCCCAACTTAATCTGATGTTTTCTTTCTTCTCGTGATATCACCATGATAGGACCTACCGATGAGTGTAAATATGGACCAGACAAAAATGGCTGCTGAACATCTGCTTCAAAGATGTCCAACATATAAGGAACGGAAAAAAGCCCACACGGCCGTAGGCCCAACCATTCCAGGAAAAAACTTTCTGGAGATACAAACATCCTGAAGCTGACCGCTGCTTTCTTTGAAAATATTATAAGTAGACATCTGAGAGTGTACGAAGAAGAAGAAGAAGATGACTCTGGATTTCACAGGAATTCAGCTTTTTAAAAATTCGAACGAAGTTACTTTAATTATTTGTAAATATTTGAGAAAGGTTTGTAAGCTTTCCTTTTATTTTCTTAAGGGATGTCATTGTTTTTCTCTCTATCGCTGTCTAACTCTCTTCAAACCTGATATTTTGTATCATTTTCTCATACTCTGACATATCTGACTTCTAATGTTCCTTGATACATTATAATTTGAAGTCTACCCAAGAGTGTTATACATCAAATTGTTTGTAATTGAACAGACTACCATATTTAAATGTAAAATTTATATTTTAAAAATTTATATTGATGTGAGTTTTAAAAAATTGAAGGAAAGTCAACAGGAAAAATACACAAAAATTATAAACATGATATTTTACAAAGAAGAAAAAAATAAAGTGTTATCAGAACAATTAACAACAGTCATATTTTATTGTAGTCTGACCATTTTTGCATTATATGTTACATTTCCAAAACAATTCAACATTAAATAATAAAATTATGCAAATTTTTTAAATGTTACATAACTATGCTTTTCAAAAAAAAAAATTTTTTTTTAAATCTTCCACTGAATATATTACAGCTATTTTAGGTAGCTGCAACATCTTAGCTAAAATAATGAAATATGACTTCAGTAGACATATTTCTAGTGTAACACTGTATGATCACTAACACATAAGTAAAATCAGTTATGAGGGTGACATAATAAAGACTCAACACATCTTTATATATTTCCTACTAAGGCTTGTGGTATTCTGACAGACAATTTCTACCTGCATGAAAACATTAAAAAAAATATCACAAACTTTACATTTAACTTTTCATTTTTCTTTCAATCTTTACAATCTGATATCAAAGCTTACAACTTCTTTTTGTCTCTGTAAACTTGGGGTCCATGGTGTGCCGAGAAAAAACTGGTGGCTTTGAAGCGAGTAGTGCATCATACAAACTTATAATCCCCAATTCCGGATTAGTTCTTCTGTAAAATTTAGCTGACTATATCTATCTGGTCTTCCACATCTGGGTGTTTTTTCTGCTAGTCTTGAAATAAAATGTAAGCATCTACCATAGCAATATCCAGAAAATGAAAAAAATAGTTATCCAATATTTATTGGTCTTTCTCAAAACATTGTACTTGTTAATTGGCTGGTCACTCTTGTCCACTACTTTCATAACTAACTACAGTATAAGCTAAACCAAATGGTCCATTTGCAGTGATCCTACCTAAATAAACATCAAAGTTAAGTCTCCACTAACAGCATCAGCAAGAACCCATAATTTCATCCCCCATTTTGTTGGCTTGTTTCTAATATACTGTCAAAAAGAAAACACCCTTTTCTTATATATATTTTCTTATATTCTTTCATAAAATTACAGTTTGAAGAAGTCAATGGGTCTCAAAAACTGCTTTGTATTTTCTCTGGTGCTTACCTCTGACAGTTGCAGACTGGAACCCTCTCAGGTGAAAAAGGTGGAGGGTTGGAAGGTGGGCCTTCATCAAGTCCATCATAACCAAAACATCTGCAAGAAGAACAATTTAAAATTAATTTTTACAGATCAACAATAGAATTCAAAGTTACAGTTTAGTGTACACAGGAAAATTGACACACATTACATTTTCCGTACAAAGGAATACTGTCAATCATAAAGTCATATGATGTAAATAATAATTTTTAAAAGCAGAGACACAGGGCGAATGAGGTCAGAAAAATCAGCTGATTCAGAAGTTACGTCAGATCCACTTTATATTTATTTCCTGGTGCCATGAGTTCTTTGTTAACTGTTTGAAAGGTGAAATATTTGTTTCTTTTTTTCAAAAACAAACAGAAAGCAGCTATACTAACTACAATAGCCCACTAAAACGACTGTTTTACTACTTTTCAAAATCAGCTGTCATTTCGTTAACGAAGTAACATTACCTTTACATGTACGGCTGGTGATCTGAGTTGTTCTGGGCTGTATTTTCGCCATCCAACTCATCAGACGTTCCCAAGTCCTCTGAATAATCATCAAAACAGGAATCTACATCACTAGATGCATTGTAGTCATTTTCAGACTGCATTTTGTTTACGACCTGTTAAGTCGAGTTGATCGGAAAAAATCCAAAATGGCGGACGGACAAATTCGGTGTTTACGTTTTTCTGCGTGTAATTTCAACGTCAAAATAAGTGAAAGCTGTATATTTTTTAGCACAAATATAATTTTTTACATGTATTCTTAATATAAAACATAGATTTGAAGTCAAAATTAAAAAAATAAATGTGCTTTTTTTACTTCAAAAGTCATCGTTCCGGTTGGAACGATTGTCCAGTAAGGTACCAGAATGATTCAAATACGTTACATATAGATAGAAAGATGGACGAGGAAATGGAAATTCGCAGGATGCAGCATGAGGAAAGAGAGAAGGAGAGACAGCGTGAGGAGAAAGAGAAGGAGAGACAGCATGAGGAAAAAGAGAAGGAGAGACAGCATGAGGAAAGAGAGAAGGAGAGACAGCTGGAGGAAAAAGAGAAACAGAGACAACACGAGCTGGCTCTTAAAACTCTAGAATTCCAAAGTCGTGCTGCTGCCTCTACCTCCAGCAATGGAGAATCTTCTCCTCATTCCTCCTTAACTGATCCTTCTAACACTCAATCTTTTCAACTAAACGCCATGTCTTTCACTCTAGAATCTTTTCCTTGTCCAAATGAGAAGATTGACACATGGTTAGAAAAATTTGAGAAAATTGCAACTCTGTACGGGTTAGAGAGGTCGCGTTGGAATATGAAACTTTCCCAGGCCCTAAAAGGTTCTGCTTATGATGTTTATTCTAAGCTGGAAAGTAGCCAACAAGACGATTATGATGTGTTGAAGAAAGCGTTACTGGAGCGCTTTGAAATGAACGCTCGCAAATTTTTGCAACTGTTTCGCAACAGCCGGAAAGAGAATTCTGAAACTTTTCACCAGTTCTCATCTCGGTTGAAGGGATACCTAACAAAGTGCCTTGAGCTTTCACAGCTCCCCTTTACCTATGAAGGTCTTGAGGAATTTGTTTTAACAGAACAAATAAAGAACACTTTGTCTGCTGATACCCGGAGATTTCTCGCTGAGCAGGGGGCAGAAAAACTTGAAGACATTTTGGAAAAGTCTGAGCGTTATCACAATGCGCTGGCTGAACTACCGGCCACAAAGCGGAAACCGACAGAGGAGCATTTTCGAAAACATAACCTTGAGCAATCTTCTCAGGCTTCTAACCTAAATAACCACAGAGAAACTGGACCTCAAAACCCCCCTCCTGAAAAACCCAAGTTCTACAAGAACAAGTACCCCAACCACCCCAAACAATCTGATCAACCCGACCGTCCTTCATGGCAGCGTGGCCAGAAAGGTCAAGGTGACAAAGGGAAAACCCCTGCGCACGGGACTAAGGATCAGAGCAAGCACACCGAGCCGAAGCGCATCGGATGCTTACAAACAACAGACTCGCAGGAAAGAATTATTGTCAGTGATTCTCAACCGGAGGGAGAGAGACCCTCTACGCGAGGTACGGTTGTTTTAAACGGGACTTCAACATATTGTTTGTTTGACACGGGGCTTTCTTTTGATTGCATTGTTGCCAGGCACCTGGTCAAACCCGGTCAAGAGACAGAAGAAACCGTTAAACTGTGTGGAGTTCTTAGGAGTGATGCACCAACAACGCTTCCCATCGCATTGGTGGAGATACACTCTGACTTTGTCAGAGGGGTGATCAAAGCGGCTGTTATGGACGACCCCATCTACCCAGTCATACTCGGCTGTAGATATGTGTTTATTGGGAAACCGGAAGAGCCAATAGTGGCAACAGTAACCACAAGAGGGCAAGCCAAGAAGGAACGGGAGCCTGCGCCAAATTTGTTACCCATGGAACTTAAAGAAGCGCAACAAAAGGACCCTACTTTGGAACCCTGCTTTAGGAAACTGCCCATGGCCAAAGACCCTAGACAACACGGGGACATCTTTTCTAAGGATGGCGTGCTTTATCGGAGAACGGGCAAGCCTGAACAAGGCTCTAATCAGCTCCTAGTACCGAAAAAGTACAGAAGTCAAATCCTAGAAATGGGGCACTCTCTCCCGTTTAGCGGACATATGGGACAGAACGCCACACAGCAACGTATACAGACTCACTACTGGTGGCCAGGGATGAACACTGATATACTCAGATATGTGAAATCCTGTGCCCAGTGTCAACGGGTAGCACCCAAGCACTGGACTGCCCCAGTTCCCCTGGGGCAAACGCCAATTGTGGGGACTCCATTCGAACGGGTTGCTGTCGACATCGTTGGACCCCTAGAAAGGACCAAACGAAAGCACAGGTTTATCCTGACTTTAGTCGACACATGCACTATGTGGGCCGAAGCAATACCGCTAACATGCACAGACTCGAAGCATGTCGCAGAAGCCCTAGTGCAGATCTTTACACGGTTGGGATTCCCTCAACAAGTTTTGACGGACAATGGATCCCAATTCCGTAGCCTGTTAATGGAGGAGATCTTTAAGATCTTGAGGGCCAAACACATCCACACCAGCCCGTACCATCCGGCCGGAAATGGGCTCGTGGAACGTTTCAACGGCAGCCTCACCACCATGCTACGCAAGCTGGCACAAGAAAAGCCGGAGGACTGGGACCTTTTCATTCCTGCAGCACTATTCGCTTACAGGGAAGTTCCCCAGGCCTCTACAGGATTTCCTCCAGCTACGCTTTTATTCGGCAGACCTATAAAGGGGCCGCTTGAAGCATTACTTCGGTCCCTGACAGACCAGAAGGCAGATGAGACAGTCGTCTCAGCCAGTAGATATGTATCGGAACTGAAGGAAAGGCTACAGCTAGGATGGGACCTAGCAACAGCAAACCTTAAGAAAGCACGTGCAAAGCATGCTAGACGATACAATCAAGCAGCAAAGGAGAGAGAATTACAACCAGGAGATAAAGTTCTGTTGTTACTGCCAACCGGAAGCAACAAGCTACGCATCGGGTGGCAAGGGCCGTTCACCGTCCTGAAAAAGATCTCGAGAACCAACTATCAGATCTCTATCAAAGGAAAGGAGAAGGTCTACCATGTGAATCTGTTAAAGAAATACTTGGAAAGACCGGTACCATCCCCCGAACATCTCCTGGCGATCGCCATAGCTACAGAGGATGTGGAAGATGATGATAGTTGCATGGAATATCCATTGAAACAAACGGAATCTGTAGAAGATGTAAAATTTGGAGACACTCTCTCTGAAGCACAACAGACAGAAACGAAGGCTTTACTGAACCAGTACACAGCGGTGCTAACGGACGTACCTGGACGAACACATCTTGTAGAGTTCGAGATGAAACTTACAAACGAGACACCTGTTCGAACCAGAGTTTACCCTATTCCGTATGCGAAAGCTGATACGCTACGCGCAGAGATAGACAAGCTACGTAAAACAGGAATTATTAGTGAGTCCACGTCTCCCTATAGTGCAAGCGTAGTGCTGCTACAGAAGCCCAATAAGGAAGTTCGGCTGTGCATCGATTACCGGCTACTTAATACAGTAACAGAATTTCAGCCGGAACCACTCCAAAGCGCTTCTGAGCTGTTTAGCAAGCTAAGCAAGGCACGGATTTTCTCAAAGATTGACTTGAGTAAGGGTTACTATCAGATACCAGTCAAAGAGGAAACTAAGCCTTTGCTAGCTTTCAGCACCAGTGAAGGACACTATACGTTTAACGTGATGCCTTTCGGATTACACAACGCACCAGGAGTGTTCACAAGGATGATGAGAAAGCTGCTAGAGCCATTGCACAGTCCACATATCCACAACTTTATGGATGATATACTAATTGCAACGGACACCTATGAAGAACACATTGCTACGGTCGAGATGCTCCTCAGGAGACTACAGGAAACTGGACTCACAGCTAGACCTAGCAAATGTTTAATCGGCTTTGAAAAACTTGATTTCCTGGGGCACACCATTGCTCACGGTGCTATGTGGCCAGTTGCAAAGAACATCGAGAAGATACGTGCAGCGAAGAGGCCAAGGACGAAGAAGGAAACACGATCGTTCCTATCGCTGTGTGCTTACTACCAGAAATTCATCAGAAACTTCAACGGTTTAACAGCACTCCTTACGGACCTTACGAAAAAGGGGCGACCGGAGAAAGTTATCTGGGATCCTAAGTGCGAAGACGCGTATGTCACGCTCAAGAAGCAGTTGTCTGAATATCCAATTCTGCGACTGCCGGATATTACCAAACCCTTCGTACTGCGCGTCGACGCATCAGGGCAAGGCATCGGGTCAACTCTGCTTCAGGCTGGCGACGACGATTCCAACCAGCTATTCCCAGTGGCATACGGTAGTCGTAAATTGAATAAGGCAGAGCAAAACTACTCTACAGTGGAAAGAGAATGTCTGGCATTAGTTCATGGCATTAGACGGCACCACGAATACCTTTACGGAGTGTCATTCACGGTGCAGACTGACCATGCCCCACTGGCGTTTCTCGGGGCTAATAAGGAATTTAATGCGAAAATAATGCGCTGGGCATTGCTGCTAAGCGTATATTCCTTTAAAGTCGAATACATTCCAGGGAAACAAAACGTTGGGGCAGACTTCATGAGTAGGACTTGCACAGAGATGGAGGGGGAAGATGAGAGGGAAGAATACAGACACCCCGAAGCTACGGTTATAGGAAATTTAATTCCATAACGTAGACATGGAGTGCTTCCATATCTTAAGGGGGACGTCCTGTCACATAGGTCTTTATGTCATTAAATTACCTACATCTTCTTCCTATTCTCTCACCCTAATCCTTTCATTTATATTTTTTCCATACTTGTTTTTCCTGTATTTTTCGCATCACTCGGTTGCGAAAAATATTTTCTTCAGTATTTTTAAACTTTACCTGTTTCTTTCTCAAAACTGAGAATCGCGCTAGGACGATATTACGTAGATGTCAGGGCTGCAGGGCGTCAGAAGGCGTGATAAGTCGGTTCGCTGAACATAGGACGTAGACAATCGTCTACATTCTCACCGAGCGCGCGAGCTTCTTCTCGGCATAAGTCCCGGTGAGGTGTGATACTTTACATCTGCACCGGTCAGTATTCAGACATTTGTCTGAAAAATCCCAAACTGACACGGCGCTCACTGTGGGCCATGGTCAGATGTAGTGTGAAAACTGCCCTGCATTGGAGACAGGTTGTCTGAGATTTCGCAACTGACACGCAGAAAGTGGCAGTTTACGACAGCCTCTTCTAGTTACGTAGTTGTTATGAGAAAGGGGAGATTATTTCGTTTTTGCGAAATAAACGTTCATCTCTTTGTCTGGGTTTTCATATATGCTAGAATGAGCTAGATTTCATTATCACTCAGTAACTTCGCAGTCAAGACTAGAACAAGCCTCGTTCGATTTCTAAAAATCTCTGTTAAAAGAGATGGCCTTTAGTTTGATCGAAGTGGTTTAGTTCTTAGGAATTCTGTGTTTGAGGTATCATATATTATTATCTAGTATATCTAGTATTTTGTGAAGTGTATATAAGTGCTAAATCGCTAGTTATTTCTCTAGTTAGATCTGGTGCAGAGCGAATAATTTATAAGTCTGTATAAATTTCTAGTGACGTGTCTCAGTGGAAAGCAGGATAAATTATATTTCCAGCTTAAATTCAGTCGGCTATTACTAAATTTAATTTAACTGCTAAATAATCAGACGAGAACATAATTTTCAAACTAACTTATAACTGCTAGACTAGATGTCTCATGAGTCGTGACGAGAATATATTTATATATATATCTCTAATTCATGATGATTAATTTATGACTATAACTTATTTCACGGGAGGTGTTAAATGATAAGTTAAGGTTTACGCCCGCAGTTAAAATATAAGTATACCCTTAAACATAGGATGTATAAATATTTCATATATATGTTTCTTTATACAGAGATTTCTGTGGTAACCTAACTATACCAGCGTTACGTACTGATGAACCTATCCTGTGAAGACTAAAAAAAAAAAAAAACTTTTCCCTTAAAGACTTGGTCGTAAGCTTTTCAAGAACTTTAACGTGAACTGAAATAACGGGCCCAGTGTGCCTGAATTAGTCCTTCCAGAAACGATATTCTAAAGTACAGCCTTTGTGGCAAGTAACATTATTCATAGCATTAAACTTGCCGACATCTTTTTTGACCAAATGTGTGGTGAACCCTGATTATCTGTTGAGAGAAGCTGTCCACCGGTCATTTTCCTAATTTAGGGAAACCTCGTGTTCTGACATTGTGTGCTCGCTTAACCCTAATTCTTACTTCGTGAGTCAAGATACACTAACTTTAGTCTGAAATAGCTGACGCCTGAAGCTGATGCTCCCCGGAGAAATTTCTGAGAAAAAAAAAAAAAACCAGCAAACCACTCTGTAGAGCTGGGATCCGCTTCAGTGAACGACAGAACAGACAAAGGGTGTGAATGTTACCAAGGTTGCGCCAGACGGCAAGCTACATCACGTATGTAATTAGTACAGGGCCCTGATGAAAGAACCGAGTGAAAGTAGACGGTGTGAGGTATGTGAATTTCACCCATGTTTGTAATTCCATGTATGAAACTTGTTGTCAATGCAAGAATATTTCTGACTTTCCTCAGGTTAAAACCTACTACATCTAAGTCGGTTCATATTTGTTTACGAGGAAAGAAAGAAAAACTATTAGACAAACTCATATGTATCATTGAATCTCCTGGCTTTCACTTTACTCATAACGGGACTGTGGGCTTATCTTGAGGGGATGAGATCATATTGGGGTCTATCATTTCTTGTAGCAATTTCATTGATTATTGTTTTGACCACGTGTATATGTTTATTTTCTTTTCTTGATGAATTTTATGTGTTGTGAGGAAATTTTTAGCTGATAAATAAAAACTTCCCTTTGAAACTAAAAGCAGCGTGTTGGTCAGCTCGTTCAGAATATATATATGTAATCATTTTGATAGTCTTCCCACGTCTGTGTGTCTACCTGTTGTCACTGGTGTGTGTGTGCACGTGAGTGGTATGTTCATTACATATTAGCATATGTTGTCAATAGTCTGTCCGACTCTTACATAAGTGTCGTAGAAGATAGGCCTGAGAGAGAGAGAGAAGAATCTTGTCTTTTTCCAGGGGACCGTTCTATTGATTCGCTACCACTGCACTCGTGGAAAGATCTATTTCTGTATTAACTCTCACTGCAGCTATCACTGATTCTATCTATTCAGAAGGGACCAACCAAAGTCTTAATTTCCTGTCAAAAAAAACTACGACAGTTCCCACACCCCCAGGGGTATGGACCCCCCCCCCCCCCCCCCGGTTAAGAATCCCTGTATTAAACAAATTGTACCCTTTGTATATACTGAAGTAATACAATGTACAAATTATAACATACCATTACTGTACTATACTGTACAGTCAGTCCTGTACTGTAATTAGTAATGTAACATAAATGTACACTACCACTAGGATGACCGTCGTAAGTACGAGTGCTAAGATTTTAGGGAAATTTTCGGCGAGTATAACCAAAGGAGCCAAACTTTCCTGTCCTGTGTCGTCCTTTCAAGATATTTCTATTTCTTCTGCCTCCCTTTCATGTCTGTCTCCAGTTCTCTTCCCCACGTGTTTTGATCTCTCTCTCTCTCTCTCTCTCTGTCTCTCTCTCTCTCTGTCTCTGTCTGTCTCTCTGTGTGTGTGGGAATGAAATGGTATAGTATGCAAGATAAGTGAGAATGGAAGGGCAGAATGTTAGACGGTCCTGCGCGCCCAATTCTTAACCCTTTGAAAATAAAGTTCGTTCGTTCGAAATAGAGATTTCATTGACTTGTCCATATTGTTGATGAGGTTTCTGTGGCTTAAAGTTTCTGCAGGACAGCCAGCCGGCCCTATGCTCAGACCTCCTTAGTCGACTTTTACGCATTATTTGAAAGTTGCAAAGTTACTATTTTTTGCTCCCGTTTCGAATCCAGGTAACACACGGGGCGTTTTGTACTGTTGTTTTCATTCGATGTTTTCTGGTTGATTTTGTTTGTTAGAATAGGTAACATCTCAGTAGGAACGATATTTATACCACTGCTATGTATCGTTTGTCTCGTTACTTACTGTCCTTGATTCGCATACACACAGTTGTGTTTGATACAGTATTGGCATACTATAGCCCGCAGAACTGTCTTTCTCACATATGTTTAAGCAAGATATATATATATTTTTATTTTTAAGATAAGCTTTATTTTCTTGAAGTCTGCTTTGGTTTATGCAACTCATTTTATGCGATTCGTTTTTATCTTATACATTTTCCATCCACTGTTATGAGAGTTCTAAAATACCTTAGTTCGTTCTCCAGATGTTACGCGCACAGTTTGGTATCGCTACAGTGAACGTTTTATCTTCAGTGACTGCTACTGGATTGGTTTGTATTACTGGATTGGTTTGCCACTAACTGGATAAAAACTGGTTCACCGCCAAAACCAGCCAAATTTATGAAGCTTATTTCCTCACTGAACTATGTCCTCATTTTGCTGAGAGTGTTATTGGCGCTGGTTAATTTCTTGTATGGTTATTTCCATGTCTGAAAACACTACGCCTGCTGTGGTTCCCGGAGAAAGAACAGGCCTATTGCACCTTCAGGCATGTCGTAAAAGGCCACTAATGTGAGGTTGTGCATGGGGCTTGCAACCTCATCATGTAAAAGAAAATGGCACAGAAACCACTGCCACAAGAGCATGTCAACGTTTGGTGCAAGTTTTCTTGCAGTGGTGGTTCTGTAAGGAGGGCAAAAAAAATGATGATGAAAATAGCATTACATAACTGTAACTGGGAGCTATCTGTACATATCATGATACACTTTGACATGGACTTATCTGTGCATATCATGATACCACTTTGACATGGACTTATCTGTGCATATCATGATACCACTTTGACATGGACTTATCTGTACATATAATGATACTACTTTGACATGGACGTATCTGTACATATCATGATACACTTTGACATGGACTTATCTGTACATATCATGATACACTTTGACATGGACTTATCTGTACATATCATGATACATTTTCACATGGACATCTGTACATATCATGATACACTTTGACAGGGACTTATCTGTACATATCATGACACACTTTCACATGGACTTATCTGTACATATCATGATACCACTTTCACATGGACTTATCTGTACATATTATGATACCACTTTCACATGGACTTATCTGTACATATCATGATACACTTTGACATGGACTTATCTGTACATATCATGATACCACTTTGACATGGACTTATCTGTACATATGATACCACTTTGACATGGACTTATCTGTACATATCATGATACCACTTTGACATGGAATTATCTGTAAATGCCATTATACCACTGAGACTGGGAATTATATTTAATCGTCATTATTGTACTGTGACTGAAGATTATCGGTAAATGTTATTATACCACAGTAAATGTTATTATACCGCGGTAACTGAGAATTATCTGTAAACGTCATTATACTTCTGTGACAGGGATTTAACACTCTTCTTCTATTTCCACGTTTTACCTTTTATCATGGCTTCAGATTTTGAATATTTCCTTTGACAATATTTCTGTTTATTTGCTCTTTCTTGACATTTCGCGATTGTTGACTTTGTTTATTATTAAAGCAATTCACTGCAGTGATATCTCAGTAGTAATACTACCATACACTCAGGTGAGATCTCGGTAGTAATGCTACAATACACCCAAGTGAGATCTCAGTAATATGTTGCCATTCACTCAAGTGAGATCTCGGTAGCATACTGCCATCCACTCATTTGATATCTAAGTAGTATGCTATCATTCACTTAAGTGAGACTTCACTAGTATATTGTCATTCACTCAAGTTAATCTCAGTAAAATGCTATCAACTACTCAAATGATATCTCGGCAGTATGCTATCATTCACTCAAGTTAGGCCTCAGCAGTATGCTATCATTCATTTAAGTGAGATTTCAGTAGTATGCGATCATTCACTTACGTGAGATTTCAGTAGTATGCTATCATTCGCTCAAGTGAGAGCCCAGGATTAATTATTCATAAACCAATGTATGAATCATATGACTACTTGCGAGAATGGGGCGACCCCTCTCGATCTCTGTTTCACTATGGCAGTGTCAGTTAATTTTTTACTGATTTTTATTACGTGCTTTCAATTGTCGCACGTTCTTTCTTTCTTTCTTTCTTTCTTCCTCTGCTATGTGTAGCAGATATTTGGTATTTCATTCTTACACCCCTCTCAGCGATAGTCGTCATGTATGTGTGTTTACCTGTCTATCCCTGCGGATAGATTAGACGGCAATGCACGGATGACCGACATAAAACCTATTGTACCACAAGGGTACGACTGTTTTCGCACGTAAATGGCCAAGCGAGTTTACTTAGCGCTGACATGGCTCGTGTGACCCGACGAATTATTGTCGTGATAAGACACAGCACAGATGGTCAAACAGGAGTTTGTGTTTGCATAAGGAGCGCCGGTCAAGAATCGACCTGGTGGGATGACAGACACACCTGAGCGGAAATGGTGTAATATTTCCGGGTAGATGTAAGAAGTTAAATGTAATCATTGACCAGAATATTTGAATGTCAAGATTGTCATATATGGGAAACGTGATCTCTGCATTTCGTTCAAAATTGTCCCATGTCGGAAATATTTTGAATTTCCCCACGTGACATGCATGTTTGAAAACGATTGGATTGTTACTTAGTGTTACGTGCAGTCTTTGATATCTTACAATATTATACATTGGTATACTTGTTATGTTCGCAAATATTTTGTAAACAAAATAGTGCTTAAGGAAAAGTCATTATTGAGTTACTTCCCTTGAAAGTTGTGTCGGCTCTTTCGATCGAACTCCGCGGATGAATCCAGTTTTCTGCGATTTATTCTTCGTTTGGGTAGTAATAGATTGTTCTTGCTTCAGAATATCTATGGCCTGAATTTATGTGTATTGTTTGTCTGAGTAGGACGAGTCTGTCTTATATCTGTATATCTTTACATATCTAAGTCGAACTATATGTTCTGTTGTCTCTAGAGAGGTCAAAGGCTATTCGGCGGATGTGTCGCTAGAGTGTGGTGTGATTTGGCTTCGTCCCGATAGGGACTGTGTTTTCTATGTCGGCTTGTCGCCGGGGAAAAAAAGTGATCTCAGTATTTGTGGGGAAAGTGATAGTCGTCTAGACCTATCGTGTATGCTTTACCCCAGTGTTTATTCGTATTGCCAAGCTATGGCAGAATCATATTTCTGATACCAAGGTAATAATAGACACTCTTATGAACTCTCGTACGAAGCCACCATTTTCGATAGGTACGATTTGAATGTCTAAGAGAATATATTTGACTCGATGAAAACGACTTCGATTCCTAGCAGCACTATATCCTGTAGAATGCAGTCAATTGTTCATGATCAAATCTACAGAGCAATGAAATGTTTAATAAATGACTAACTTTAGGACAGATTCATTATCTGTATCCAAACGTGAGTGACAGCTCACGAGTGAAGCCATCTTGGAACCAAAACATGTAGTGACTTTCAAGAAGAGAAAAGGGATGCCCGTATTATCGCTTGTTTAGTCCAGAGATCACTGCTACACATGAGAACCCATTGCTAGCGGTTCAATATTATTATATGAAAAAAACTGTGCTGAACCTTATGTCAAAGAATCTTCGCTAGACGAGATGAGGTAGAAGCCATCTTGGATATTGTTTATAATCTGACGTGCTTTGTCAGTAAACTCAGTTGATATATATATATGGGCAATACTGAGGGCTTGGCTACTGACAGTCCATTATAATATTATTCTACATGAGTGCCCATGTAACATAACATTGCAAGACCAGTTATCCACTGTACCATGATGTATTATGCCAACCTGTGATTTGTCACTATCTGTGCTGTCGAGTGTGTACGTCCAATTAAACTTTAGCAAAGGTACACAGTCGTTGGTGTCGATGACTTCCAGCCATACATGAGTGTGAGAAAAGAACATTTGTCAACACCACGAACTCTTCCTATCATTCGCACATTATACACTCCATCTATGTCTACACACCACTGCGTAGGTCAAGTTGACATTCCATACTCGAACCACGAGCAACACAACAACACAGTATTTAACTCTGGTGATGTTCGAGCGAGCTTCAGATTTCTCAGCATGTCTCTTGCTCAGGGCAAGGGTCTTGTATTAAGAGTTTATCAACTGATGATGATGATGTCTGCTTCCATCCACTTATAATTATCTTTTGGTGGACATCATTAACGGGAATAAAATAAAGAGGACTTTATCAACTGGTGGACCAGCTTTCTGGGTTTGACCTCGCAGAAGTTCAGAAGTCAACAGATTACCGATACCAGACCGTTTCCTGTGGCTGATACGACACACTTGCAGTATTGGTTTGCTATTTGTCAACACTTCGTCACGTGACCTGTCAAGTGAATGCAGTATGTAGGTCAGCGTTGTTGACATTTTTACATTAGACATTACAGAGTTTCACAGAACAGTTGGATCAATTCTTGTCAATATTAACAGGAAGACAGTATTAGTGAACTAAGAAGTCCTATTTTCATCGATGGATCTTCTTGTTTTCTGTATATGAACTTTAATATTTAAGGCCAGAATGTTTAATTGAATAAAGTGGCAGTTTGTATATTTTCATAAAAATAACTTTGCCATTACTGTAAAACTGAGCCTATTTTGCAACACATACAATCATACACATAATTTATATATATATTTATGTTTACATGTTATTTGTTTGTATAGTATGTTAGTTTCTATGTCAGCGGGTTGTGTTTAAGGTTGGGCGGCGTCCTCACAACAGAATATCCCACGTCATAGAGGGTCCGTTGTGGGCGTTTTCTATAGGTGCAATTTTCTTGATTGAAAATTTGCTGCGACAACTGTTGCTTTTGTGTTAGCTGTGAAGTCTGTAATTATTGTTATTTTTGTAATATTTCTTTGTTCTTTAGTTTTGTTTTGATTTGTTTGTAATTTGTTGGTCTAACCTTTTCTATCTTTCAGTTCTATTCACAATTTATATTCATATATTGTGACGTCATTTGTGTTGTTATTCTTTGCAGATTCAGTGATTATTTTCATTGATTTCCCTATTTGATTTATTTTGATTTCTGCAAACGTTCTTGTATTGTCAGTCCTATTTGTACTTTATGTATTCTGTTGGTTGACATATGTTTTATATAGGTATATTTTATAAGACACAATTGCCTGTGCACTGCACTTGGATTATGGTATAAACCAGTACCTGATTATTATTACTATTATACAAGACCTTATTAAGGCTTGTGACCCACTGATATTGGGATAGTATACTGATTAATCAAGTCATTAAGAACTTGTGGTATTATTATTGGTTCAGGTGATTAGTATTATTGTTAGACATCATGTCTACATTAGAATACTTCATTACACAAGGGAAAGCCCTTGATAAGACTGGTCAACAATTAGAACAATGGGCTGTTGCTCAATATGACAAAGCATTAGCTGCAGAAGAAAGAAAAACTATGGCTGAAGAGAAAAGATTAGAAAGAGAAGCTGAGGCTGCTGCTGAACAAAAGAAATTGCAGATGCAGGTGGAGGAAAGGAGATTTGAAGCTGAACAAAAAAAATTAGAAAGAGAAGCTGCGTTTGAACAAAAAAGATTAGACAGTGAAGCTGAACAAAAAAGATTAGACAGGGAAGCTGAACAAAAAAGATTAGACAGTGAAGCTGAACAAAAAAGATTAGACAGGGAAGCTGAACACAAAAAATTAGAAAGAGAAGCTGCTGCTGAACAAAAAAGATTAGACAGTGAAGCTGAACAAAAAAGATTAGACAGGGAAGCTGAACAAAAAAAGATTAGACAGGGAGGCTGAACAAAAAAGATTAGATGCTGAAGAGAAAAAAGCAATAAGAGAACATGAATTTGAGTTAGAGAAATTGAGATTGACAAGTATGAGTAATGTTAATCAGGCTAGTGGTAATGGTAAACCTTCTACTTACAAGGTTAAGGTTCCACCGTTCAATCAGTCCAGTGACGATATTACATTCTGGCTGGATAGATTTGAACGTTCTTGTCGTACACATAATGTGGATAAATCACAATACGCTAATCAATTATCAGAAAACTTGAAAGGTGAATCTTTGACTAGATTATGCCTTGTAGGAGAAGCAGATAAGGATAATTATGATGTCATTAGGGCGGCTTTGATAAAAAAATATCAGCTAAGTGAGGAAGGCTATCGCCTTTTATTTAAAACGATGGTGCCTGAGACGGGTGTAGAATTCTCAGAATTCACTGCAAAGGCACGTCTCACAGTTGATCGTTGGATTGAGCTTTCCAAAACAGAAAAAAACGTATGAAGGACTTATGGATTTGTTGCTCAGAGATAAGATTATGTCATGTGTGAACAAACCTTTCCTTGAATTTATACATGAGCGTAAACCCAAATCTCTAAAAGAAATGGAAGAATATTGTTCCCAATATGTCACTGCACACCCCGACGTGACTTTTGGCAACACTAAGATTAAGGAGAGTATGCCAGTTGCTTCAGCAACACCATACAATCCCAATTATTCACACAGATTTCAGGGACCTCAAAACAGATTTGATAAAAAAGGTAACCATAATAGTTATCAAAACCAAGGTAACCAATCATTTCAGGGTTCTTCTTCAAAGAACTGGAGACGAGCTGATAGCTCTCGACACAGGGGTGGTCATAATTATAGGAATTTCCGTAGAGGAAGTAATTATAGAAACTATCAGGGTTATCCGTCTTGGAGTCAACAAGATCATAATTACAGAGATACTCATTATAATGAATATGATAATGGTAACCAAGGGAACTATGACTCAAACCCAAATAGGGGTTACAATAGAGGTAACAATAACTACAGAGGTGATAATAACCGAGGTAGATCTCAATACGAAAGACATAAACCACATTTTCAGGCAAACTCTGCACAACAAGAGTCCAATGAAGCCTATAAACAGAGTAAAGATAATAATGATGCTAGTAATATGGCATGTGCCGCTTTTGATTTTGGGAGAGCATCTCAGTGCCCCCAATGCAAAACGTTATTTGAGCCAACCACAGTGTCTACTTTAAGCTGTGGCCATCCTCTTCCTGCTCTTCCGGCATCAGTCGCGCATGATGGAAGAGGTACTCTTGTCTTACATAAGGGTTTAGTGAATAACAATCCAGTCTCTGTGCTATTTGATTCTGGATGCACCACAATTGGTGTTAGGCAGTCACTCGTAGATCCTTCCCGTGCCACTGGACAAGTAGTCAAATGTGTAACATTTGGCGGCACATTAGAGAAATACTCTACTGCTATCATTAGGATTGCTACTCCTTTCTTTACAGGAGATGTACACGCATGTCTTCTTCCGAATCCGATCGCTGACCTCATCATCGGTCGCATTCATGGAGTCAAAGAATGCACTCCGCAACAAATTTCCACGTGGGAAAGGCAAAACATGCAGATTGCTAACGCTGTAGTCACTAGAGCTCAGGCTCTTAATATGCCTCAAACTTCATCTACTGAAGATAATGAAGTGCATAACCAAGATAATCCCTTGGTAATTTCTCGTGACTCGTTTATAAAACAGCAAGAAGATGATCCCACTCTGAAGAAATTCTTCATTCTTGCAACTAAAGGTGATCCGAATAAAGACACAAGTCGTAAATCGTGGATTACAAAGAAGAATGGCGTACTTGTACGTATGGTTCAAGACTCCATTACGTCAAGTCATTCTCAAATCCTGGTTCCCAAGAATTTGAGAGTTAAAATTTTGCAGCACGCTCACGACTCTCAGTGTGCTGGACACATGGGTTTTTCCCGTACTAAGTCAAGAGTCCTTGCGGCTTTCTTTTGGCCATTGGTAAACAAGGACATACGGATTTATTGTCGATCTTGTAAAGTATGTCAGGAAGTTAAATCCAAAGGTCCACGGCATGCTGCACCCATTCAGGCGGCGGACATTCCTATTCGGCCGTTCCAAAAAATGGCCATAGACATAATTGGTCCATTTAAGATCAAGTCTGCCAGAGGACATCAGTTTATCTTGACGTGTGTTGATATGTGCACACGTTGGCCAGAGGCTATTCCTCTGAAGAGCATTACTACTGCTGATATTGCAGATGCTCTTTGGCTTTTATTTTCTCGTCTGGGGTTCCCCGGAGAGATATTGTCAGACCATGGCACCCAACTAATATCAGATACCATGTCTCAAGTAATGTCTACTCTGCAGATAGATAGATCTTTAAGTAGTATCTACCATCCAATGTCTAATGGTATGGTCGAACGCCTTAATAGAACACTTAAAAACTTACTGGGGAAGATAACTGAGGATCATCCTCAAGACTGGGACAGAGTTTTACCTGCGGCCCTCTTCGCTTACAGAGAGGTACCCAATGAACATACAGGATTTTCTCCCTTTGAACTCGTCTTTGGCGCGCGTCCGCGTGGCCCTATGTCGTTGCTTCACGATCTCATTACATCTGACAATATTGACGATGACACAAAGTCATCCTACGAATATGTCATCGCGTTGAGACAAAAAATTATCGAAGCATGCAAATTAGCAACTTCTTCTTCTGAATTTGCGAAACAGAAGGCAATGCAATTTGCCAATAAGAAGAGATGCTTACGACAACTTTGTCCTGGTGACAAAGCATTTGTATTACTACCTTGTAGGGAAAGATAAAGTTGATAATGTTGGATTTTTATTCCCGTTAATGATATCCACCAAAGATAGATATAAGTGGATGGAAGCAGACATCATCATCAGTTGATAAGATCTCTATGGTGTTGTTTGCTCCACTGTAGTGTATGGAATGTCAACTTGACCTACGCAGTGGTGTGTAGACATGGATTGAGTGTACAATGTGCGAATGATGATAAGGGTTCGTGTTGTTGACAAATGTTCTTTTCTCACACTCATGTATGACTGGAAGTCATCGACACCAACGACTGTGTACCTTTTCTAAAGTTTAATTGGACGTACACACTCGACAGCACAGATAGTGACAAATCACAGGTTGGCATAATACATCATAGTACAGTGGATAACTGGTCTTGCAATGTTATGTTACATGGGCACTCATGTAGATTAATATTATAATGGACTGTCAGTAGCCAAGCCCTCAGCATCGCCCATACATATAAATCATCTGACTTCACTGACTGAGCACGTCAGCTTATAAACAACATTTCAGATGGCTTCTAAACCTAATCTCGTTTAGCGACGATTCTCCCACATAATGTTCAGCACATATTTTTTTCATATAATAATATTGAACCGCTGATAAAGGGTTCTCATGTGTAGCAGTGATCTCTGGACTAAACAAGCGATAATACGGGCATCCCCTTTTCTCTTCTTGAAAGTCACTACATGTTTGGATCCAAGATGGCTTCACTCGTGAGCTGTCACTCACGTTTGGATACAGATAATGAATCTGTCCTAAAGTTAGTCATTCATAAAACATTGCATTGCTCTGTAGATTTGATCATGAACAATTGACTGCATTCTACAGAATATAGTGCTGCTAGGAATCGAAGTCGTTTTCATCGAGTCAAATATATTCTCTTATCGAAAATGGTGGCTTCGTACGAGAGTTCATAAAAGTATCTTGGATTACCTTGGTATAAGAAATATGAAACTGCCATTCCTTGGCAATACGCATAAACACTGGGGTAAAGCATACACGATAGGTCTAGACGACTATCACTTTCCCCACAAATACTGAGATCACTTTTTCCCCGGCGACAGGCCGACATAGGAAACACAGTCCCTATCAGGACGAAGCCAAATCACACCACACTCTAGCGACACATCCGCCGAATAGCCTTCGACCTCTCTAGAGACAACAGAACATATAGTTCGACTTAGATATGTAAAGATATACAGATATAAGACAGACTCGTCCTACTCAGACAAACAATACACATAAATTCAGGCCATAGATATTCTGAAGCAAGAACAATCTATTATTACCCAAACAACGAATAAATCGCAGTAAAATGGATTTATCCGCGGAGTTTGATCGAAAGAGCCGACACAACTTTCAAGGGAAGTAACTCAATAATGACTTTCCCTTAAGCACTAAAAAATTACCTATGTATAATATTGTAAGATATCAAAGACTGCACGTAACAGTCTTACCACACCTCCCGGGAAAAAAAAAATGGAACATTTTTTTTTTTTTGAAATACATCTAGGAGCAACGTACAATAGGCTCACAACGCATGAATAATGCGCAGATGAAAATATCAGGAATACCTATAACGCCTAATATGAGGCTAAGTCGACTTATGGAGCGACTGGTGAGAATGTGTCTCATAAACTGAGAGAAATTATTTCTCTACAAGTATATTTTTCCAGGAAGGTGTCATCAAAGTATAATACAATTCTGGCAATTACACAATGCCTAAAAAATTCATATCATCATTTCGTATTAGATATCTTAAATTTATGATTTATGAAGAAAAAATCATCAAAGCACAGCGGTGAATAAACATCAATGAACCGCTATGTAGTGATACAATCATTATATTATTAAATTACAAATGTGTATCTATCATGATATAGAAAAGGAACTACTATAGAACTAGACATATCAAGAAGTCTAAGCCCTAATAGTTATGTGAAATCATGTGGGCATCTTGACAGAATGTCTGCCATCACATTATCTGATCCACGAATAGCTCGCACAGAGAAATGAAAAGGTTGAAGAGCAATTGCATATCGAGTAGACCTCGAGCTCTTCAAATTCTTACTCTGTATAGCAGTAAGAGCTTTTTGGTCGGTTTCTACTATGAAATGTGCGCCTAGAAGGAATCTCTGTAGTTTGAGGATCGACCAAACCATAGCTAATAGCTCACGGTCTAAAACCGAATAATTCCTTTCTGCCGCATTAAGTTTTCTGGAAATATACATTACAGGATGCAGAGTTCCAGAGTACTCTTGCATTAGTGCCGCTCCAATCCCAGTGGATGAAGCGTCACTACGAAGAACGAATGTCTTATCTTTAGTGGGTAGCACCAAAATAGGTGGTGTTGAAAACAGTGTTTTAATCTTATCCAGAGAGCATTGGCATTCCTGAGACCAGTGGACCACATTAGGCGAACCTTTCTTTAGAAGTGTTGAGAGAGGTGCCATGATAGAGGATAGATTCTGAATGAATCTGCCATAAAATTGAATAAGACCTAACAGACTTCTCACCTGTTTTTTAGTCTTAGGGATTGAGATGTTAAGTATCTTACTAGTATTATGGTCCTCTGTCTTTAGGAAACCATGACCAACTCGGTGGCCTAGGAAAGAAATTTCGCTAAAACCAATATAGGCTTTAGAGGGTTTCGCTGTCAGGTTGTGCTCACGCAAAGTAGACAGCAATTCATCTAACCCTGAATAGTGATCTTCCCAAGTATCGCTGAAAAGACAGATGTCGTCTAGATATGCAATGACATCTGACCGATAAGATAGGATTCGGCGCATCATGCGTACGAACGTAGCTGGTGCGTTCATAAGACCGAAAGGCATAAAATTCCATTGGAACAAACCTCTAGGTGTTGAAAAAGCCGTGAGAGGTTTGGCGCGTTCAGATAAAGGAACTTGCCAATATCCTTTAGACAAATCAAGTTTAGTGAAAAAAATGAGATTTGGAGAGTCGAGTAAGTAGCTCTTCCAGTAAAGGCATAGGTTCGGCATCGAACTTCGTTACTTGATTCAATTTTCGATAGTCAACGCAAAGACGTATGTTATTGTCTTTTTTACGCACAATAACCATCGGCGAAGAATATGCAGAGGTGGATGGTTCGATTATTTTCAAATCTATCATCTCATCCAACTCTTTCTCGACCTGTGCTTGAAAATGTATAGGTATAGGATAAGGTCTAACCCTAATAGGAGTATGGTCAGTTAGAACAATGTCATGTTGAATGACATTCGTTTGTCCAGGGATGTCAGTGAGTACATCCTGAAATGTTTGCAACATAGTTGAAACTTGTCGCTGTTCTCCTAGAGACAAATCAGGAGAGACAGTAACGTTCTTCCATGATTCACTGGAATGAAGTGGGATCATTGGAAGAGGAAGATTTACATCTGAAAAACTTGTTTCCTCATCCTGTATCACGGACAGTGATGAGTAATGACCATGTTGTACTGGAGAATTGTCCGTTGCTTGGAAAATGGGTTGCAAATAATCCGGACGTTCATGGAATTCAGTAAGCATATTGATGTGGAAGGTTTTATGCTTCCCATCAATATCGACAATATAGTCGACATCGGAAATTTTCGATATTATATCGTACGGACCTTTCCAAGAAATAAGTAATCTGTTTTCCCTACAAGGTAGTAATACAAATGCTTTGTCACCAGGACAAAGTTGTCGTAAGCATCTCTTCTTATTGGCAAATTGCCTTGCCTTCTGTTTCGCAAATTCAGAAGAAGAAGTTGCTAATTTGCATGCTTCGATAATTTTTTGTCTCAACGCGATGACATATTCGTAGAATTTTTTTTGTCATCAGATGTTATGACATATTCGTAAGGACATAGGGCCACGACTTTGTGTCATCGTATTTGTTTGTCAAATTTTATGAGATCATCGTCAATGATGTTATGAGATCGTGAAGCAACGACATAGGGCCACGCGGACGCGCGCCAAAGACGAGTTCAAAGGGAGAAAAATCCCGTATGTTCATTGGGTACCTCTCTGTAAGCGAAGAGGGCCGCAGGTAAAACTCTGTCCCAGTCTTGAGGATGATCCTCAGTTATCTTCCCCAGTAAGTTTTTAAGTGTTCTATTAAGGCGTTCGACCATACCATTAGACATTGGATGGTAGATACTACTTAAAGATCTATCTATCTGCAGAGTAGACATTACTTGAGACATGGTATCTGATATTAGTTGGGTGCCATGGTCTGACAATATCTCTCCGGGGAACCCCAGACGAGAAAATATAAGCCAAAGAGCATCTGCAATATCAGCAGTAGTAATGCTCTTCAGAGGAATAGCCTCTGGCCAACGTGTGCACATATCAACACACGTCAAGATAAACTGATGTCCTCTGGCAGACTTGATCTTAAATGGACCAATAATGTCTATGGCCATTTTTTGAAACGGCCGAATAGGAATGTCCGCCGCCTGAATGGGTGCAGCATGCCGTGGACCTTTGGATTTAACTTCCTGACATACTTTACAAGATCGACAATAAATACGTATGTCCTTGTTTACCAATGGCCAAAAGAAAGCCGCAAGGACTCTTGACTTAGTACGGGAAAAACCCATGTGTCCAGCACACTGAGAGTCGTGAGCGTGCTGCAAAATTTTAACTCTCAAATTCTTGGGAACCAGGATTTGAGAATGACTTGACGTAATGGAGTCTTGAACCATACGTACAAGTACGCCATTCTTCTTTGTAATCCACGATTTACGACTTGTGTCTTTATTCGGATCACCTTTAGTTGCAAGAATGAAGAATTTCTTCAGAGTGGGATCATCTTCTTGCTGTTTTATAAAACGAGTCACGAGAAATTACCAAGGGATTATCTTGGTTATGCACTTCATTATCTTCAATAGATGAAGTTTGAGGCACATTAAGAGCCTGAGCTCTAGTGACTACAGCGTTAGCAATCTGCATGTTTTGCCTTTCCCACGTGGAAATTTGTTGCGGAGTGCATTCCTTGACTCCATGAATGCGACCGATGATGAGGTCAGCGATCGGATTCGGAAGAAGACATGCGTGTACATCTCCTGTAAAGAAAGGAGTAGCAATCCTAATGATAGCAGTAGAGTATTTCTCTAATGTGCCGCCAAATGTTACACATTTGACTACTTGTCCAGTGGCACGGGAAGGATCTACGAGTGACTGCCTAACACCAATTGTGGTGCATCCAGAATCAAATAGCACAGAGACTGGATTGTTATTCACTAAACCCTTATGTAAGACAAGAGAACCTCTTCCATCATGCGCGACTGATGCTGGAAGAGCAGGAAGAGGATGGCCACAGCTTAAAGTAGACACTGTGGTTGGCTCAAATAACGTTTTGCATTGGGGGCACTGAGATGCTCTCCCAAAATCAAAAGCGGCACATGCCATATTACTAGCATCATTATTATCTTTACTCTGTTTATAGGCTTCATTGGACTCTTGTTGTGCAGAGTTTGCCTGAAAATGTGGTTTATGTCTTTTGTTTTGAGATCTACCTCGGTTATTATCACCTCTGTAGTTATTGTTACCTCTATTGTAACCCCTATTTGGGTTTGAGTCATAGTTCCCTTGGTTACCATTATCATATTCATTATAATGAGTATCTCTGTAATTATGATCTTGTTGACTCCAAGACGGATAACCCTGATAGTTTCTATAATTACTTCCTCTACGGAAATTCCTATAATTATGACCACCCCTGTGTCGAGAGCTATCAGGTCGTCTCCAGTTCTTTGAAGAAGAACCCTGAAATGATTGGTTACCTTGGTTTTGATAACTATTATGGTTACCTTTTTTATCAAATCTGTTTTGAGGGCCCTGAAATCTGTGTGAATAATTGGGATTGTATGGTGTTGCTGAAGCAACTGGCATACTCTCCTTAATCTTAGTGTTGCCAAAAGTCACGTCGGGGTGTGCAGTGACATATTGGGAACAATATTCTTCCATTTCTTTTAGAGATTTGGGTTTACGCTCATGTATAAATTCAAGGAAAGGTTTGTTCACACATGACATAATCTTATCTCTGAGCAACAAATCCATAAGTCCTTCATACGTTTTTTCTGTTTTGGAAAGCTCAATCCAACCATCAACTGTGAGACGTGCCTTTGCAGTGAATTCTGAGAATTCTACACCCGTCTCAGGCACCATCGTTTTAAATAAAAGGCGATAGCCTTCCTCACTTAGCTGATATTTTTTTATCAAAGCCGCCCTAATGACATCATAATTATCCTTATCTGCTTCTCCTACAAGGCATAATCTAGTCAAAGATTCACCTTTCAAGTTTTCTGATAATTGATTAGCGTATTGTGATTTATCCACATTATGTGTACGACAAGAACGTTCAAATCTATCCAGCCAGAATGTAATATCGTCACTGGACTGATTGAACGGTGGAACCTTAACCTTGTAAGTAGAAGGTTTACCATTACCACTAGATGCCTGATTAACATTACTCATACTTGTCAATCTCAATTTCTCCAACTCAAATTCATGTTCTCTTATTGCTTTTTTCTCTTCAGCATCTAATCTTTTTTGTTCAGCCTCCCTGTCTAATCTTTTTTGTTCAGCTTCCCTGTCTAATCTTTTTTGTTCAGCTTCCCTGTCTAATCTTTTTTGTTCAGCTTCACTGTCTAATCTTTTTTGTTCAGCCCTGCTAATCTTTTTTGTTCAGCTTCACTGTCTAATCTTTTTTGTTCAGCCGCAGCTTCTCTTTCTAATTTTTTTTGTTCAGCTTCAAATCTCCTTTCCTCCACCTGCATCTGCAATTTCTTTTGTTCAGCAGCAGCCTCAGCTTCTCTTTCTAATCTTTTCTCTTCCGCCATAGCTTTTCTTTCTTCTGCAGCTAATCTTTTTTCTTCTGCCATAGCTCTTCTCTCTTCTGCAGCTAATGCTTTGTCATATTGAGCAACTGCCCATTGTTCTAATTGTTGACCAGTCTTATCAAGGGCTTTCCCTTGTGTAATGAAGTATTCTAATGTAGACATGATGTCTAACAATAATACTAATCACCTGAATCAATAATAATACCACAAGTTCTCAATGACTTGATTAATCAGTATACTATCCCAATATCTGTGGGTCACAAGCCTTTAATAAGGTCTTGTATAATAGTAATAATAATCAGGTACTGGTTTATACCATAATCCAAGTGCAGTGCACAGGCAATTGTGTCTTATGAAATATACCTATATAAAACATATGTCAACCAACAGAATACATAAAGTACAAATAGGACTGACAATACAAGAACGTTTGCAGAAATCAAAATAAATCAAATAGGGAAATCAATGAAAATAATCACTGAATCTGCAAAGAATAACAACACAAATGACGTCACAATATATGAATATAAAATGTGAATAGAACTGAAAGATAGAAAAGGTTAGACCAACAAATTACAAACAAATCAAAACAAAACTAAAGAACAAAGAAATATTACAAAAATAACAATAATTACAGTCTCCACAGCTAACACAAAAGCAACAGTTGTCGCAGCAAATTTTCAATCAAGAAAATTGCACCTATAGAAAACGCCCACAACGGACCCTCTATGACGTGGGATATTCTGTTGTGAGGACGCCGCCCAACCTTAAACACAACCCGCTGACATAGAAACTAACATACTATACAAACAAATAACATGTAAACATAAATATATATATAAATTATGTGTATGATAGTATGTGTTGCAAAATAGGCTCAGTTTTACAGTAATGGCAAAGTTATTTTTATGAAAATAAACAAACTGCCACTTTATTCAATTAAACATTCTGGCCTTAAATATTAAAGTTCATATATGGAAAACAAGAAGATCCATCGATGAAAATAGGACTTCTTAGTTCACAAATACTGTCTTCCTGTTAACATTGACAAGAATTGATCCAACTGTTCTGTGAAACTCTGTAATGTCTAATGTAAAAAAAATGTCAACAACGCTGACCTACATACTGCATTCACCTGACAGGTCACGTGACGAAGTGTTGACAAAGAGCAAACCAATACTGCAAGTGTGTCGTATCAGCCACAGGAAACGGTCTGGTATCGGTAATCTGTTGACTTCTGAACTTCTGCGAGGTCAAACCCAGAAAGCTGGTCCACCAGTTGATAAAGTTGATAATGTTGGATTTTTATTCCCGTTAATGATATCCACCAAAAGATAGATATAAGTGGATGGAAGCAGACATCATCATCATCATCAGTTGATAAGATCTCTATGGTGTTGTTTGCTCCACTGTAGTGTATGGAATGTCAACTTGACCTACGCAGTGGTGTGTAGACATGGATTGAGTGTACAATGTGCGAATGATGATAAGGGTTCGTGTTGTTGACAAATGTTCTTTTCTCACACTCATGTATGACTGGAAGTCATCGACACCAACGACTGTGTACCTTTTCTAAAGTTTAATTGGACGTACACACTCGACAGCACAGATAGTGACAAATCACAGGTTGGCATAATACATCATGGTACAGTGGATAACTGGTCTTGCAATGTTATGTTACATGGGCACTCATGTAGATTAATATTATAATGGACTGTCAGTAGCCAAGCCCTCAGCATCGCCCATACATATAAATCATCTGACTTCACTGACTGAGCACGTCAGCTTATAAACAATATTTCAGATGGCTTCTAAACCTAATCTCGTTTAGCGACGATTCTCCCACATAATGTTCAGCACATATTTTTTTCATATAATAATATTGAACCGCTGATAAAGGGTTCTCATGTGTAGCAGTGATCTCTGGACTAAACAAGCGATAATACGGGCATCCCCTTTTCTCTTCTTGAAAGTCACTACATGTTTGGATCCAAGATGGCTTCACTCGTGAGCTGTCACTCACGTTTGGATACAGATAATGAATCTGTCCTAAAGTTAGTCATTCATAAAACATTTCATTGCTCTGTAGATTTGATCATGAACAATTGACTGCATTCTACAGAATATAGTGCTGCTAGGAATCGAAGTCGTTTTCATCGAGTCAAATATATTCTCTTATCGAAAATGGTGGCTTCGTACGAGAGTTCATAAAAGTATCTTGGATTACCTTGGTATAAGAAATATGAAACTGCCATTCCTTGGCAATACGCATAAACACTGGGGTAAAGCATACACGATAGGTCTAGACGACTATCACTTTCCCCACAAATACTGAGATCACTTTTTCCCCGGCAACAGGCCAACATAGGAAACACAGTCCCTATCAGGACGAAGCCAAATCACACCACACTCTAGCGACACATCCGCCGAATAGCCTTCGACCTCTCTAGAGACAACAGAACATATAGTTCGACTTAGATATGTAAAGATATACAGATATAAGACAGACTCGTCCTACTCAGACAAACAATACACATAAATTCAGGCCATAGATATTCTGAAGCAAGAACAATCTATTATTACCCAAACAACGAATAAATCGCAGTAAAATGGATTTATCCGCGGAGTTTGATCGAAAGAGCCGACACAACTTTCAAGGGAAGTAACTCAATAATGACTTTCCCTTAAGCACTAAAAAATTACCTATGTATAATATTGTAAGATATCAAAGACTGCACGTAACAGAAGCATAAAACCTTCCACGTCAATATGCTTACGGAATTCCATGAACGTCCGGATTATTTGCAACCCATTTTCCAAGCAACGGACAATTCTCCAGTACCACATGGTCATTACTCATCACTGTCCGTGATACAGGATGAGGAAACAAGTTTTTCAGATGTAAATCTTCCTCTTCCAATGATCCCACTTCATTCCAGTGAATCATGGAAGAACGTTACTGTCTCTCCTGATTTGTCTCTAGGAGAACAGCGACAAGTTTCAACTATGTTGCAAACATTTCAGGATGTACTCACTGACATCCCTGGACAAACGCATGTCATTGAACATGACATTGTTCTAACTGACCATACTCCTATTAGGGTTAGACCTTATCCTATACCTATACATTTTCAAGCACAGGTCGAGAAAGAGTTGGATGAGATGATAGATTTGAAAATAATCGAACCATCCACCTCTGCATATTCTTCGCCGATGGTTATTGTTCGTAAAAAAGACAATAACATACGTCTTTGCGTTGACTATCGAAAATTGAATCAAGTAACGAAGTTCGATGCCGAACCTATGCCTTTACTGGAAGAGCTACTTACTCGACTCTCCAAATCTCATTTTTTCACTAAACTTGATTTGTCTAAAGGATATTGGCAAGTTCCTTTATCTGAACGCGCCAAACCTCTCACGGCTTTTTCAACACCTAGAGGTTTGTTCCAATGGAATTTTATGCCTTTCGGTCTTATGAACGCACCAGCTACGTTCGTACGCATGATGCGCCGAATCCTATCTTATCGGTCAGATGTCATTGCATATCTAGACGACATCTGTCTTTTCAGCGATACTTGGGAAGATCACTATTCAGGGTTAGATGAATTGCTGTCTGCTTTGCGTGAGCACAACCTGACAGCGAAACCCTCTAAAGCCTATATTGGTTTTAGCGAAATTTCTTTCCTAGGCCACCGAGTTGGTCATGGTTTCCTAAAGACAGAGGACCATAATACTAGTAAGATACTTAACATCTCAATCCCTAAGACTAAAAAACAGGTGAGAAGTCTGTTAGGTCTTATTCAATTTTATGGCAGATTCATTCAGAATCTATCCTCTATCATGGCACCTCTCTCAACACTTCTAAAGAAAGGTTCGCCTAATGTGGTCCACTGGTCTCAGGAATGCCAATGCTCTCTGGATAAGATTAAAACATTGTTTTCAACACCACCTATTTTAGTGCTACCTACTAAAGATAAGACATTCGTTCTTCGTAGTGACGCTTCATCCACTGGGATTGGAGCGGCACTAATGCAAGAGTACTCTGGAACTCTGCATCCTGTAATGTATATTTCCAGAAAACTTAATGCGGCAGAAAGGAATTATTCGGTTTTAGACCGTGAGCTATTAGCTATGGTTTGGTCGATCCTCAAACTACAGAGATTCCTTCTAGGCGCACATTTCATAGTAGAAACCGACCAAAAAGCTCTTACTGCTATACAGAGTAAGAATTTGAAGAGCTCGAGGTCTACTCGATATGCAATTGCTCTTCAACCTTTTCATTTCTCTGTGCGAGCTATTCGTGGATCAGATAATGTGATGGCAGACATTCTGTCAAGATGCCCACATGATTCCACATAACTATTAGGGCTTAGACTTCTTGATATGTCTAGTTCTATAGTAGTTCCTTTTCTATACCATGATAGATACACATTTGTAATTTAATAATATAATGATTGTATCACTACATAGCGGTTCATTGATGTTTATTCACCGCTGTGCTTTGATGATTTTTTCTTCATAAATCATAAATTTAAGATATCTAATACGAAATGATGATATGAATTTTTTAGGCATTGTGTAATTGCCAGAATTGTATTATACTTTGATGACACCTTCCTGGAAAAATATACTTGTAGAGAAATAATTTCTTTCAGTTTATGAGACACATTCTCACCAGTCGCTCCAAAAGTCGACTTAGCCTCATATTAGGCGTTATAGGTATTCCTGATATTTTCATCTGCGCATTATTCATGCGTTGTGAGCCTATTGTACGTTGCTCCTAGATGTATTTCAAAAAAAAAAAAAGTTCCATTTTTTTTTCCCGGGAGGTGTGGTAAGACTGTTACGTGCAGTCTTTGATATCTTACAATATTATACATTGGTATACTTGTTATGTTCGCAAATATTTTGTAAACAAAATAGTGCTTAAGGAAAAGTCATTATTGAGTTACTTCCCTTGAAAGTTGTGTCGGCTCTTTCGATCGAACTCCGCGGATGAATCCAGTTTTCTGCGATTTATTCTTCGTTTGGGTAGTAATAGATTGTTCTTGCTTCAGAATATCTATGGCCTGAATTTATGTGTATTGTTTGTCTGAGTAGGACGAGTCTGTCTTATATCTGTATATCTTTACATATCTAAGTCGAACTATATGTTCTGTTGTCTCTAGAGAGGTCAAAGGCTATTCGGCGGATGTGTCGCTAGAGTGTGGTGTGATTTGGCTTCGTCCCGATAGGGACTGTGTTTTCTATGTCGGCTTGTCGCCGGGGAAAAAAAGTGATCTCAGTATTTGTGGGGAAAGTGATAGTCGTCTAGACCTATCGTGTATGCTTTACCCCAGTGTTTATTCGTATTGCCAAGCTATGGCAGAATCATATTTCTGATACCAAGGTAATAATAGACACTCTTATGAACTCTCGTACGAAGCCACCATTTTCGATAGGTACGATTTGAATGTCTAAGAGAATATATTTGACTCGATGAAAACGACTTCGATTCCTAGCAGCACTATATCCTGTAGAATGCAGTCAATTGTTCATGATCAAATCTACAGAGCAATGAAATGTTTAATAAATGACTAACTTTAGGACAGATTCATTATCTGTATCCAAACGTGAGTGACAGCTCACGAGTGAAGCCATCTTGGAACCAAAACATGTAGTGACTTTCAAGAAGAGAAAAGGGATGCCCGTATTATCGCTTGTTTAGTCCAGAGATCACTGCTACACATGAGAACCCATTGCTAGCGGTTCAATATTATTATATGAAAAAAAACTGTGCTGAACCTTATGTCAAAGAAGCTTCGCTAGACGAGATGAGGTAGAAGCCATCTTGGATATTGTTTATAATCTGACGTGCTTTGTCAGTAAACTCAGTTGATATATATATATGGGCAATACTGAGGGCTTGGCTACTGACAGTCCATTATAATATTATTCTACATGAGTGCCCATGTAACATAACATTGCAAGACCAGTTATCCACTGTACCATGATGTATTATGCCAACCTGTGATTTGTCACTATCTGTGCTGTCGAGTGTGTACGTCCAATTAAACTTTAGCAAAGGTACACAGTCGTTGGTGTCGATGACTTCCAGCCATACATGAGTGTGAGAAAAGAACATTTGTCAACACCACGAACTCTTCCTATCATTCGCACATTATACACTCCATCTATGTCTACACACCACTGCGTAGGTCAAGTTGACATTCCATACTCGAACCACGAGCAACACAACAACACAGTATTTAACTCTGGTGATGTTCGAGCGAGCTTCAGATTTCTCAGCATGTCTCTTGCTCAGGGCAAGGGTCTTGTATTAAGAGTTTATCAACTGATGATGATGATGTCTGCTTCCATCCACTTATAATTATCTTTTGGTGGACATCATTAACGGGAATAAAATAGAGGACTTTATCACTTAGCTTCGTAACAAACACATGCGGGGGAAGACAGGGAATATAACCTGACCATTTTCGCAGTCTTTTTCACTGTGAAAATTTACTGTGAAGAACGCTTGCCACGACGACACCATACCTTCCCAGAGTTCGAATTCAGAATTCCTTTTATCAGGCCGGACATGTTCTTGGAGAATCTTAACAGACTTACAAAAACAGCCCAGGAAATCTCTATCATTTTAATAAGGAAACCAGGAATGAGAATACTGAAAACACACGGAGTCATAGAGGGAATTATCTTATTAAAGAAACGACACACCAGACGCGTGAAAGAGGCCGATTCACTTCTCTTTTGTCCATTTGAGCAAAAATGTCTGTGAGCCAGGATTGGCGTAAGTTGTCATTTTACATTTTATATTACTAACAAGTGAACTAACATATATATATATATATATATATATATATATATATATATATATATATATATATATATATATATATATATATATATATATATATATATATATATATATATATATATATATATATATATATATATATATATATATATATATATATATATATATATATATATAACCATGTGAATATTAATGTGAAAATCGCTAGTGGATGTTCTAGTTATTTGAGGCTGGCAACCTTAGCGTATAGAATGATGATTTCATGAACCACCACTGCAAGGGCTTGTGACTGCTTTATTGCTAGTTCCTTAAAGAGAACTAAACGCATAAAGAGTCCCAGGTTCCATATGGAACATGGAGGAAAAAATGACAGAAATGATGTACATTTTAATTGTCACAGTGTCGGTGGTGGTGATGAACCGAGAACTGGTTACGGCACTAAATTTACCAACTAGGTGACTGAGGGCAGGCCTAGCTGTAGCCTACTCAAATTAGTTAGTCTATATCTTCCAAGTATGACTTTCTCTTATTTACTGGCCCTTACCGCCAGAGGTGTTGATTCCTGGATGAGATAAGGTTCGTCTTTGTTATTCTTCCCAGGCTTCGTTCTTTCCTCCTAGTTGTTGACTAGCGACTGCCTCGTATTAGTGGTTTTCTTTCCTTGTTATATAATTAAATGCTATTATCCCTGCTCTTCCACACCTTTGTAATAATCCAACTCAACTTGTGTGAGAAAGTTTCAAACCAACAATATGTTTATTTACAATGTCAATGATCAACACATTCAATTGAGCATGGTTCAACAACTCCATTTTCTTTTCCATATCTCGAGGTCATATCTTTCCAAATTCCTAGACCTGTCAAACCTAACTCTGAAAATGGTATCGATAACTAAACATAGTTCATGAATATATAAATAATATCAGTTTTCGTCAAAGTACTACTGCTGTGGTCTCCTCTTACTTAGTCATGCCAGTGGTGACATCTCGTTTATTTACACAATGGGTTGCCTGGCAATCAGCAGATAATTAAGAGCGCATCTCTTGTAAATCAATGTAATATATACCTCTGTTGAACATATTCATGTCTGAGACGATACCTCGTCTATTTTATCATCCGCTGTTTATCTGTCAAGCAACATGTATGAGAAAGCGCATGACAACTCTTGTAAATCAATGTAATATATACCTCTGTTGAACATATTCATGCCTGAGACGATACCTCGTCTATTTTATCATCAGCTGTTTATCTGTCAAGCAACATGTATGAGAGAGCGCATGCCATCTCTTGTAAATCAATGTAATATATACCTCTGTAGAACTATTCATGTTCTTCTCCTGGTGGACATCCCTTTTACATGTGGGAGTCGTCAACCTCTAAAAAATGGTTGCCTGAAATTCTATAAAATGTTCAGAAAAAAATGTCATCTTACCGTTTAAACAGAAGTCCAGCACCTATCACCATTCTTACTATGCACCCCTATTCTATTCCTATCTGTTCAGCTCAAATTGTTAACTACAATCTAAACTATTCTCCAGAATTCCTAACGCTACAATTCTAAGTCTAGCTATATCTGTAGAGCCTCATGTAAACCACAGGTTTCATTGTTCTTGAGAGCCCAGCAAGGCACGTCTTGCCTTGTTAAGTTTTCTGTTGGGACTGACTTCTCTCTGTCCTTTTATTCATTCCCGTGATCCATTCTTCGTTATCTCTTCAATACGATTGGTCCGTTGTTTAGTTCACTCACCGATCACAACTCACGGTTAATTCCTTCATAACAACTCAGTGCTCCGTTCCATAACTGTTTACCTTCGCTCACAATTTTCTCGTGCATTTGTCCTGCTCTTCGTTCACTAAATCTAAAGGGCGTTAATATTCATAGTTATCTCCCTTAGGGATTTATGCTTAACTGCTATTTCCCTTTACTTCCAGCTTATTAAAAACGACCGTTATGCTAATTTTGTAAGCCACAACTGTGTACTCACAGAAAATATTTACATCTAAAAGAGTTCTCTCCCTTACTATCCAAGCACAAGTGCGCTATCTTTTATCTCCCATCTTTTAAATAAGTAGTCTATTTCCCAAATCATTTATATTTCTTAAACCATATTTCATACACCCCTATTCTAACAAAACCAAATTTACTATGCTACGAAACCTCACGGTGACATAATTATAATACTTACAGTTTCAAACCAGTGTAAATGTCGATGTTAACATATGCTCTTTAAAAGTAACGGAAGTTTCAAACTTTTCAAACCAGTGTAAACATAAATGAAAATATATTCAATTTATATTATGAACACTTTTCAATCAGTGGAAAGGTAAATGTAAACATATTCTGTCTGTACTATTAACCATTTCATTTAAATGTAAGGTAACTGTAAAAGCTTTCCAGTTTAAATGTAAAGAAAGTTTTATCCCGAGGGATTAAATTTAATTCTCATCGAGGGTCAATTCTGAGATAAATGGGATGATAGAATAGAAGAAAGGGGACACATAAGTATGTGTCGGGAAACGCAATACTCAGGAGAGTGTTTCGTTTCTATTCTTTATCATAGTTATTGGTGGTACCAGCAGAAAGTACTATCTCTGGAACAAGAAGGGAACAGTGGCTTACGCTTTAAGACGAGGGACCAACTTTGTAGACTCTCCTTGACATTTCTGGGAAACGAGCTACACCCGACAACCTTGACCAGCGACGAGCTTGAGCAGTATAAAAAGAACCCATCAGCGGGAGCAGAAACTACTATTGGCAGCTAAGTGCAAAATATACGCTGCCAAAGTGAACTTTTTTCCGTCGACTCTACTATCAATCAATGATGAAACTTTTCTTATAAACTATTCAATTATTTTCAAATTGTTAAAACTTAAGTGATTATTAAATTTAGTTATTTGTAATTTTACAAATTTAACGTTGATTTGAACCTTTTAAATGTGCTGCATGTTTGTCTCAGTCAATTTACTACACACATTCTAAACAGAGATATACCAGACTAATAAGAATTCCACTGAGTAAATCAGAGGTGTGGGCTTCACGAGCTAAAATTAATCATTGCTTAATTCTTCACAAGAGATGTTATATAAATTACTTGGTATAGTCTGGGAAAAGGAAGAGATACCGGCAGAATGGAAGGAAGGATATCTGGTTAAGTTGCCTAAGAAGGGAAATTTACAAGAGTGTACACATTATAGAGGAATAATGTTACTATCAGAGCCAGGAAAAGTATTAAACAGGATTATCCTCGAGAGATTAAAACAGTCCATAGACAAGAAACTGAGAGAGATGCACAAACAGGTTTTCAACAAAACAGATCCTGTACAGACCAGATAGCTACTTTGAGAATAATAGAACAAAGTCTGGAATAGAATTCACCACTATACATCGGATTTGTAGACTACGAAAAGGCATTTGACAGTGCAGACAGAGAATCACTTTGGAAATTGATGAGGCATTATGGAGTTCCCCTGAAGATCATTAATTTAATAAAGAAAACATATGCAGACATGACATGCAGAGTTCTTCATGAAGGACAGCTTACAGAACCGTTTGGGATAAGAACGGGAGTGCGACAGGGATGCCTCTTATCTCCATTTCTTTTCGTACTAGCAATAGACTGGGTTATGTGAACATCGACAACAGACAACAGAAATGGAATCCAGTGGACTCTGACTAAGCAGTTGGATGATCTGGATTTAGCTGATGACTTGGCTCTTCTGTCCCATAACCGTAAACAGATGCAGAACAAATTGAAAACACTCGATGAGAGGTTACAGCAACTGGGTCTGAAAATACACAGGGAAAAGACAAAAATAATGAGAGTAAATGCAGGTAATGATAACAGGGTTGAACTTGAAGAAACACCACTACAAGATGTAGAGTCGTACACATATCTTGGCAGCAATATAGACAAAGTTGGAGGGAACGTGGAACTGAAGACAAGAACCAGACAAGTGCCAGTGGAACAAGAGATGAGAAGAAGGCGATAGATAGGACACACACTGAGGAAACCTGTTGATAGCATTATAAGGCAGTCCTTGTTCTTGAACCCCCAGGGCAAGAGAAGCAGAGGTAGACCAAGAAGCACATGGAGAAGAGAGCTGGAAACAGGTGAAAATGATGAGGAAAACGTGGAAAGAACTTGAGATGATGGCACGTGACAGAAGGACTTGGCATGTGTTTGTTGAAGGCCTGTGCTCCTTTGGGAGTGGAAGGTTATGAATGAATTCTTCACAAAAGTGGTCGGCAGATTCTAGAATTAACGTGCTCTGCCAAAACAGCATTGTTTTTGCTTATCTGAATATCTTGGGAAGACTGTCTTTGTGATAGAAGTGTCATTACCCTTCTATCTACATCTCTGCCAAGAGTAATCTTGTGCGAAGGTAGACACCTTCGAAGGCCCATATTAGACACTCTTAAGTTTTGGCCACCGTTGGACCACTACTGCATAGCAGGGGAGGCAATACCGTCACACTACTTTTCATTGGCTTTATTGTTTAAATGTTTATTTTGTGAACCTAGTGTTTAATATTTATATAAACTGCATATTGTGTGTTGTTTAGACGTCGCGTTTATTATACTTCTGTTGTTTTATGAGGACTTAGTACAGATTACTAATACATAATATATATAACTGACGATATTACCTTTGTAATTTTTTTTTAAACTAACCAGTTCTGTTGAATGTACTGTATGTTTTTATGTTGATGGGCGTGTCTAACAGTAGTAAATGCTAACATATTCTATGTGCAGTCTTTCTATTTGTCTATTCTCTGTGTTTGTTCTTCTGTTATCATGACACAAATGATAAATTATCCCCCGTTAAACGTACGTGCACAGAGTGGTTAGAACGCTAGCCTCTCTCGGCAAAGGTGCCGAGTTCGAAACACGATTGCGCCACACTCCAGTCTACAGCAGCAGTAAATGGGTGTCTAACTCAGATCTTGAGATAGGGAAAGCAAAGGATGGGAGGAAGGTAACAGGTCACCCCATCCCTCGAAGTAGGACCCAGGATAATGAAGTCTATAACACTTCACTTCCCAAAGTATCTGCTATGAGACTATCTTTACCTTTTATACGTACGTGCATGAAACTGCACTGCCCACACATTTTGCAAACAAGTTGTACATTTTGAATTCTATAGTTTTTCATTATTAACACGTGAACTAATACGTATATATTGACATGTGAATATTAATATATGAAAATTGGTAGTGGATGTCCAATTCATTTGAGACTGGCAACCTCAGCATATAGAATGATGATTTCATGAACTACCACTGCCAGGGCTGGTGACTGCTGTAGCGTGAGGTTTTTATTGGCTCTAGGATCAGTATAGTACTGACAATACAGAAATAGAATTTCTGCAGGAAAATGGTGAAGTCCCAGTGTATAAGAGAACTACTGGTAGCACAAATTAGTTACGGCTGTGAATGATCTGATCTCGAAAAATTAGTAGAGAGGAGACAGTCATAAAATGCCACCCCGCTGTGTAACTAACTGTGATATTAAAACAAGGAAACACATTTCACTTAACAATTATAAACTTGACAAGTCGTTCAAATACAATTTCCTTATTTATTAAGTATATACACTATCTACTCTTGTGCTGAAGGGTGGATATTGGAAGATGGAATGTAATGGATTTGTAAGTTTACATCTGATTTACATATATGTATTTATATATATTTATATACATATTTATATATATTACACCAAGTCTTCCAATATAGGAACAAAATTATAGATATCAGCTGTGCTGTTAATTAATTATAGAAAATTTATCAGCTGTGCTGTTAATCTTGTCTCTCACTACGCTAAATGGGAGCCGCGCTAGCGTAGTGGTTACTACACCGCTCTAGCGACCGGGTGATCCAGGATCAAACCCCGGTGACGGCATTTGAGGATTTTTCGTCGACCGGGATTTGGACTGGATTAACTCGAGACCTGGCGAGGACATTTGAAGGAGTGTCGTCTACCAGGGATTGGCGGCTCCTGAGCCGACCCAGCTGTAATGGGTACCTCCGAAATCGGAGAGTATTTGCCTGAATGGCGAGGGACACCTGTCTCTATACAAGAAAAAAGGGATACTCACGTAAAATCAATGTCAGGTTAGACATAAATAATAACCTGACATTTCGCCTCGAGTGTTAGCGGGCGTACGAAAAAAAAAAAAAAACTACGCTAAATCACTTTTTCTTCCTTGACCGTTAATTGCTCACAATTGCCGACGGAAATGGTACTAATGTGTACTCATCTCTTAGAACAGTTCTGTCCTTCCTAATTTGTTGCACACAACACCCGCTGATGATCTTTCCTTTAGCCCACCCAAGACTGAGGGGGACTAAGGATGTAGCTCCGGTACAATCACTGTGCTCCTGCGAAGTTCCAGGCAGCTGGATTGACTCGAACATACGACCTCAGGTTGAATGACACGAATAAACCTGTAACAAGGCAAAAATAGGGGCTAATTTCTGTAATCAAGCCCACCTATTTCTAGTGTATATGAGATGAGCGTGTCTCAGGTGTCTGCATGTAGGATGAATGACAAAATGGCTCAGTATGATTTAGCAATAGCGAGACAAGACAGGTGTCTACTTGCAAAACGTTCTTTCTAATAATTCAATTCATTGATACATCCAATAATTTGTACAGCTAGGTTTAAGTTTTCCTTCCACCCATAATATACCAGGTCATCTCTGATAAGTGCTATACTGGCTGGTAAAATATATCCTAACAATACTGTTGTAGTTATGTGAGTCCTAAAGGTTATATTCAGGTTGGTTTTCTTCATCTACAATCATACGAGGAAATACAATCATTATATCTAATTCCCCTAGATATAATCAGTATACCTGATGCATTCATAGTAAAACAAAATCTAAAGTTATATTAAATATATACAGGTGTAGGCTATTTTCTGGTGGTTTCCTTCTTCAACAGTCATACCCAATCATTATACATGATACTATTACATTCAATCATTATACATGATATAGTCATAGGTTATATTCAGGTTGGATTTATATGAGCCCTAAAAAGGACTGACAGGTTATATTTCAGGTTGGAGTTATATGAGCCCAAAAAAGGACTGATAGGTTATATTTCAGGTTGGTTATCGTCTTCAGCAATCATATCAGGAAATAAAATCATTATACCTAATTCCCCAAGATACAATCAGTATACCTGATACATTCATAGTAAAACAAAATATATTAAACATATACAGGTGTAGGTAGTATAAATGACACACAAAATACAATCATTATATATCTGATGTAGGCCTATTCTCCTACCAGTTTATAGTAAGTTTACCTATCCTCTAAGATTAATACAAGCCAGATTTGGACTCGACTTTAGTGAAGCAAGAGTGCCCGGTCACGCAGGTAAGCAATAAATCAATGTTGACATCTTTCTCTTTCCCCAGTCGGTCGTGCTGGCCTTCGTGTTTGTGTGTGTGTTTTTTTTTTTGATAAAATGCGCCCGTTTATATAGGTAGACGCAAGGAATCTGCCAGTGCGTAAGGAACTCTTTTGATTGGTTCTCGGCGGTTTCGTACATTCCGTGAGCGAGTCTCGAAATACAGGGCTTATGCCTAATTTTATTATGTCTGCCTCCATCTTGGGGGGAACAAGATGGCGTATACTTCGTGTAATTTATTCTGGCTCAGAGTCTGTTGAACGTGGATTGGCTGGGGATACTTGTTAACAAAGAAGTGAGTTTACACACTGTCGCATAGAGATTTATGATCAATAAATTTTCTATATTCTTTTCTTTTCTACCCGTATCCTCTACTTTATTATCGCTCTTTTATCCTTTTCCTGGGGGGTTTCTTCGCATTCGTTCGTTTGCGACAAAATATGGTTTCCCATTCTGACTTTACCGTTTCTTTTTCGCATACTTAGAAACGCATTTTATTGCATCATGTGTCAGTCCCCGGGATGTGAGCTTATAGTGTGATATTTCGTCTAGTCAGACATGATGGCAGACATATCGTCTACACTTTCACCTGACACAGCGTTTCTTCGGCTGAGTTCTTAGCATAAGGTGTGAACGGCGCCCTCATGCATTGCTCAGGAAGGAGAAATAGTTAGACGGAGGTGTCTAAGACGCGTTTTGGCAGTTATGGCAGCGTCTAAGTTAAGTGTTAAGAGAGGAGAAGGGGAGACGAGGGGTTTGCGAAATAACGTGAGATCCTTTTCTGTTTAAGATATATCTACCCGTAGTTAAACTTGATTTCATTCATACTCCTAAATCTGCAGTAGACAGATCAGTCGTGCTAGGAAATATCTTGTATATTGCAAAGTTCTGAGTTTCTTGGCAACATTTTGCCGAGTTCTAGACTACCATTATATTGAAGGATTCTAGTTCGTGGTATTTAATCTGACCTCTACACCTCACGGTAGAAGGGGAACGACTAAGTAAGGTATTTAATTTGTAGTTCTGTGTGGAGGTAAATATATATATATCTAGTAGAATTGAGTGATTAAGTGTTAAATCGCATATTATATTTCACTAGTTTCTTTTGTGCAGAGTAAATAATTTATAAGTCTGTATTATTCTCTAGTGACGTGTTTCAGTGGAAAGCAGAATAAATTATAATTTCTAGCTTAAACTCATTTGGCTATTAATGAATTTAATTAAACTACTAGAAATCAGTCGAGAATATTTTTAACTAACTTATAACTGCACTGATTCATCATTGAGTATTGACGAAATACGTATGTATTTCTAATTCATGATGATTGATTTTATTTATATAACTTATTTCACGGGAGATTTAAATGATAAGACCAGCTCTACGCTGGCAGTTTATAATGTAAATTATAACCGCGGAAAAGTATGTATCGTATTTTATACGTTGTTTTCTCTTTATTCAGTAAAACTGGGGTGGCCCAACTTTGCCAGCGTTTTAGTACAACTGAGAGAAGAAACAATTTTTTTCATCTTTAACCACGTGGGTCTACAAGTTAACACCTGTCTGGCAGTGCTTTTGCCTCCAGAAATAGACAGAGTAAAAATCTCACAAACGGTTCTAAAGACTAAATGCCTATACTGGGCCTATTGCGCCAGATTATGTTTCTTCACAAACTCTCATGTACCTGCATCCATGGGGCGAGAAATATTACAAACATTAACATTCCGACATTCTGAATAAGTGTGGTGTGAACAATAATTATCTATTGAGAGAGAATTTAGCAACCGGTCATCTCCCTAAATAAGGGAAACCTCGTGATTCTGACACTGTGTGCCCGCTTACATCTAATTCTTACCTGAACTGAGTAAAGTGACAATAACTAAATCTGAACAAAATATCGCATGAAGAGGACGCTCACCGGACCCACTGGATGAAACCAAGATCTGTAGAGCTGGGTATCCGCTTCATCAAACGAAAAGCAGATTTACGTTGAGTATGTCATAAAGTGCGCCAGACGGCGAACACCATCCAGACATTAGGTAAGAAAGTGAGACAGGGATCCCTGCTGAAAGAACAGAGTGAAAGTAGACTGAATGATTCTTTTATTATGATAAGATTTGTACACCCATTTTGTAATTTCATTTTTTTCTAATGGTTGCTAATGCAGGTTCTTCCTCTCTTACGATAGAGTAGAGTATCAATTCTGTTCTTAACCTAAAAGAGAAATCTTAGACTAAAGTATATGTATCCGTGACTCTTTGGGGCTATCACTTTTCTTCTAACAAGCCTGTGGGCTAAACATCGAGGGAAAAGATCATACCAATGGGTCTATCATTCTTGTAGAACTTCATTGACTTTATGACTATTTGTATATGTTTGATGTAATTTTATATGTTGTGATGCAAGTTTATTTTGATAATTAAACTACAGAATTAAACTTAATCAGTGTGGCGATCAGTTCGTTCCCAATATATATATATTTTCATTGTCATAGGTTCACGTTTGTGAGTCTATTGTCGTCACTTATGTGTGTGGGTATGTGAGGATATATATATTAATATATATTATATTAGATTTGTCTGACTAATCTAACTCTGTTGTAGATGATAGGCTGACTGAGAGAAGCTTCTCGAGTGTCAGAGACAGAATCTACTATATTTCCTCCACCTCACTCGTGAAATCTATTTTCTATTTTTCCACCTCCCACTGAGCTATCGCTTATCTCTATGTCTATTCAGAAGGGACCAAACTAAGTCTTAATCTTACTTACTTAGTCGTTCCCCTTCTACCGTGAGGTGTAGAGGTTTGGAAGAGAGAGCGCCAGACTATCCTATCGGCTGTCTTCCTCCTGGCCTGGTTCCATTCTAGTCCTCGGTCCTTCAAAGATTGTCTAATGTTGTCCTCTCAGCGGACTGTGGGTCGTCCTCGGGGTCTGGATCCTTGGCTCTTTGTTTCCCATGCTTGTCGTGGTATCCGATCTTCTCCCATTCTGCAGACATGGCCAAACCATCTTAATTGGGATTGTTCTACTTGGGTCTGCAGGGGGTAGGATTTAAGGCCTTGACGTATCGTCTGGTTGCGTACCATGTCCCTTCTTGTTACTTCAACCACCTTCCTCAGATACCTCATTTCTGAGGTTTGGATCTGGCTTTTATGGGTTGTAGTCATTGCCCATGACTCGCATCCATATTTCAAGACTGGGACATAGGTGGAGCGGAATACAGCCATCTTCGTTTTCTTACCAATCTCTCTCTTGCTGAGGAATCCTCGATTTATGGCCTGAAAAAGTCTCCCAGCTGCTGCTTTTCGAGTGGCCAACTCTTCTTTGATGCCTCCCTTTAGGTCTATGATAGCTCCGAGGTATTTAAAGTGGTCGACCTGCTCCAGGACCTATTCTCCCAGCTTAATCTGATGTCTTCTTTCTTCTCGTGATATCACCATGGATTTTGTTTTAGAGCTGCTTATGACCATCCCTCTCTTCTCCAGCTCTTCCTCCCAGACTTGCAGGTTGGATTGGAGATGTGCCTCTGATTTTTAAGTCTGATTCACCTACCACAAATCTACGACACACACACGTTTTACGACAACTGCTTTATTGCGAGTTTCTTATAAAGAACCAAAAGCAGATGTAGTCCCAAGTTCTATATGGAGCAGGAAGAGAATGATGAAAGAAATGATGTACATTTTTGTTATATGATTAACCCTTTCAACCAGTGTAAATGTAAAACATATTCACTCTAAATGTAATGAAAGTTTCAACCTTTTCAACCGATGTAAATGTAAACATATTCAAACTAAATTGTTAACATTTTTAACTAAAGTTAAATATAAAACTATTCATTTTAAATGTAAAGATAGTTTTTCGCCCACTGGGATTAAGATTAATTCTCAGAGAGTGTAAACGTTCTTAGATGGGATGGTTGAATGAAAAGAGGGGGGCACATAAGTATGTGTCGGGAAACTCAATACTCAGAGGGTATTCGTTTCTCTTCCTTTGCCATACTAGTTGGTGGCACCAGTTGAGGGTACTATTTCTGGAACAAGTGAGGGTATAAGTGGCCTGAAGTCGACCCTAGACACCATCATCAGACGGATCTTAGAGTCGCGGAACCACTTTGCAGTTACTCCCTGATTCTACTTGGAACGTGCTGCAACTCTTAAATCTTGACCAGGGACACGAGTGATCCAGTCATCTATCTGCAAAGACCCAAACATCAGCGGGAGCAGAAACAACTATTGGCAGCTAAGTAAAACTTAAAAGCTGCCAAGTGAACTGTTCATTTTCGAAAACCATAACATCCCACTGTGATGAATACTTTTTTCTAAACAATTATTCATTTTTTATAATTGTTAAACATAATTGATTTTTAAATTTGTTACTTGTATAAAGACAAATCTGAAGATGATTTAATCATTTTGAATGTACTACAACCATATGTCTCAGACATTTCCTTAAATACACGAAAACAGAACGATATAATAATAAGAGGAAATTCGCTGAATTAACTCAGCTGGGGGCTTGAACGAGGTAAAGAATTATGATTACATAATCCTTCACAAAAGTTGACGGCAGATACTAGAGTTAACGTGCTCAGCCAATGCAGCATTGTTCTCTCTTTTTGAATATCTTGTGAAAACTACCTTGAGGTAGAAGCATCATTGTCCTTCTATATACAAGTCTGCCAAGAGTAATCTTGTGCGAAGGTAGACACATTTGAAGACCCACATTAGTTACTCTTGAGTTTTGGCCACTGTTGGACCACTACTGCAGAGCTAAGGGTAGGCAAACCGTGACAATTAGGGAGCTAAAATATTGTGGCAACATAAAAAGACATAACACCTTGCTGAAGACCATAATGGAAGGAAGAGTTGAAGACGAACGTGCAAAAGGGAGACAGCGACGTCAGTGGGAAGATATAACATTAAGAGATGGACAGGAAAGAGTATCAGAGTGCACCATCAAGACAAGAGACAGAAGACGCTGGAGATCCATTGATCCCACCTTCGATGTGGAGATGCCACCTGATGTTGCTGACATTGAGGATAACGACGATGATGATGATGATACAGAAACAGGAAGCCACCTTCAGGTCTGCCAGTGTATGTAAAAGTCTTTACAATTTCTTTCTGTTCTTAGTCTGAAAATTGCCCAATAGCAATATAAACCTGATGTTATGTTCACAGTTTATATGCGTTAAAAAAAAACAACACACACACACATAATTAAGCTAACGCGAATACTTGACATTACATGACCTTCATGCCAGGCTTGTAATTTGATGGTCTCGTTGTATTCACGGTCCAATACATTGTAACTGGTACAGACTGGCGTACAGAGTACTTAAATGGCCTAATTTAAGTGTAGATATACATACGCAGTTCAGAGTTGATGTCGACATGCATGACCGAAGCGATAGAGATAACATCCGATGTATTATGGTTTCTTTTGCAATAATACAATGAAACAGCCGAATAAGGGTTTTTTTTGTTTTTTTTTGTTTAAAGAATTAAAGACAGGAGAAGATATGCGTGGAATATCCTGAGCCTTGTACACTTGAAAACAGCTAAAAAGTTGTAACGTTTTTGCCTACGAAATGGTTTTCTCTTTACGATTTATCTGGGATGTTTTGTATGTGTGTGCATCTTCATTATTACATATTATATAGCGTAAACATGTTGTTTACAAGTCAGAGGATGTCATTTGATAGGAAAATCCACTAGGAGTGTAGGAAAAATTGGGTAAAGCTAAATATGGTAGAAATGAGAAAGAGCGCTGGAGAGTCAAGGATAAATGTAAGCGGATACTTTTCTCTGCATACAACAATGGATTTAGTAGCTTCGAAATGCGGAAGGAAATTGTAAAGTTTCTTTTCTTCTTTCCACTCTGTAAAGTGTCAGTCTGTATGCTCTGTAAGGAAGAGTGGTGTGTTGTTGAGATCAGGCATGCTCCAGTCTACCCAGCTGTAAATGGGTAACTCACCCTAGTCCTGAGTTAGGGAAGGCAAAGGCTCCAGGGGAAGCAGGCCCTAAACTTGGTCACTCCAACCGACGCAGGATGGTGTATGTATGAAGTAGAAGTGTAGAGTGTGATTACCGCGAATGGTGTACTGTTCGTGTGCTGACCAATATAACCACTCATACACTTGTGTCTACAAGGCACCAATGCAGACTGCTGGAATCTTTGTTTACTCAATTTATTCAGACGTACACACTGGGACATACGAGTACATCATGGTATGTTGACATATCAATTTGTAGGTATACATAGCAGATCTGAAGTCATGACACATTCAGAAATAATGGGCAGTACATCAAAAGTTCAATTGTCATGATACATTATGGCCGCATCCCCCTATCTGACTAAACGCGTCAGTGAAGGCAGATCGGTAAATAACTAAAGTTACTTGACGTCCATAGTTTGTAGTATATATTATGAAACCACGAAAGGGGGGTTTCTAGCAAGATTGAGATCTCCCTGTCACTGTCCGATAATAGGATAAATAATCTGTTCTCTTGGCAGTGATCAAAACATATGATGACCGAAATCTAACATGGCTGCCTCCCTGAGTTGTCGTTCACTCATTCATAGGAAGGAGAATATAAGCCAGAGTTAATTTATAATGGGTATATAAATGATTTCATAAATGTTTCCATACAGCTCTACGGTGATCAGGTTAATTCACGTAGCCATAACCGCTGTAGGAAAGTCTGTCATCTTTGTCGATACAAAACACGACCCTAGCGATACGAAGCACAATGTTCCATCTAGGTCGAATCGACATGAGATCATCAAAATAGGGTCTGGCAATACATGGAGTCCGAATTATACATTGTACCGTACCTTAGGAGAGTCTCTAACATAAACTATAGTAGAGATACCATCTCCTTTAGAAGAAAACCACTTCCTGAATCATATTTCCTTAAGAATCTACCAGCCCTTTGAAAAATGCGTACCCGCCATTATCACGGTACATCGGAACTCATCACGACTTGTCAAGACAACTCATACTTCCGCTAGACCGGAATAACAAGAATCTAGTCCCTCCTACCCATCCAAAATATACAATATAGGACTGATTCTACTTGTACTAATAATATGTAATACATATGAATTCAGGCCATAAACACAATAAGCAAATTAATATATTTTCTGGCCCTAAAAAATAAGTACAAACGTAAGCGCAATATCCTTGCGCCGGATCAATATCCAGAACGATTACTCCTATAATCAAAAGTGTGAATCAAACATGGATTCTCTCGCTTTTACCATAGACAGCATTTTCATACACAAATGAATGAATGTCTATATTTTTCCCATATTAAATAGCCATATCGATTTTTGTAATATGTGCGTCAAAATATGCACGCAACAGAAATGTTACAATGAAATAGCAGCAGTATTAGTAGCAGCCATTAGTACAGTCGGCCAAACAAAATTTCCGACTCCGACTCTGGAAATTTTAGAAGTCCGACTCCGACTACAGTTTTTTTAAACTAGTGATACGGCATAAATTATTCACGTATATGAAATTGTATGTATAAGTATGGTATGTGTGACACACTGTGTGTGAATAAATGATTACGTGGCTTTCGTAGACTACATTTTAAACTATTCATTCATTCATACAGTAATACAAAATAACAAATCATCCACACCTGCACACAAAAGACTGCTTTTCCAAACACCATGAGGCAAAATAGTTTCATTTAACAATGACGAGAAAATTGACAGTCCAAATTGTTTATTTTAATTTCTTGTGTGCTTTTTCTAAATGTGCCAACAAATTTCCAATTGTGATAAAAACTTTATTTATGATCAAAAGCAACAAAAATGTTCCTACATTATGTAAAAATTGATGTACTAGGTTTTAGTAGTTCTACTATTAAAAATGTTATTTCAAATTTTTTAAGCCTCCCCCCCCCCCCCCCACCCCCCCCCACCCCCGCACCCCCCCCCCCCCCCCCCCCCCCCCCCCTCCCCCTGCCGCCCCCCCCCCCCCCCCCACACTTTGCATGGATCAAATGTTGATCTACCTTCATCGTCTCGTAAATTTCAGAATCGGGGTCCGGACATTTTTTACCGACTACGACTCCACTAAAAACTGACCGACTCCACAGCCCTGGTAGCAGCAGTAGCGATTGTTGTAATGTTTATGTAGTAGTAAATCATTGGAAGGTATAGTAGCTACAGCAACTAGAGATGTAATAGTAGTAGCAATAGTAGTAATGGTAATAGTAGTGGAATAGAAGAAAAGAGAAACTTTCCTCTTTTTCCCCCTTTATTTTATTCGTTTGCAAGTTCCCGAATATTAGTCTCATGTTGATTGGTCTTACGTACAGTTCATCCCAGTCACTTCGGACGATTCGGCATTGGACCAATCCTCATTGGAAGAATAATTCCAGACCCTTTGTTGGCTCCTTCAGGAACACGGGGCTGTCATTTCAATTGTAGAAGTAGCACTGGATCGGCTAGTAAAGGATGTAACAAGAAGAAATGATGGAAAAGAGATTTATCAGTAGTAAAATAAATGAGTATATATTATGACAATAACTTTAGCATCCAAATGATTCTGTCTTTTATTACAGACATAGTCTTGTCTCACTACCGTTAGCTTTATACCTTTTCTTCCTAAATTAATCTCAGTTATCTACTCTCGTAGATATGAGTCTTTACAGAAAGACAGGAAGAAGGTATTTCGAAACCAAGCAGCAACATTCAGTTACTGGCGCCAAAAAAGATCTAATTGATTTTTTAAAATGTAAACTGTGAACGAAAACAAGGAACGGAAACCTTCAGACCTGATGGAGGCAAATTAAATTATTGCTTTTTTTCTTCAACAAATTTTCGGTCGAGAAATCTGCAGCTTAGTTGTGCAAGGAAAAAACGGAAATTAATTATCAGTTTTACGCTGCATTTGAACTTACGCTTAAAAATTAATTTTCCTTGTCGCTTGTCGCAGAAAACGAAAAAGTTATTCTGCTCAGAGAATATAAAAGTGCACAACTTTAAGTACACAATTTCGGAACGTAAAAATGACCTGCTCTTGCGAGGACAAAGTGTATAAAAGGTTTTACGTCAATCAAAATATCGACCAGACAAGCCACTTTGAGAATAATAATTGAACAAAGTCTGGAATGAAATTCACCGCTATTCATTGGATTTCCGGACTATGAAAAGGCATTTGACAGTGTAGACAGAGAATGACTTTGGAAATTGATGAGGCATAATGGAGTTCCCCTGAAGATCATTACTTAATAAAGAAAACTTGTTAAGACATGACGTGCGCAGTTCTACATGAAGGACAACTTACAGAACCAATTGGGGAAAGAGCTGGAGTACGACAAGGATGTCTATTGTCTCCATTTCGTTTCTTACTTGCAAAAGATTGGGTTATGAAAACATCGACGTCACAAAACAGAAATGAAATCCAGTGGAATCTGACTAAACAGCTTGGTGATCTAGATTTTTCCGACGACTTGGATCTTCTGTCACATAATCGTAGTCAGATGCAAGGCAACATGAAAATACTTGATAAGAGGTCACAGAAAGTGAAAATATAGAGGAAAAGACAAAGATAATGAGAATAAATGCAAGAAATGATAAGGTTGAGCTTGAAAAAACACCATTAAAAGATGTAGAATCATACACACCTTAGCAGCAGTATAGATAGAGTTAAAGAAACAGACACGGATATCAAATTAAGAATACAAAAAGCAAGAGAATCTTTCATTGCATTGGGAAACATATGGTGATCAAGAGAAATCAAGGTATGCACACACAAAAAAAAAGAAAAAAAAAGAATCGTCAACTCACATGTCAAGACAGTCCTATTATGGCTCTGAAACATGAAGAACAATAATCAGAAAGCTACAGGCTTTCATAAATAGATGCTTGCATAGAATAGAAGGATTGAGTTGGTACAGCGTTGATAGATTCTAAGTCCTGAAAAAAAAACTAATAGTATCTATCTGCTAGCAGGATGAAGCCCTGAAAATGACTTGTCCTGAAAAGGACTTCCAGCGACGCCAAAGCTACCTGTACTTCCTCAAAGTCTCCTGTTTGTTGTTAATATTTAAAACTGAATTCAATACTATTTTTATGTTCTTCACATTAAAAGAAACAAAAAAAAATGAAACAATAAACGCTGCGCAAATCAAGGCGATGCCTTTATGACATCTGAATAGGAGAGTAATTAAAATTTGAGACAGGATTCGTGCAAGAAACGTGTATGAGTAGTCCTGCATCTTTAACGATGCTGTATTTTTCAGTTACAACATTTTATACCCCCTCTCTTTATATTCATGCTGGGCAGGGGACTGGGAGGTTTCAGATATCATCTGATGGCACTGGACTCCTAGGTTCTTAACGCTAAGATTTCATTTATCCATTAGAACATTTTACTGTTCGCATTTCAATGTTTAAGTTATGTTCCCATTTTCATTCGTCAGTTTTTTGTTCCTATTTATTGACATTTTCTATTCATTGCTTTTAACATTTATTATTTGTTTTGTTAAACTTCTCTGGGTCCATTGTTTGATTTGGCTGATGGATTATTTTTCTGGACATGTCTGTAGCATCCCCACGTAGTTCCCGTGTGTGTCTTGTGAGAGAAAGAAAAAGCAAGATCCCTGCTCCCTCAAGTGTGTCGTAGAAGGCGATTAATAATGAGTGTGTGCGTAATGGAAGCTTATTTCTCATGTTAGAAAGAAGCAATCCACTTTCTTGGGGCATGTTATAAAAAGAAGGAAGCCGGAATACATCGTAACAGCAGGAAATATTGAAGGAAAAATAGACTGAGGAAGACAATGAGAAGATACTGGAGAGTATGACATCGTGGCGTGGAAAGAAGTCGAGTACAGAAATACTAACAGTACTGGAGACAGCAAGTTGTGGAGATACATGTTGCTTACGAAGTCAGGTATGGTACTTTCAGAGTAAGATGCATTGGACTGGCAACCTCATCATGTAAAAAATTGCTACAGAAACCCTTATGCAAGAGCACGGGAATATTTTGCGAAGACTTCATGCAAGGGAGCTAAATGAAGTGGTCGCTTCATTCTGCACAATGAGCGACAAGGGAAATGATATTGTCTGTAACCATTTTCAGGAAATGCCTGGCGTAGTTTTATCATTTCTTGTCAAGCATAGAGGACTTGGATCTTTATGTAATTCCTTGTCTGCAAGTCCAGGCTCCACTCTGAGTTTTATCATTTCTTGTCAAGCATAGAGGACTTGGATCTTTATGTAATTCCTTGTCTGCAAGTCCAGGCTCCACTCTGAGTTTTATCATTTCTTGTTAAGCAAAGAGGACTTGGATCTTTATGTAATTCCTTGTCTGCAAGTCCAGGCTCCACTCTGAGTTTTATCATTTCTTGTCAAGCATAGAGGACTTGGATCTTTATGTAATTCCCTTGTCTGCAAGTCCAGGCTCCACTCTGAGTTTTATCATTTCTTGTCAAGCATAGAGGACTTGGATCTTTATGTAATTCCTTGTCTGCAAGTCCAGGCTCCACTCTGAGTTTTATCATTTCTTGTCAAGCATAGAGGACTTGGATCTTTATGTAATTCCTTGTCTGCAAGTCCAGGCTCCACTCTGAGTTTTATCATTTCTTGTCAAGCATAGAGGACTTGGATCTTTATGTAATTCATTGTCTGCAAGTCCAGGCTCCACTCTGAGTTTTATCATTTCTTGTCAAGCATAGAGGACTAGGATCTTTATGTAATTCCTTGCCTGCAAGTCCAGGCTCCACTCTGAGTTTTATCATTTCTTGTCAAGCATAGAGGACTAGGATCTTTATGTAATTCCTTTGTCTGCAAGTCCAGGCTCCACTCTGAGTTTTATCATTTCTTGTCAAGCATAGAGGACTAGGATCTTTATGTAATTCCTTTGTCTGCAAGTCCAGGCTCCACTCTGAGTTTTATCATTTCTTGTCAAGCATAGAGGACTTGGATCTTTATGTAATTCATTGTCTGCAAGTCCAGGCTCCACTCTGAGTTTTATCATTTCTTGTCAAGCATAGAGGACTAGGATCTTTATGTAATTCCTTGCCTGCAAGTCCAGGCTCCACTCTGAGTTTTATCATTTCTTGTCAAGCATAGAGGACTAGGATCTTTATGTAATTCCTTTGTCTGCAAGTCCAGGCTCCACTCTGAGTTTTATCATTTCTTGTCAAGCATAGAGGACTTGGATCTTTATGTAATTCCTTGTCTGCAAGTCCAGGCTCCACTCTGAGTTTTATCATTTCTTGTCAAGCATAGAGGACTTGGATCTTTATGTAATTCATTGTCTGCAAGTCCAGGCTCCACTCTGAGTAATTCCCGGGGGACAAATAAAGAAAAGGACTACTACTGCTCCTGACATGTCCTGCAGTGTGACTAATATGAGGTTTTTTTCATGGGGCTGGCAACCTCATTAAAAACAAATTGTCACAGAAACCACCGCTGTAAGAGCATGTAACTACTTTTTTGTAGGCTTCCTCCGGGGCCAGCTGTAGTAGTGGCTCATGCTTCACTTTAGCTGGATCCTACGACTGGTGTGTGACTAGGAAGATAGCTGGATCCTACGACTGGTGTGTGACTAGGAAGATAGCTGGATCCTACGACTGGTGTGTGACTAAGAAGATAGCTGGATCCTACGACTGGTGTGTGACTAGGAAGATAGCTGGATCCTACGACTGGTGTGTGACTAGGAAGATAGCTGGATCCTACGACTGGTGTGTGACTAGGAAGATAGCTGACTGTGATGAAAATCACAGTCTCGTGTCAGTCCCCGAGCCTTGAGATTTAGACTTTTGGGATACTCATTGATTTGTCTTCTCTTTGTCTTTTTTTGGTATTTTTTATAATCTCTATTTTTATGCCATTTTATATTAACAGTTAATATTCTTCACCATTGGGGTTCAGAGGGCTAGCCTTTCATATAAAGATGACACATCGCTTTGAGCCTGTTCTTCCCCGATGTATCTGTCCCCGGTAGTAGGATTCGAGGACTAACCTCTTCTAACAACTTTACAACAGTTAACTCTTTATTTTGAAAGATTATTCGAGAGCTAAGAATTACCTGGCGCATACTAATGAGACGCTGGTAGAAGTTGGCGTCAGTCAGTGGAGCAGCGCTTGTTTAACATTCCCTCGTTACGGACTGTTTACACACATCGTTTAATGTAACTTAAAAAAATGCATAGTCTGTTGGAAGGTTTCGTATATGTACGCCATTCATATGCCGAATATACGCAAAAAGAATGTGAGTGAGTCTGGGGGTCATCTGTATTTATAAAAATTTTTTTCGAATAATAATCTAACATATGACCATGAAGATGTATCATGTGGATTTACTATTCTGCAACTATACCATTAATGGTATAGTTTGTATTCTTTTAAAACATTACACACGTGATGGACCTCACAATGAATTAATTGTTGTCGATTTTAGACTAGGATTTGTGCCCGCGTCAGTTACTTGCGCAGGTAGTTATATTGACGAGAGCTAATCCTTTATATGTTTCTGTTCAAGTGGCTACAGGCCTTCCGCCTGAGATGGAGATTCTTAACTGATGTTTATTTTCCTTTCCAGGGTCGTTCTTACTCTTTTAGGTTTAGTGATAAGCAATATATCGTATAATGGTTTGTTAAATGATCTAACTGTAACGTTCCAATAAAAACAGCAATGCAGAAAATTCAACTAGAGTTGATTGCACGTCATTTGAACAGCACTGGTATTTACACAATGGTGAAGTACGTGTTACTTACGCTTAAACAAAATAGTGAGTATATCCAAAATGAAAATATATCCAATAGAAGAAAAAAATAAACTGGTCTTGATAATCTCAAAGACGAAGTTCTCCTAAACACTCTCTAAAAACCTAAAAATCCGAAATCTGTAAAATCCTTTCTAATCCCGCACATCTTTCCTTTTTATACAGTTTCTTCTTTTTTCCCCGCCATTTTTCCACACGCTTCTCTTTTTCCACACGTTACATTTATCTACATTTGCACACGTTTCGCTGTTTTTCGACTTTTTGCATACGCCTCTGTGATGAATTTACCGTGATAGAACGTTAAAATATCTCCAATTATAAAGATAAAATGTAGGGATAAAAATAATGCGTAAGATACTAGGAGACATGCTCGCCCATGCCCGCATTTCCTACCGCCATTTAAACTAACTAGTTAGACGTGCAGACGAAACGGTTTACCCTTTGTAGACGGGAGGGAAACGGAGATCAAAAAAGGAAAAATATGACTGAATACGTGTTTGAATCTAGAACGGCAAAAAGACGCAATTGGTAGTAAAAGAAAAAAAAATTCACGTCACTAGTTGACACAATGTAAGGAAATGGACAAAAAGGACCTTAGCTCTTATTCGAAACAGTCATTTCTTTGACGTTTTTCGATACTTGGTCGTTTTATTTGAATTCAGCGGCAAACGCCGTAGAGAAGGTTCGCGAACAAATTTTAAAAAAATACCCTTGAGAAAAAATATGTTTTTTCTTAATAATAGAGTTATGAGTATAAAACCTAGCTAGTTTGATAGCCCATCTTAAGCAGAGAACTAATATACTTTAAATTATACAGACGGATAGATAACAAGGAAGATATTGACAAAAGACTGTATTGTTCATATCAGACTAGCGACTGTACTGTTCATACTTTCACTAAAGTTTCAAATTTTCGTCCTTGAGACGCGCAAATGCAAAAATCAAGCTGTAATGCACGAGAGGGGGAAGGTGGAGAATTGTGGCTAAAAATAACTTAGGAGGCAGATTTGTGTAGGCTATTGCATGTAGAACCAAGTGTGTTTTTGTGAAAAACCAAGTAGAGACAGACGGACCAACAGACAATAATACATACTTGACTGAGATCTGACTGAAATTTGACTTTTGGTTGTAGATTTGAAAAATTTAGAGGGGAAGTCTGTGATTGGGCAAATTTAATCATATTAGCGTGACAGAGATGCGCATTTTTGCCATTTGATACAATTCTGTCCAGGGACACAGTTCGTTATTGCCTGTGGTGTTTTTCCCAGAAGATATTACATACATTTAGTGGAACGCCATCATATAGCCAGCAGCTCAGCTGAGTTTTGCTAGCAATTAACTGTGTTCTCAATTCTGAATTCTGGTAAGAATGAAAGCATTTATTTTGTATATTTTAATATTTCGAGTGATTGATACTGCCATATCAAATAAAATGATTACGACAAGTAAGTGTTCACTCTAGGTCCCCAGCCCAAGTTCAGGGTCTAGAGACACACAAAATATATGGACGCCTAACTAAGACTATGGAAGGTGGATCTATTATTGAGATCAGTGGGAACATATCACCTATCTTATTGAATAAAAGGAAACTATTGAACATATCTCAGATGCAATGCAGTCTTGGGGAACTAGTACTATATGAAAACAACTGGGTAAGATGTGCTGTGTGGTCAGAGAGATCTGACCCATTCTGTGTAATGTTGATGTGTTGTGCTGTGTGTAAGAGTGGTGCAGTAAATAGAGTACTGACACAGCGCACAAATTTTGTTTCAGAATTGTGAGTTTCTGTTGTGGCACTAGGGTAGTGCCACATAAGTAATCAAGGTTACACAAGCAGATGTGTGTGCAGTCAAACAGTGTGTCGGTGCAGTCTAGCATTGTATTCTAGCTACCGAGAGGAGTGGGCCACCGGAATCCAGCATCAGATCTTCACAGACAAGATGAGTGATTAGTGGCATGCTGAGGATTCACCATACTCCTGAAGATTTTATAAATATTTCCCCATCATAAATATACTGAATTTTGGGAAAGATACATTTATTAAAGTCTATAAGACAATGGACAAAGCTTGTTCTAGTCACAGAGTGGGTGTGATGACACCACCCCAACAGCACATCCAGTAATAGTTCTCCCAGAGACATTAAAAATATAATTAATATTAACCAGTCTTATAAAATACTTATGTACACACATTCCATTTTATTATGTCATATATTTATGCATTCCAATTATAACTCCATAACATTTCATATGTTCTGACCAAAATAAAACATTGGTTCAGAACAAATAAAGTTAGAAAAAATTTAATATTTAAACTAAAACAGTCTGAGTTAGTTCAGTGTGTTATAAATTTTATTAATATTATTAGACTTATTAATTATCTGTGTGTGTTTGTATATTCTACTACAACACATTACATTTCAGTACCCTAGACTTTTAACGTAGCTACATTCATAATAGTAAAAAAAGATATGTTTGAGGTCGTAAGTGGTAGTAAGAAGGGCCTTCTGTAATTCCCATAAACATTTATCTCAGGAGCCTTCACAGCTGACCTCATACATTACACTAGGTAACACAACAACCATACAGTACCATCAAAACCACTACAAATATTGGGGTCTTGTCCAGGGATAATTAGTTTATCATAAATATTAGAATCTCCTGGTTTGAGAATTAAACCAGTGAGACAGATTGTAAAAATTTAAAAAGTGTCCCTTAAAATAAAAAGGGGAAAATAAAAGTTGGTGAATCTTCACAGCCAGTGGTAATTAGTTAATTGATTAATTAATTAGAATTACCTTAGTGATTAATTAATTAGAATTACCTTAGTGATTAATTAATTAGAATTACCTTGGTCATTGGTTAATTAGATTTACCTTGGTCATTGTTATTTTGTATGATGGCTGACCTGGCAAAATTTAGATCGGCTGCTGTGCTAACGGCGAAGGAAATCAATATGGAGGGTCAGGTTTTAATTCAGTATGTAACTGCTGAATGTGACAAGTATATTGAAAGGGAAGATAGGAGGTTAGCTGAAGAGAAGAGGTTACAAATTGAGGCTGATAAAGAACTTAAGAGGTTGCAGATTGAGGCTGACAAAGAGGCAAAAGCATTGGAGGCAGAAGAAAAACGACAGCAAAGGGAGGCAGAAGAAAAAAGGCCGAAAGGGAGTCAGAAGAAAAAAGATTGACTGCCGAAAGGGAGGCAGAAGATAGAAGGTTACAAAGGGAGCACGAATTACGACTAAGGGAGCTGGAATTACAAGGCCATGCTCCTGAAAATGGTGCCAGCCCTTTTGCCTCAGATGCTACGCCCAGTCAGAGAGCCTCAACTTCAGCTATGGGGTTTCATTTAGACCCTTTTGTTGAGAAAGACGATGACATCAAGGGGTACCTCAGTAGATTTGAATTATTAGCTACTACATATGGGTTAGAGAGAGAGAAGTGGAGTCTAAAGTTATCACAGGGACTGAGAGGTACTTCTTATGAAGTCTTTGCTAAAATGAATAGAGAAGACCAAGACAATTATGACATTCTAAAGCAGGCTTTGTTATTGAGATAAGAAAAAAATGGTGAATTTTATCGTAAGAAATTTAGAAATGCCAAACTGTTGTCTGGGGAGACATACCACCAATTCTCTGCCAGACTGGAAACCTATTTGGAGAAATGGACTGCTCTGGGGAAGACCCAAGATCTTAAAGAGATGATCATGATAGAGCAATTAAGAGAGTCCATGGCTCCAGACTTGAGAAAATTTCTCATGGAACAAGGTGCAGAGAGGTTGGGGGAGGTTTTAAATGTCGCTGAGAGGTATCAGGCAGCCCAGGCAGAGGTAAGTGGCACTAAAAAGAAGCACATAGAAAATTTTAAAGCTCCACAGCCATTTAGTAAATTTGATAACAGAGAACAGGGTAATAAAGACAGGACAAACTTTGAACGGCCAAGAAATGACTATCGTGACAGAAACTCACAGTTCAATGACCAAAAATATAATGAAAGAAAACCGTTTAACCCAGGAAAAAGATGGTGCAAATAGTGTAAGAAAGACAACCATAACACCGAATTTTGTAGAAGGAAACCTTCAAACATTGCTGCAATGAAGTCGGGGACTCAAAGATTAAAGGTTAATCCTAATGGACAGCAGGAACCTTATCACCCCCCAGTTTGTGAGGATGTTATTTGTAATGGGGTCACCATAAAGTGCCTTTATGATACAGGTTAGGATTATGATTCAGTTGTGAAGTCTAGCCTAGTGGAACCAATCTACCCTCTGATATTGGGGTGTAGGTACGTCTTCTTGGGGAATCCCGAGAGACCTGTGATCATGGCGACAGTGCAGACCAGGTCACAGAAAAAGGAGGAAGAAGGTGAACCTATAAATGCTCATCCAGAGGAGATGAGGAAGGCGCAGGCTGAGGATAGGACACTCAAGCCATGTTTTAAAAAATTGCCCAAATGCCACACACCTCCAAGCAAGGGAGAGTACTTTATGAAGAACAAACTATTATACAGGAAGGCCGGAACTGGAACAAATGGTCACAACCAGCTGGTTCTTCCCACTTCATATAGGGATAAAGTGATGGAACTCGGGCATGCGATTCCCTTCAGTGGTCACATGGGGATCAGCGCCACAGGACAGCGTATAGCTTGTCATTACTTCTGGCCAGGGATAACGGAGGATATAAAAAGATATGTCAAATCCTGTCCAGAATGTCAAAGGGTAGCTCCAAAGCATTGGACTGCTCCTGCAACTCTAGGGGAAATGCCCATAGTGGGAACACCTTTTGAGAGGGTTGCAGTGAATATTGTGGGACCTCTCACTCGGACCAAGAGGAGGAACAGTTACATCCTTACTCTGGTGGACACTTGTTCTATGTGGGGAGAGGCGGTAGCCCTGCCATCAATTGATTCAAAACATGTAGCAGAGGCACTACTTACAATATTCACAAGATTAGGATTTCCGCATCAAATCTTGACTGATAATGGCTCACAGTTCAAGGGGAAACTAACGGAAGAAGTTTTTAAGCTATTTCAAGCCAGACACTTTCATTGTAGTCCGTACCATTCACAAGGGAACGGCCAGGTAGAGAGGTTCAATGGGACTCTCATTTCTATCCTGAGGAAGCTGGCACACGAAAAACCGGATCTGTGAGATCAATTTCTGCCCGCCGCGTTGTTTGCGTATCGGGAGGTACCACATAGTTCAACCGGGATGGCTCCCGCAACTCTGCTATTTGGGAGGCCAATAAAAGGTCCATTGGAAGCTTTATTAAGGACCTGGACAGATGAGAAGGCAGAAGAGACTGTTACCTCATCGTATCAATATGTGAACGAACTGACCACTCGTCTGAAAGCTGGATGGAAACTAGCAAATGATAACTTGAGACAAGCCAGGAAGAAACATGCAGCATATTTTAATAGGAAGGCAAAGGACAGAGAACTAGCTGTGGGAGAGAAGGTGCTTCTTCTACTACCCGGCAGCCAGAATAAATTACAAATTGGATGGCAAGGTCCATATACGGTTCTAGAGAAGGTGTCTAGAACAAACTATAAAATTGACAAAAAGGGGAAGGAGAAAGTTTATCATGTAAACCTTTTAAAGAAGTATCTGGACAGACCACTCCAGGAAAGCACCCCCTTACTGACCTTGGCTATCGCAACTCAAATGCAAAAGGAACCACTCACCTCACATGAATACCCATTACATCCTTGTGAAACAGCCGCACAGGTAAAAGTCAGTAAGCACCTGACTAAAAATCAGAGAGAGAGAGAGTTCAACAGGTTCTGGAGGAACATACAGACGTATTAACAGATAAACCAGGACATACAAATTTGCTACAGTATGACATGAAACTGGTAGACTCAAACCCAATCTGTATGAGAGCCTATTCTATTCCGTTCGCGAAGGAGAAGTCATTGAAAGAAGAAATAGATTATTTGTTGAAGGAGGGGATTATTTCACACAGTGAATCATCTTTTAGCTCCAGTGTAGTTTTGTTGAGAAAATCGTCTGGGGAACATAGACTGTGCATAGATTACAGGAAACTGAATGCTGTCACAGAAGGACAAGTGGATCCATTACCAGACACAAAACAGTTATTTGCCAGATTAAACAAGGCAAAATACTTTTCAAAGGTGGATCTTAGTAAAGGCTATTACCAGATTCCAGTGAAGCCTGAAGTGAGACCTTATTTAGCTTTTAGCACCTCGGATGGACATTATGAATTCAACAGGCTACCATTCGGATTGAAAAATGCTCCGAGTGTATTTTCAAGGATGATGCGCAAATTGTTGGATCCCCTGAATAACCCATGTATCACGAATTTCATGGATGATATTCTCGTCGCCACAGAGACATTTGAAGAACACATTAACTCTCTAAAAATGTTATTTGATGGGCTTAGGGAGGCGAACTTAACTGCTAGGCCAACAAAATGTTGTATTGGATGCAAAGAGTTGGAATTCTTGGGACACACTGTATATCAGTGTAACATGATCCCTGACCCCAAGAACTTGGAAAAACTGCAGAGAGCACCTAGACCACAAACAAAAAAAGACGTGCGATCATTCGTGTCGTTATGTGGATTTTACCAAAAATATATCAAAAATTTTAACTCTATTTGTGCTCCTCTGACTGATCTGACTCGCAAGGGACATCCATATAAAATAGTTTGGACTGCGCAATGTGAATTGGCTTTTCAAGAGTTAAAGGAAAAACTCACTAGCAAGCCTATTCTCAAATTGCCTGATTTGACACAGGACTTCGTGGTGAGAACAGATGCAAGTAATGTAGGCCTCGGGGCGGCTCTGTTGCAAAGGTCATCTTCACCCGATGGGGAACTGAACCCAGTCGCTTATGCAAGCCGCAAATTGAATAAAGCGGAGCAAGGATATTCCACAAGCGAAAAAGAATGTTTAGCGTTAATCTGGGCAACAAAAAAGTTTCAAATCTATCTGTATGGTAGGACTTTTGTGGTCCAGACGGATCATCAGTCCCTGGTGTTCTTATCTCAGGCTAAGCATGAAAATGCTAGATTGTTGAGATGGTCTTTATTATTGCAACCTTATCAGTTTAGTATTGAGTATATCCAAGGGTCATTGAATGTCGGTGCAGATTTCCTCAGTCGGCACCCCTGTGATCAAAATTAGAGTAGTGGTAGGCGTGAGGAGTAATTTTATCTATGTGTATCACTGGTTTTGGAACTTGCCGTAGTGCATGTTCTCAGGTGGGGAGATGTGTGATGAATTTACCGTGATACAACGTTAAAATATCTCCAATTATAAAGATAAAATGTAGGGATAAAAATAATGCGTAAGATAATAGGAGACATGCTCGCCCATGCCCGCATTTCCTACCGCCATTTAAACTAACTACTTAGACGTGCAGACGAAACGGTTTACCCTTTGTAGACGGGAGGGAAACGGAGATCAAAAAAGGAAAAATATGACTGAACACGTGTTTGAATCTAGAACGGCAAAAAGACGCAATTGGTAGTAAAAGAAAAAAAAATTCACGTCACTAGTTGACACAATGTAAGGAAATGGACAAAAAGGACCTTAGCTCTTATTCGAAACAGTCATTTCTTGGACGTTTTTCGATACTTGGTCGTTTTATTTGAATTCAGCGGCAAACGCCGCAGAGAAGGTTCGCGAACAAATTTTAAAAAAATACCCTTGAGAAAAAATATGTTTTTTTCTTAATAATAAAGTTATGAATATAAAACCTAGCTAGTTTGATAGCCCATCTTAAGCAGAGAACTAATATACTTTAAATTATACAGACGGATAGATAACAAGGAAGATATTGACAAAAGACTGTATTGTTCATATCAGACTAGCGACTGTACTGTTCATACTTTCACTAAAGTTTCAAATTTTCGTCCTTGAGACGCGCAAATGCAAAAATCAAGCTGTAATGCACGAGAGGGGGAAGGTGGAGAATTGTGGCTAAAAATAACTTAGGAGGCAGATTTGTGTAGGGTATTGCATGTAGAACCAAGTGTGTTTTTGTGAAAAACCAAGTAGAGACAGACGGACCAACAGACAATAATACATACTTGACTGAGATCTGACTGAAATTTGACTTTTGGTTGTAGATTTGAAAAATTTAGGGAGAAGTCTGTGATTGGGCAAATGTAATCATATTAGCGGGACAGAGATGCGCATTTTTGCCATTTGATACAATTCTGTCCAGGGACACAGTTGGTTATTGCCTGTGGTGTTTTTCCCAGAAGATATTACATACATTTAGTGGAACGCCATCATATAGCCAGCAGCTCAGCTGAGTTTTGCTAGCAATTAACTGTGTTCTCAATTCTGAATTCTGGTAAGAATGAAAGCATTTATTTTGTATATTTTAATATTTCAAGTGATTGATACTGCGATATCAAATAAAATGATTACGACAAGTAAGTGTTCGCTCTAGGTCCCCAGCCCAAGTTCAGGGTCTAGAGACACACAAAATATATGGACGCCTAACTAAGACTATGGAAGGCGGATCTATTATTGAGATCAGTGGGAACATATCACCTATCTTATTGAATAAAAGGAAACTATTGAACATATCTCAGATGCAATGCAGTCTTGGGGAACTAGTACTATATGAAAACAACTGGGTAAGATGTGCTGTGTGGTCAGAGAGATCTGACCCATTCTGTGTAATGTTGATGTGTTGTGCTGTGTGTAAGAGTGGTGCAGTAAATAGAGTACTGACACAGCGCACAAATTTTGTTTCAGAATTGTGAGTTTCTGTTGTGGCACTAGGGTAGTGCCACATAAGTAATCAAGGTTACACAAGCAGATGTGTGTGCAGTCAAACAGTGTGTCGGTGCAGTCTAGCATTGTATTCTAGCTACCGAGAGGAGTGGGCCACCGGAATCCAGCATCAGATCTTCACAGACAAGATGAGTGATTAGTGGCCTGCTGAGGATTCACCATACTCCTGAAGATTTTATAAATATTTCCCCATCATAAATATACTGAATTTTGGGAAAGATACATTTATTAAAGTCTATAAGACAATGGACAAAGCTTGTTCTAGTCACAGAGTGGGTGTGATGACACCACCCCAACAGCACATCCAGTAATAGTTCTCCCAGAGACATTAAAAATATAATTAATATTAACCAGTCTTATAAAATACTTATGTACACACATTCCATTTTATTATGTCATATATTTATGCATTCCAATTATAACTCCATAACATTTCATATGTTCTGACCAAAATAAAACATTGGTTCAGAACAAATAAAGTTAGAAAAAATTTAATATTTAAACTAAAACAGTCTGAGTTAGTTCAGTGTGTTATAAATTTTATTAATATTATTAGACTTATTAATTATCTGTGTGTGTTTGTATATTCTACTACAACACATTACATTTCAGTACCCTAGACTTTTAACGTAGCTACATTCATAATAGTAAAAAAAGATATGTTTGAGGTCGTAAGTGGTAGTAAGAAGGACCTTCTGTAATTCCCATAAACATTTATCTCAGGAGCCTTCACAGCTGACCTCATACATTACACTAGGTAACACAACAACCATACAGTACCATCAAAACCACTACTCCCTCTCTTTTCTATCTAAACAATGGAAAAAACCCAAGAATCACAACATTCACTTCACACTTTCCACGCATAAACCCATTCATTATTATTTTCTGAGACTGCCCTACAATGCCCTCTCACAGCCGTGACTGCTAACTGAACCTAAAATTATACTGTGTTTTGTGCAAAAATGCCTTATCTGCTTTTAACGTCTGTCATTCTTATTCTATGCATTATAGTACGTATAAATGTTAGTGTAGGCCAGCCGGTCACAGATTTTTTTTACACTTAACTGGAAAAGGTAGGACATAGGAGAAAATTAATTAGACAAAAACGATTGACAAGATCAGGGTTTCTCAACCGGGGATCCACGGAACCCTAGGGTTCCACGAGAGAGCACTAGATGTTCATCGAGAGAGAGATTGTGATTGAAAAAGCATAAACGTCGCCAATAAATTTACATGTTGTAAACAACAGTAATTAAAATCAGTTAGTAATGTTTGTTTAAATGACATTTCCCTAGCCTACCTTAGATAAATCTCATTTTGACTTAAGCCAGTTATTTAACAGAAATGTAATATGAACTTATGTTTTTAACATTTATGAAAGTGAAAAAAGATTTTAATTTTAAGTAAGGTAAGCTAATCTTAACTACCTGGGTTTTTTTTTTTTTCCGAGAAAAGCTGATTAAAAAGTCATTTTAAATTTTAAATAGGAACAAAACTTCTCTCGCACATACGATATTTCATTAGCTAGAGAGTTATATACTATTAGAGTTGATATCCTTTGTGGAGAAGGGGGACCACACGAAAAGAGTAGGCTAAAACGTTGGCCAAAATAAACAGATCCACAGACAAAATAATTCTCTACTCAAAAGAGAATTTACAATCATTATTGGATTATTATATTTACAACTTACTGATCACGCTAATGTACCGCGAGTTGTAGATGTAATAATTTTTATGCAGGGGTTCCCTTAGACCTGAAAATTATTTCAAGGGTTCCTCCAGAATAAAAAAGTTAAGAAAGGTTGGATTAGACGGAAAATTCAGATACATTTGTTCAGTATGTGATAAAAATGTATGGTTTCATTTGACAATTTAATCGTGACAGTAATTAATATAAAAGTTTTGTTTTTGTTTTTAATGTGGTGGTAGTGAATTATAAAACGTAATGATGGTTGTGGGTGATTCGAACATAATGGTGATAGTGGGTGATAAAACATGAGCTTGGTTGCGGGTGACACAAGAATAAGTGTGGTAGTGGATGATACGAGAATAATCGTGCTGGCAGATGATATAAATAATACTGGAGCACGTGATAATAAAACCAACATAGTTCAGAAGGCGACTGAGGTGAATTTGCTTGAAACGGTGAAACACACATACTTAGCCATGGTCATCATTGTCGTAAATTTATATAGGTTTGAAAGATATTTATGGTCCCGCCTGAGTAGAGTGGATGGTGGTAAGTACGTGAGAAATAAAGGTGGGATAAATAGATTTCACGAGTGAATAGTTTAAGGAGAAGATCTGTCTCTGGAATGAGAAGTTTCTCTAGTCCAGCCTATCTATACGACTATCTTTTAGTACAAGACAATCTTGCCCCTCCTTATACCTAGAAATATAAGTTTAACTACACACACATACACACACACACAACTATGTGACAACAAGACACACAGACGTGAAAACTATGGTTAATTGGGAATGTGTCTGACAAGTTAAGTTTTCTTTGTTGTTTATTATCATTAAACTTGACAACATCGAATATCTAAAGAAAGATCAAATAAAATCAGAATGACATACATAGGAAAATAACCGAACAAATGTGCCCTCCCCCTCTGGAGAAAAGAACCCAAAATGTAAATAACCCAAAGGTCAAAGGTTATCACTATGTTACAAAATAGATAGTAAGGTAAACAAAGTTCCTACTAAGTGCTACTCAGTAAAGTAAACAATTTTGAAAGCAAAATAACCAGATAGGTACAAGTTACCGCAACAAGAAAATATTCAATCTCTCTATAATACGTGGCCACACACTCGCTCCTTACCTACTGTTGGTGATATTTCCTTGGACATAAAATTATCTTGGATATATATATATATATATATATATATATATATATATATATATATATATATATATATATATATATAGAGAGAGAGAGAGAGAGAGAGAGAGAGAGAGAGAGAGAGAGCACTGTGAAATTCACCTCGTCAAAAAAAAACAACTAGCTAGCCAGAGTAAAGAATAGAATCAGATTTCCATTTATCGGACCGGACCTTGTTTGAGCGTCTTGTGGACTTATATCCCGGGAAAACTCTACCTACATTAACACGGAAAGCCTGCATCCTAGGAATCTGAAACACAAAGTCAGAGTGGGAGCCTAGTGTAAGGTAATACCCCAGACCGAGTGTAAGAAGGATCTTAAACAAGTTGCCTTAACAATTGCTCTGAGCCAGGAGTCAGTATTCCTAAAGAGATTTTAGGTAGGTGGTACCAGTTGAGGGTACTATCTCTGGAAAAAAGTGTGTGGTATAAGTGGCCTGCTGTCAACGCTAGATACCATCATCAGACGGGTCTTGAAGACGCTGGACCAGCTTCGTGATTACTCCCTGATATTTCTTCAACGTGTCAGAACCACTCGACATGACCAGTGACGTGATTGAACTAGTCCATAACCTGCAAAGAATCAACCATCGGCTGGAGCAGAAACCAAACTTACTGGCAGCTAAGTACAAATTTAAAAGCTACCAAGTGAGCTTTTCAAACTATTCCCTCAAAATCCATAACATCACCCTGCGCTGATAAACTTTATTTTAAAAGAGAATTATTCATTTTACACTGTTAAATATAATTGATTATTAAATTTTTTATTTTATATATATATATATATATATATATATATATATATATATATATATATATATATATATATATATATATATATATATATATATATATATATATATATATATATATATATATATATATATATATATATATATATATATACCTCTAATAGTTGGTGTAGAAAAATCCGAGATCTTGTGGTTCACAGTAAACAGAGAAAAATACTTCCAGTACTGGCAAACATCTGGTTGCTAGAACTGTTAGTATTGATTGATGATGATGATGGTAAATCCTATCGACTGGCTCTGTGGTGAGTGCCGATTTTGAAACAGCGTACTTTTCTGGATAAATCCGCTGATACGACTGTCAAAAGTCAGAAGTGTTATTATTTTCACAACCCAGTGGGCTGATAAAATTTAACAAATTATTTCTGAGATATACAAGTCCAGTTAAATTTACCATTTAAAATATCAATTGTCTCTTTGGCCAATCCTTTTCACAAATGAACTTGGGGACGCGTAAGCCAAGAAGAAAGACAACATTAATCCATTCAGTAAATGAAGAAAAAGGACCAAAATAGACCGCTGGCCGCTCCTGATCAGATCTGCTAGAAATAAACGGGACATTTATGAAAAAACATGCTACTATTCTATATATACACGGACGGGGACAAGACGATCTCTTTCCCACTCCGTCAGTCCTGATTAAAGTTAAAAGGCACACGGTGACTTTATTTACAACTATACGGTCAGCTTTTCGCAGACATAAAGCAACACTACATTACCTAGTTAACAATGACATGCTAATTCACAGTCAGTCAGGGTTTCGACAAAAGCATTCATGCCACACAGCTCTAACTGATAGACAACTTGCACCTAAACATAAATAACGATAACATATGTGGAGAAATCTTTGTAGACTTTAGGAAAGCATTTGATATGTTAGATCACGCTGTTTTAATAAGAAAATTAGAAACAATGAAAGTTAACTTTAAACTAGTGACATTACTTAAATCATTCCTGTCCGACAGACAGCAAGTAGTGTGGTACAATAACTCCTTGTCAAACCCAACTATTATTGACACCGGTGTTCCTCATGGTTCTATTCTCGGCCCTCTACTTTTTTCCATTTACATAAATGACCTTCCACTACACATCGAGCACTCATCCTGCGACCTATTTGCTGATGACTGTACCATTTATACTAGTGATAAAAGTTGCAACACGCTAGAAATATTATTACAAAGCGACACAGACAATCTTATTAAGTGGAGCAATGAAAACTGCATGCAAATAAATATCACTAAAACAAAATGTATGATAATATCAACTAGACAAAAATTACAAATCTCGCCGAAAACAACACTTCAGCTCTACATTGGAACCTCTTTAATTGAAAATGTAAATGAATATAAAACACTAGGACTCATAATTGACCAACATTTAAGTTGGAATTCGCATGTACAAGCACTGACCAAACAAACGGCACAAAAAGTTTACCAGTTAGCTAAAATCAAACATTTCCTAGATGAGGAGACACGAAAAATGTTCTATACATCCCAGATACAAACACATCTAGACTATTGTTCCACAATTTGGGATGGCTGCACGATGTCCAACACTAAAAGACTCTATTCATTACAAAAACGTGCAGTGCGCCTAATTTCAGACAAAAACCTCACACAGTGTGTAGACGCATATACATATCTTAACATATTACCACTAAGAAAGCACCTTCTCTTCAACAAAGCCAAATTTATTCACAAAATCTTGTCACAGAATGCTCCAACGTATCTGTGGCCTATTTTTAAATACAGCGGAAGACGCAGTCAACGCTTAAATAAATTACACATGCCCAAGCCTAGGCTCGACTTATTCAAGAAAAGTTTAGCTTTTTCTGCTGCTCATCTGTGGAATACTCTTCCACACGACTTAAAAAATACTCTTAGTCCATATTCATTCAATCACAGACTTTTCAAATACATCATGAGTGCAGATTATATGCCACCCTAATTTCGTTATGTTCTTAAATAATTACATAACATCATATGTAGGTTTTAAAGTTAATTTTGTCCTGTTTAGTATAAATTATGATACGCATCTGTAAATCTGTGTATCTGTTATTGTACTGTTACCATGTTGGGATTTTATTTTATTGTACTTATTTTGTTATTTTATTATTTAAGTAATATTTAGGATACGTGTGAGAATAAATGGATTCAGTATGGAAGATGAGAGAAAGGAAGGGCAGAATGTTAGACAGGCCTGCGTGCCCAATTCTAAACCCTTTGAAAATAAAGTTCGTTCGTTCGTTCGCTCTGCACTTTCAGGTCGGACGAAGGTATGCACCCTTCCCGCCCCTCTGCGCGCGCGTTAACGATCAGTTCACAATGTCAATTATTTTTTAATTATCCATACGCGCACTTAACAAATATCGCCTGTCGTTGATAGCTATTAGATTGTCGACGTCTGTTTGTTTAGTCATATGATATTAAATAATAGTCACTTATAATAACTACAAAAAATGAAATAAACGTGAATTCTTTTCTGTCATTTATCAGTCGCGCTTAGCGTATTAATTAGTCACTAAAACGTCTCTTCTTGTGTGAGGAAGCAGGTGGTAAAATTAACATTAAACTGAACAACTGGTTTAAAAAAAATATCTACGCTTTATTATTTCACTGGTCTTAATGCAAGAAAATCACAGTGAATTATAATGGTAAAACTTTAACACTTTAACGTCTAAGCACAAATTTCTATTACCAGAAAATCCGAATGAAATCCCCACGAAATGCTATTAACGCATCTTCCACAATGATTCCAGACTACGTGTTTAGACAATCCGAAAAATTCTGAGCGACAACTGATATCTGGTTTTGGAAGCCCCAGTTTATACATCATCATGTTATTATGATCTCCAGAGGATGAAACATTTCACACTATTATTTTGCATAGCAGAGAAATCAGAAACCTACGTTCCCAAGATAAAATGTTTCCACGGTCGCTCTGTCGGCGTTGCTACTCGACAACAGAGACTTGGAACCGTGTAACGGGTTTCTTCCGAGATTTATCCCGCGTCTGGAGATCAAAGAGTTACTCCCCTTGAGTGTACGAACATCAAAGGGTCATCGGGAAAATATTTCTGCCCGAGCGTCTCACTTCAAAAGGTCCGGTGTTTATTCACTCGCGGACTGTCTGATATCCGATGATTGACAGATCAGCTCGCGTGAGAACCTCAGGTAAACAAACGTTGTTCGCTCCCTGTTATGACTGGCAGGTCACGGAAGTTGGTAAACAACTTCGTTTCTTTACGTCTCAAGGAAAAGAGGCGTGGATTAAAAGTAAATAAACGCAGGCTGTAAATGCATGGCTTTGCTAGCGAATCTTAGAACGCCAAGGAGGTTTCGAAAGACTGTCAGATACTGTAGGCTATATTTCCATTATACGTCACAATCATCAACATTTCCGTTTTCTATCCGTATGTAGCATGGTGCTACCACCACAGCTAGCCTCCTTTGGCTTCCCTATCTTAAGAGCAGGGCCAGGTACCCATTTACTGCTGGGTACACTAGAGTGTCACGCTACTAGGTTTAGATGCCGGAACACGGTAACTTTGCCGTGATAGGCAAGCGCTCTAGCATATTAACCAATCGGATGGCAACTTGGCTACTTTGAACAGCCAGTACATCAAGTAAGTAAATACTCATAAAAGTCGTAAATTAATCAACAAGATACTTAGGGAGAATGTGACAAAACGCTTGTACGTGTTCTTTTGGTGGCTATCTCACATCTTTAGCCACTCCGGCAGTACCCCTTTTTTCCTCATGTTTCTCTTTCTCCCATTCAACCGCTTTTATGTGGCATAATTTTTGCGTTTATTATTTTGCTCCTTATGCTGGACCTAGTAGGGAGAAGTCTGATTCCACTCCCCTACGGAAGTATCTGCTATGAGACTATCTTTATCTTTTACATTGTACTGTGAAGCCGATCCCAGACTGGTTACGTTCAGCCAGGGTAATTACTGACCTAAGCGGGTGATACGCTTATCAACTGAATCAGTCTGACCACCTGGGTAAGCACAATCTCGCCCGATCGATACAAAGGAAGGCCAGATTTGATGCCTGAGAAATCAGTCTGGTGATTCACACCCACAGGTAATAATTAAATTATCGCATCCGCAGGCCCCTGTCTGTGGGGGTAGTCAATCTTGGCGGAAGGCATTAGCCAGGATAGTTCACATATTTGTGTTTGAAGCATAACGATGGGCGGCGAAAATACTACCGCATGATTTGAAAGAGATCACGTGTTGGAATTTTAAATGTAATATTTTAAAACACGTGGAGGATATTTTGAAATTAGACACCCCAACCCAGTGCTAAAGAGATTCGAATGGTTTGATTTGAGGGCCGGAATAAACAATAAATTTCATTGGACAATTCGGCGGAAACACAATCTGTGATTTGAACTGAGAAGTGGGAGATATAATCTAGCGAAATCAGAGACACAGAACTCAGAGAGACTTCATCGCATCTTCATGCGAACAACTCCCAGAAGCCAGAAAGAGAAGGATTTGACCTAGAATTTCATACTTATAAGTGACAGATCGAAGTATTCGGAAAATTTAAAACCTTAAAAAGTAAGCCCGCCTTTATAAATACAGAGACTGGAAGCTGAAGGGGCCAGGACTTTAAAAATACAAGACTGGATACCTAAGGAATTGGATCATTCGTCATAAGAGAAACTTTCCCGGACCAAGTGTTTCGCAGATTCACCCGTTAAAAAAGGGATTTAAAATTTCCAGACCAAGTGATTCGAGAGCATAAAACCTAAATTTCTCGTGTCCATTCTAAACTGTGCAAAGAGATTGTGTATTCCCAAAACTTTAAGGTAAGTGTAACAATTATTTTACAAATGTGAATTTGACACGTGTTTCTTGCTAAGTGGTTATATATGAGGCTGGCAATCTCAATATATGAAACTAGTATGCGTAAACCACTACAGCAAGCGCTGGTGATTTCTTCTGGCTAGTCGTGCGGAAAACCGACAGCAGAGGTGACCCCAGACTCCGAATATAATATTTTGTGAGATATATGCACTTTGTTAATTGTAACTCAGGCAACTCATCATTCGCGCCGTCCAGACCCATGTTCCCAGTTTAATAGCCAGAAGAATATTGGTGAATTTTAATCATCTTTCCTGAGCTACACTGCGTACTCAAGAATTTAATTTATCTCAGAGATTAACATTGGTGGGTGGACAGCGAGAACGCGCCTGTTCATAGGCAGCCCACAAAAGTACTTAGCAGAGGCATTTGTTTTTCTATTTTGTCTAAAATGTTCATGGACGGAAGCTAGTTGTAAGTGAAAATCAGGGAATCCCCCCAACCGCCTAAATCGAACACTTTGTGTGAAGAAGGGCCCTCATCACCAAGAAGGGACGAAAAACAGCTGCAGATCCCCCTTATATCAGTTAAGTGATTATAAAAAGGCACCAGGAACCGGACATAACTCTCTGAACTATATCCTCACCCTAAATCTCAATGAAGAGAAAATTTGATTCCAATATAAAATTCACCAGCATTTCCTTTATTTAAACTGTTAATACTAATTGATTATTAAATTTGTTACCTGTTGTCTTAAAACTAAACAAACTTAGTTGATTCAATTATCACATGTATGAAAGCAAACGTATGAGCCAGAATATTTCATATATATATATATATATATATACTTAGATGTATTTACATATATAGAGCTAATTCTTATATTAAAGAATTTCGCTGGATTTACACCAGCTGGGGGCATGAACGGGCTAAAAACCATTGCATAAATCCTTCACAAAAGGCGACGGACAGATTTAAGTTAACAAATGTTCAGAGCTAAGCAGCATTGTTCTTGACTTTTGAATGATCTTGTGACCTCCCATAAGGTAGAAGCGTCATTACCCTTCTACCTACATCTCTGCCAAGAGTAGTCTTGTGCGAAGGTAGACACCTTTGACGTGCCATTTACATACTCTTGAGTTTTTTCCACTGTTGGACCACTAAGTGCAAAGCAGGGAAGGCAATCCGTGACAGAGAAGATAAAAATTACAGAATTTGGTACCAACTGGTAAATTTAGCTCACAGAAAGAGGAAGGGCAGAATGTTACACTGGCCTGCTCGCCCAATGCTTAACCCTTTGAAAATAAAGTTCGTTCATTCGTTTGGTCAGACAGAAGAAGATGTAGACAGATAAAAACCGGAATGTAGTGACCACGTGGTATGGAAGGAGATTGAGACAGAGTTCTCTTAAGACGCCAAAGACCATAGGAAATGGAAAGGCGCCAATGCCAATACCAGTCGGCACGGCACTCGATGAAGCTGATCATGCGAACGTGATTGCGGTTGTTGATGATAGTTGAGGTGGCACGATTGAAACATACTGGAGTCCGTTAATTACACTTAAACAAAAATATATATAACTGGAGACAAATATGAAGGGAATGCAACAACAACAACAAACAACAAAAAACACAGGGAAAGAGATTGAGCCGATGGCACAGGACACAAGAGACTTGGCATAAGTTTGTTGAAAACCTATGCTTCTTCGGGGCCTGAAGGGTGATGATGAACGAGTTTTATGCGCGGTTCTACGGAAGGTGACTGGATGATTCTAGTTGCAGACGCCAAATGAACGACGGACGAAGAACTTGTAAACAACAATCCCACACCAAACCACGTGTGATATAAGTCGATAAGCTCTACAAGATTATGACGGTCCCCGTGGTCACGCATTATCTCTGCTCCACAAAATCGTTCTGATCGGGTATGGTGATCCTCGTGGCACTTTATTCGAAATTTGCCTCGAAGGCAAGGCTTTCCCAGCCGAAGTTCCACTAATTATGTGTAATCTATTGTTGGGCCTGTACTATTATCCAGCTGTTTTCCCGTGTTGCTAGAGTTCATGTTTTCTGATGTTGTATCCACTACTGTTACTTTCAACATGTCTGTTTGCTTGTGTTTTGTCTAATTATCTTGGTGTCACTTGTCTTTCGTAGACTGTCCAATTATGAATGCGTTTCTGTTTATACGTATATTTACTCGATCTGTCTGCTTTTGTCAAATGTATTAGCTTATCTCTATCTAAACTCTACAAATTTAGTTTATGTTTCTGTGTCTATGCTATCTGTCTATTTTTTTCATTGTTTCTACGCATGTATGCATATATGTATTGTTTTGTTGTTTAATACCTGTGTTCAGCTCTATCCCGTATGCGTTTGTATGTGCCTTTTGAGTCTTTCTATGCGTACGCCCATTGTGTTTTTACACTCACATGTATATCAGTGACCAAGTCTATTAGTCCATCTGTTACTATGTCAATTTAACACCCTTAGGACTGACGTGACACTTGAGTTAGTAGCCATACACTAGGACTGACGTGATATTTAAGTTAGTAGCCATACAATAGGACTGACGCAACATTTAAATTAGTAGCCATACAATAGGACTGACGTGACATTTGAGTTAGTAGCCATATAATTGGACTGACGCGACATTGAGTTAGTAGCCATACAATAGGACTGACGCGACATTTGAGTTAGTAGCCATACAATAGGACTGACGTGACATTTGATTTAGTAGCCATACAATAGGACTGACGTGACATTTGAGTTTGTAGCAATACAACAGGACTGACGTGACATTTGATTTAGTAGCCATACAATAGGACTGATGTGACATTTGAATTAGTAGCCATACAGTAGGAATGACGTCACATGTGAGTTAGTAGTCATGCAATAGGACTGATGTGACATTTGAGTAACCACTTAAGTTTTAACTGTTTGAAAATAATTGAACAGTTTAACTATGGGTCGCTGACTGCATTCTTCACTTTTGACGCGTCTTAGGTCCCTTCTTTACATTTAAATTAAATAGCTTTTATAGTCACTTTACATTTAAATGAAAAAGGTAATAGTACAGATAGAATATGTTTACATTTACATTTCCACTGATTGAAAAGTGTTCACAATATAAATTGAATATGTTTACATTTATGTTTACACTGATTTGAAACTGTAAGTATTATAATTAAAATGTATATCATTTCTTTCATCTTTCCTTCCCTGCTCCATATGGAACTTGGGACTACTGATACGTTTAGTTTTCCTTAAGAAACTAGCAACAAAGCAGTCGTTAGCCCTTGCAGTGGTGGTTCATAAAACCATCATTTATATGCGCTGAGGTTGCCAGCCTCAAATGACTGGGACATCCACTAGCGATTTTCACATGGTAATATATACATATTAGTTCACATGTTAGTAATGAAAATATAGAATGTAAAATGACAATTTACGCCAATCCTGGCTCACAGACTTTTTGCTCAGATGAATGAAGTTAAGGCCTAGCCGATGCCTTTTTACACGTGTACTTGGGGGTCGTTACTTTTAGCTTTAATTCCCTCTCTGACTTCGTGTTCAGTTTCCTCAGATATTCCGGTTTTCCTTACTTGAAATGATAGAGATTTCCTGGCTGTTTGGTAAGTCTGTCAAGATTCTCCAATAAAAGGTGTCCGGTCTGATAAAATGGAACTGTGAATTCTAACTTCTTGCAAGTCTGGTGTCTTGGCAAGCGATCTTCACAGTAAATTGGACTGACTGAAGTGTCAGGTTATATTCACTTTCCTCCCCCGCTCTGTTTGTTATGAAGCTAGACAAAAGCTCCAATCATTTCAAACATGTTGGTGGGGGGGGGGGGGGGGGGGGGCTATAAAAATATTCATGACATGGAATAATTTTGAACATAATGCAGAGGTCAAATCTTCCGTACATGGTATGAAAATATCCGATGCTCTGACAGACGAACTCACCAGCACATCTGTAAACTCATACGACAAATGTGTTTCAGATGTAGCAAATGTATTACTTTATCAGAAAGTAATCTATTCGCAGACGGGTAATATCGTTATCTGTCCCGTGATCTGGCCTTTCTCAGCGATTTAAGCAAACGCGCTGGCGATTGTAGGGCTAATCTGTAGCGGCAAAGCTTTGGTACACAAGAATTTACCAACTGGTCTGACGTTCAATATTACCTTCGCCGCTCCTTGCAAATGTGATGTGTTTATCACCAACAAGGAGTATCAAATGTTTGAACACACAAACTCTCTGCTACATAGCAAACAGAAAGAAAAGGGTGCGACCATGGAAAATCACGCAAATAAAATCAGTACAAAAATGTAACTGATTACTACCGTAGTGAAAGAGAGATCGGAAAGAGGTTGCCCCAAAAAAATCCATCTTATGATACTGCGATAGTGTTATTTCACGACTAATTGACTATCCTTAAGGATTAATTAGAAGTTGGGCCATATATGGAAGATGAGATAATGTGTTTAAATTTTAAAATGATATTTTAAAATACGCGGAGGAAATTGTTGGGATAAACCGCATCATAACACGCATGATTGAATACAACTGACAGGGTAATTCTAGATGTTATAAACAACCCTTATAATTGGAGCCTGGACAGATTGTAACAACCACGTGCGTGGGACGAAAGTTGCAATATAATCTGACACTTTCGCCCGTTTAGAGCACTGTGAAATTCACCTCGTCAAAAAAAAAACAACTAGCTAGCCAGAGTAAAGAATAGAATCAGATTTCCATTTATCGGACCGGACCTTGTTTGAGCGTCTTGTGGACTTATATCCCGGGAAAACTCTACCTACATTAACACGGAAAGCCTGCATCCTAGGAATCTGAAACACAAAGTCAGAGTGGGAGCCTAGTGTAAGGTAATACCCCAGACCGAGTGTAAGAAGGATCTTAAACAAGTTGCCTTAACAATTGCTCTGAGCCAGGAGTCAGTATTCCTAAAGAGATTTTAGGTAGGTGGTACCAGTTGAGGGTACTATCTCTGGAAAAAAGTGTGTGGTATAAGTGGCCTGCTGTCAACGCTAGATACCATCATCAGACGGGTCTTGAAGACGCTGGACCAGCTTCGTGATTACTCCCTGATATTTCTTCAACGTGTCAGAACCACTCGACATGACCAGTGACGTGATTGAACTAGTCCATAACCTGCAAAGAATCAACCATCGGCTGGAGCAGAAACCAAACTTACTGGCAGCTAAGTACAAATTTAAAAGCTACCAAGTGAGCTTTTCAAACTATTCCCTCAAAATCCATAACATCACCCTGCGCTGATAAACTTTATTTTAAAAGAGAATTATTCATTTTACACTGTTAAATATAATTGATTATTAAATTTTTTATTTGTGTACATACACATTTAAAGTTCATTTAATCCTTTTGAGTGTACTGCACCCGTATGTCTCAATCGTCTTAAAGACACTTAAAACAGAGCTACTAAATTAAGATTTCAGTGAATTACATCTGTTGGGTGTTTGAACGAGCTAAATTATACCATATACCTCTTCACAAAAGTTGTTGGGCATATAATAAGTTAACTGTGCTAAGACATATTTAGCACTGTTCTTGACTTCTGAAAAATCATGTGAATACTCACTCGAGGTAGAGGCATCATCATCCTTCTTTCTGTAGGTAGATACATGTGAAGACCCACATTATATACTCTAGGTTTTGGCCATTGTTGGACCATCACTGCAGAGCAAAGGGGAGGTAACCCGTGACAGTTAGTAGCCATACAATAGAACTGACGTGAAATTTGAGTTGAAGATTATTTTTGTGTTGGATTAGATTTCTTTTGATTTCCATATATTTCCGAATACAGTGAAAGTTCTTGTCTTTTGATATCATTATTTATTCCTTCACAGTTCTGTCATAAATCACATACATCTTATCTGGGGACTCCCGCTATAACTTAAAATTTTAAGTGCTACAGTGAATTGGACTCGCATTTGTGAAAGTTTTTTGTTATGACTGACATGTTTCCGTTTTGAACTTGTCATTCACTGCCGTGTCAGGGTAAAAGCATAACTTATAAAGAGGCCCAGAGTTTTATCAAGAGAAGATACAGAAGCCAATGGGAGGCAAAGCACCCCTGCCACCAGAAAAATGATGCATATGCCCAGGTCAGCAGAAGTGAACAAGTGATAATCTTTACGCTTCGCACTGGCCACAACAGATTGGGATACCATCCATTCAACAAGCTAAAGATAGGAACTACTGATGAGTGTATCTGTGACACCGATAAAATGACTGTTGAGCATCTACTTCAAAGGTGCCCAACATATGAGGAACAGAGAAAGCGCATATGGTCCTCAATAGCACCATTCCTGGAGATACCTTCAACCTCAAGCTGATACTGCTGTCTTCGAACATTTTCAAGTTGGCGTCTCCAGTTGAACGAAGATCAAGGAAAAAAAACACACCACTGTGTAGGAAATATTACGCTTCTCTATTATATAATCTTCTATTAATGACATATACTTAATACTGCTGAACAGCACAAATTTCTACAAATCATCTATTCTGACATATGTGCGTGCGAGACAGGGTTTTGTCTTGTGTTCCTAGATGATGGCTAAAAAAATGTGACGTAGAGAGTTTCTCAGTGTCAAAATCATAATAATAAAACAGTTCTAAAAGTCACGGAAAACATGGTTTCTGCATGATGGTTAAAAACATTGATGTTTAACATGAAAATTACTGAAGAATTAAAAATAAATGAAAGGTTTTGCGTAAGCAGCTTGTTGTTGGGAGATGTTCGCTAGAATAATTAATGCACCCGAGAGATAATTAAATCAGTGTTCTCACAGTGTGTTTGTCGTTCCCCGAGAAATAATTTGTAAGGGCGGAAAATTAAGTGCACACTTTTCTTTTGAAATTCACTAGACAAGAAAAGTTCTGTGCCCCTGTTCACAATTTTGCGTACGTCACCTAACTCTTTGATCCGATTAACAATTTTGTGTACAACGTCACATAGTTCTGTGATCCTTTCAGAGCTGTATTCTGGTAAAAAATTATAGTACTTCTGCGGCTTTGTTTTTTTTTTTAAATGGCAGGCCAGCCAGTGGTCATACGAAGTTCCTTCAAATTGTAATAGTTTAAAATGTACCTCGATAGAGGGCCATGTGCAAAATTCCAGCTCGCAGGATATCTGAAACCTAGTTTACGAGGGCTCAAAGTTATGAAACATCAAAACAACGCTCATACCAAATGAAATAAAAGTGTTTGAAAAAAAAAGAGAGTAAATTGATTTGTGTGTTAATACTGTAGCTTGGACAGAAATACACAATATAACTGGTAAACAGCGCTGGGGACATGAAGTTGTGGACAGACATGATCACCTACACCAAATGGGATGGTACTTGAAGATATGAAGATGTGTGTATGTTGAGTGTGTGTGTGTGTGTTTGTGCGTGCTTTTTCTGTACATGACGTTAATTACTCTCATGGGACTAAACAGAAAATAGCAAAAAATTTAGTTAAGGGGAATATTCAGTTGTCCACATCCACACTATGCGTCAACGATATAGTATTTTACTCTGTATCGAAACATTTAACAAAAATGAATAGCCGAGTGCTTGGGGTTGCTGGTCAAGTGGCTTCAACTTGTGTAACTATGAATATCATTTGAGGATTATTACATTGTTCTATGTCACTTATGTTAGTGACAGGATAAGTAGATGAAAACTTGGTAACAGGATAAGTGGATGAAAACTTGGTATGTGAAAAGAAGTCCAGTGCTTTTGATTTTGACGAGGTCGTTTCTTTACCATGATGAAACTGCATCTGGTAACTATAAAAAAAGCAGTATCCTGAGAACAAGATGGCGTGTCTTCGATCCCCAGTTTTACTTGACTGGAAAATGTGGGTACTCCAAATACTCAGTATATTCTTTGTTACAAAGTATTAACTAACAATTCTCTAGGTCATGCAAAATAAATAAATAAGAAGAAAAATCTGATAAGATAGATATAAAAACAAAGCATTTGAGTTCCTTAAATTGTTTGTGAGAAACAGGGAAATTCTTAACATCTTCGATTTACGACTTTGTCGAGAGGTTCATCATCAAGTGCCATGCTCACATCTAAGACAGGCTGCAAAGAATCCTCAATGTCTTCTGCCTTTTGTCTTGTCTTGATAGCGCATTCTGACAGACTCTTTCATGTCCATCATTCCATGTTATCTTCCCACCTACAGCGCTGTCTGTCTTATCCCTCCATTATGATTTTTAGCAAGGTGTTATGTCTTTTTATATAGCCAAAATATTTCAGCTAACTTTGATATTCTTTGATACAGCTTTGATTGAATGGTTATGCTACTCTCATTTTTAAAAACTATTATTACTATTGTTTTGTTTATTAGTTTCTCACAGTCTGTTAAAAAAAACTCACATGGTTTGTTTTTGTATTCACTACGAGATGTTAGTATTCACTACGAGATGTTAGTATTCACTACGAGATGTTAGTATTCACTACGAGATGTTAGTATTCACTACGAGATGTTAGTATTCACTACGAGATGTTAGTATTCACTATAAGTGAACATATGAAGCTTATAACTTATATTAGGAGGAAGAAATCCACTTTCTTTGGGCTTTTAATGAGACGAGGCAAGCGGGAACATATTGTAACAGCAGGAAAGCTTAAAGAAAAAAGCGAAAGATGACGGAAATGAGAAACGATACCGGACAGTCTAACATTGTGGCTTAGAAAGAAGTCAACAGCAGAAGAGTTAAACTACGCTGGAGCAGGAGGTTGTAGAGAGACGTAATCACTTACGGCTGATGGCATTGTGCTCGAACAAAAAGATAACCTTTCCCATTGCCATTACTGTTAATGAAAAGGAAGTTTGATCTTCCCTCTCACGTTGGCATTACTGTTAATGAAAAGGGCTTTAAAGCTTCATATCAGGCGATATACCTCGTCGCTCTTGAGTCTTGAGACGCACCTAAATTCGGCAGCACTTAATATATCTCTGTATTATATTGTTTAAATGTACTCGTATATATGTAGACGGAAATGGAAGAACATGGATATAGAAGTTCTAGAAAAATTAGGAACGAAAAGAAACGTACTGAACGAGGTTAGAGAAGAAAAATATTTTGGTCATATAAAAAGACATAACATAGGGGTTGAAAACATAACGAAAAGCAAAGTTGAAAACATAACGGAAAGCAAAGTTGAAGATCAACATGCAAGAGGAAGACAGCGCTATGTGGGTAGATAATGTCACGTGATGGACAGGACATAGCCTGTCAGTGTACTATCATGGCAAAAGACAGAAGACGTTGGAGATATAGCAGCGGACCTTCAATGCGAAGATGGCATCTGATCTGATCTGATTTTATATGTTGTTTTTCTATTTTTTGTGGTACCTCCATGCATATTCTGTAATCTTTTTTTCTTAGCAGAGGTACAGCTTGACTAACATATATTGTTCATGTGATAGACACAGACGTCAATGACAATATTATTTCCCACCGAACGCAGATGAAGCTGCTCAGTTCCAAAAATCTGTCAAATTTCAGAATTATGGAAGATGTAGGTAGCACTGGCTACAGGAGCACGTGAACAGGTTATTTACACTGTAAAAATTTCAATATGAAAGCAACTCCTATAGAAGTCTGAGCACCTCTAGAGGCAATACATCTTAAATCCTAAAACCAAGCTGCGCGAGAATTACTCCTTTCTTGGCCAACCTACATGTGTGAAGCAGGGTTTTCAGAATAACACTGCACTCCCCTACGGCCATATCTGCTATGAGACTGCCTTTATCTTTTACTGATGAAAACTAAACAGTCATAAAAGCTGAACTGGCAGGCCAACATGGAAGTTCAGCTCTCTAGCATTCAGCAGGGTTAAAAACAAAATAGTTGTGCCACGACTCAAGTCTGCCTAACTTACTAGAGAATAGTGCGTATCAAAGTCTTGTTCTGTTAAGTGATTTGTTGAATCTACTTAGAATAGTTCATTTTAGCAGAAAACATGAAGCATGAAAAGGTAAAAGTTATTATAGTATACAACACTTTCTTCTTATTTGGATATATATATATATATATTTGTGTGTGGGTGGACATAAATCGATAGGTAGGCCAGCCAGTACTGCACGGTAAAACCAGATACCATATGCAGTTTAGGGCTCCATGGTCTTACCTTCTGTGAGAAACACTGAATTGAACCAAAAGAATATTAAAAATCAATTAATCCCGAGTAGCAAATTGAATAATATCTTGTCTTGGGAGATGTTTTTTTTTTTTTTTTTAAATGTATCCTGGAAATTTTTATTAATTTTTTTTTTCCTGTTTAAGATTAACGGGGAAAAAAGGCTTCACTTGAAGTACCTTGAAACAAACTTTGCCAAAGCGTTAAAAAGGTTCGGTTCATTATTTCTTAAAGTTCTGTCCCGGGAACCATATAAAAACAAATACGAAAGTTCGTTTCACCTGTTTCACTTACAGGTGGGGTTAGGTAAGAAAAACCAAATCGATGCTATTCAGAGATAAGATAGAAGAGGTCAATGGAAGCGTGTACATTTTGATCTATAGAGCTTCTGTTTCTATATTTGTATATACGCCCTCCACATTCCGGTTCGTCTATTTTTAGGCTTGGCTTGGAGAAATTTTGAAATGTATGCACAACTGAACTTGACAAAGCTGGCACAAAGTATGGCACAAATATGATGTTTTTGCTTCGTGAGTAGAGCTGTCGGTGAAATATTCAATAACAGATTATAATTTGTTCTTCCACTCCGCAATTGTTTGAGTGTGCTTCCCTATAATATCTTGTGTGTGTGTGTGTAGCAAAGTTTAATTTTGCTGGAGAGGTTATGATGGTAAAAGATAATAATGTTGTTATGTATGTGTCAACCGTGTGAGGTCAAGCTATGTAAGACCTTGAGTCTAATAGATGATGTTGATGAATTCTCAAGGGACCTAACGCTACCTCTCTAGATCTCACACGGTGCTGTATGTTATTTCTAATGTGTGGTGTTTGATGTGGCTAGTGTCTTTGGTATGCAATGAAATGATGGTACATCAAAACAACACAATATAACTCACTATAAGGAACTTAATAAGTCTGTGGTTTAAGTTTGAATTTAGAATATCTTTTGTACAATTTTGTTGTGCCTGTCCTTCTCTTTCTTTGGACAGGCCTTTAAAACTGAAGAAAATATATGTTACACTAAGAGTGAACTAAAAACAAGGACTCTGGGTCCAACAATAGTAATATTAATATGTTCATTCAGGTGTTTTCACAGACTATTATTTACTAAGTATTGATGTGAGTCAGTTATTGGAGGAGCTGTGGTTGTCATCATCCCACTGAGAGTTATAGTTTATTTGTAGGGAATCAATTTAACTCCAGATAAATTGTCAGAGTGCCCAGACTGTGGCACATCACCTTTAATGTCCCACGTGAAGATTCAACTCGATGGTATGTCTCTGCAAAGAACTGCTGCTCTCAGAGATTCACTTGATAATAATATACAGAATACTCTGTACTGGAGACGTTACTGTCTTCTTATAGTACTTCAGGTTTCCTGTCACCGGCTGGTAACAGGAAATAAAACCCTGCAACATAAAAGACACCCTGGCCTTTTCATATCTGGTGTATATTTCACTTAACTCTCTACATGATATGATTTTGGGTTCAGCCTCGTGTGCAAAGTGCACCAGCCCCTAAATTATATGAACTCACATCCTACTATGACCATACCTCAGGTCCATATGGCAGATACGCCACTGTCATTTTTCCATATTTCTCTTCAACACAATTTAATAGGAGTATGTACATCTCCTTCTATATGATTTTGCTTCTATATATATATATATATATATATATATATATATATATATATATATATATATATATATATATATATATATATATATATATATATATATATATATATATATATATATATATATATATATATATATATATATATATATATATATATATATATATACGCTCTAGGCATGTTAATAAGTGTTCCTCGAACACTGAGGCTTGCTATTCTATCTTGATCTTACAATACTTGTCAATTACAACAATGCAATATTCAAACATAAATCAAACGAGAATACCCAAACTGTCTCTTTAGGCATGTCATACACTTTCCCAATGGGCAGTATCAAACTTTTGCCTTTTCAAAGAATACATAATAATAATTCAATTCCTCTTACCGCAATTCAATGAAATAAAACCACAGGTACGATGACTGGCACACATTCAGTTCTGCCGCTGGCTAGACTGTGACTATTTTTTATTTTATTAGTTTTAGTTTTAACAACAAAGTCACACTTCTATTCTCAACGTCCTGAGTCTGGAAATGATTCTATACAAATGGCGACAAGCCTTGGAAGCTTGGGATATTATAAAATAGGTTGGCCAATGAAATCCAGCGTTCCCCCGTTTCGAATTGAAATTTAAAAAAAAACAAACTCCAAACAAACTGCGTGTTTCACAGTCTGTTAGTAATTCTGTTTTGATATCACTCTACAAATATACTTAGATTGGACCACCCAATAATATCTCTCCTATCCTCCTATTACTAACCAATCAAATTTCACTTTCCCCTCTCATGCCTCTTTTTCAAAACCGCGTACCCAAAATGTTATGAATAGTGAATGCAAACATGAGGGTCTGTTCGTCAGGCCGTTCGTGAACATCTAGTATTATGTCAATATCTTGATTATTACATGGAGAATTTTGTATATTAAAACATATTATTGCTCAGGAGAAGATATGCTATTAAACTAACTAAATTTTATGGCCATGGTCCCTGTAATTATGATTTCCATATATTTTCCATATTAGTTGTCAATTTCTACTTTTCTATAAATACTCCATCTTTTCCCCTCTCTCTCTCGTTGTTCAAACTGAAATCACTAGTCCGTTACGTCATAAAATATTCTACTTGGCAGGCAATGCGCTGTCTGTGTGTGTATACATTTCCACTGTGTGACTATAGAACGAACAAATATTGGCCTTACATAGATTTTTGCTTCAAACATGTTATGCGGAAAAGGGTTACGTCTTGATTTGTTTCAAACATGTTCTATTTAATTTTACCCTACGTTATCAATACCCGACGCGTTCGCTGCCAGTTTGTGTTTCAAAGCAACGCGTGACAATGGTATCATTTTTCTGTCGCTCTTCTCTCACTCCTTCTAGACGAATAAGCCTTTCGTCTCAAAATGTTATAAATAGTTTTTCAAGGACTGTGTAGTGAATTTCTAAATACAATATCTAAATTAATATATAACAATATAGGGCATAAAGGAAAAGATAAGAAAGTACAAAAGAATTTTCTGCTAGAACTGTTGGTATCGCCTACGCCTTCAAATTATTATTTGCTAACGAATAGCCGAACAAAACGGTACCCGATTTTTCAAATTCGTCCTTGACATAATCACTTTTCCTAGTTCTAAGAAAATATGTGTCTAAAATGCATTGTAGAAAGAGGAGGGGGAAAGGATAGATGAAATGCTAATTCGTTTCGCATTGATTTTAAACTAAAAGCCAATACTAGCACAGGGGCAAGCCTTGCCTTAGGGGTTTCCCCAAAATACGAGGAAAAAGTTAGAACATGCAGACAACTCGTGTCACAAAAACAGCCTTAGCTCTTATTTCAAAGGACGTAATTATCACGTAAATAGAGAAGACAGCACATGGAAAAGAATTGAATATGTAGTAGACTAAAAATAAAAACACTAACATAGAAAAAAAAAACTGTACTTCTGAACCAAGCCAACTAGTCCCATATAAATTGTATATTCGTGTACCTTAGGACTTGTTGACAAAGAATATGGTAATAGTTACGCAAATAGTCCATTAATTAACTAATTATAGCCATAATACTATAGTGGACCCGACCAGACTGTCAAGTAAAGATCATGCCTGCTTATAATTTGTTATGGCATGTTTTGAAAAAACGACTTTGGGTAAATGAGGTTAAAAGGTACGGGATATTTGATTGGGTGGATTTTGAAGGAAGGCGAAGTATGATTGGTTGACCTAAAACTAAAAATATATTTGCCTTGGAAACATATTGGGAGTTGTTATTAGAAACGATAGATTCAAAAATAAATGTAAACATGGTCCCATTGGACAAAGCAGTAGATACTGGTACGAAACGGGGACTGTTCACTGCCATTTCAAGTAAATTTTGTGTAAAGCAAGATCGATGAGAGCAGGCGGAGAAATTTTCTAACATAGGAAAAGCCTGGACATAGGGCAGATCGAAAATGTGCCATATTGCCTAGTCATCGTTTACTTGTGTTATTTCCTTGCATCTGTGAGGGTTTTGGTTGCTGTCAATAACTGGTGCCAGACTACAGTGGGCCGATATATTCATGCCACAGTCTTGCCTTTTCGGAGACAACTGTAAACCACCATCATTCTTGAAGAAGTGGGAGCTGAAGGTTGTCGTTCAGCGAAGTGCAGGAAGAGTCCTACATCATATTACAAAGATAGGTGAATGTTTCGGCACCTGATCGCTCAACTAACATTATATTAAAATAAGAGACTGAGAATAGTGATATAAACATTCCATCAGTGTCCATAAAAACTTACAAACAACATGCAGAGATGATGATAATAAACAATCAACCAGTGTATACTAGAAGTCACCTCAGTTAGATAATACAACTACACCCTTATATAATAATATGTGTATTATGGTCAGAAGACCCATTGTGTAAGTTGATTGATGTAATTAATTTCAATGATTTCACTATTGATTGTCAGTCCTGATTCCAAATAAATCAGATTCAGGACAATAAATTGAAAAATATTAACTTTACCAAACTTTCAACCACTGACTTACTAAAGATAGTCTTTTAAAGTGTAGTTTGTATGTGACTGTCGTGGTACTGTTGTGTTGTATTAGATAATAAAATAATTTGTGTAATTGTTTATATGTTCAGTTGGTTAATGCAACCTTACACTAACATTTCATAACCGTAGACACCAAACGTAGTCATCTTTCAGTCTATCTAGAATAAGTCTCAATGAGATCATAGTGGTGGTAGTAGAAAGGTGCCCTGGAAATTTACTCTAATATTTATTATATTCAGGGACCTTCACAGCTGACCTCATTCAGTACACTAAGATTTCTTAACAACAAACTGTATTAACATCAAACCCACCACATATATTGGGGTCTGGCTCCTGGGGATTGAACTTTTCATAACACCAGCTATATTGGGTAGTTTGCTTCTGGGATTTTAAATTCTTAAAATATTATCAATTATATTAGGAATTTCAGATAGTATAAAACTAAAAGCATTCCTATTTGGAGAAATTAAATAGTGGTTGAGCTATCAGTGCCTGTGGTTGTTCTTAGTTATAATTAGAAATTGTTAGTTATAATTAGAAATTTGTCTAGTTAGAAATTTAAAAGGTCTGCATAGTACAAAATGGCTGATCTGACAAAGTTTCAATCTGCTGCTGTGCAGGCTGCTAAAGAATTGGGAATGGAGGGGCAAATTATGATTGCTTATGTCACAACTGAATGTGACAAATTTATTGAGCGTAAAGAAAGAAAATTTGAAGCAGAAAGAAAGTTAGAGGCTGAAAAAGAAATTAAGAGGCTGCAGATTGAGGCTGAAGCAAAAAAGTTAGAGGCAGATAAAGAACTTAAGAGGCTGCAGATTGAGGCTGACAAGGAAGCTAGGGCATTGGAGGCAGAAGAAAAGAGACTAGCTGCAGAAAGAGAACAAAAGAGATTAGCTACAGAAGCAGAAGAAAGGAGACAGGCTGCAGAAAGGGAAGCAGAAAAGGAGGAGAAGAGATTACAAAGGGAACATGAGTTACGACTAAGGGAGTTAGAATTTCAAGGCCATGCTCCTGAAAATGGTGCCAGTCCCTTTACCTCAGATGCCACTGTTAGTCAGGGAGCCTCAACCTCAGCTATGAGTTTTCATTTAGACCATTTTGTTGAGAAAGACGATGACATAGAAAGTTATCTAAATAGATATGAACTTTTGGCTACCACGTATGGTTTAGAGAGAGAAAGGTGGAGCCTAAAGTTATCACAAGGGCTTCGTGGTACAGCTTATGAAGTTTTTGCCAAGATGAGCAGGGATGATCAGGACAATTATGACATGCTAAAGCAGGCTCTTTTGTTAAGATATGAAAAGAATGGGGAATTTTATAGAAAAAAATTTAGGAATGCCAAACTACTGTCGGGTGAGACTTATCACCAGTTCTCTGCACGTTCATTTCGCCTACGGTAGACCCTACTCCGTCTATCATGACGCTGCAACAAAAAGAAAGATTCGTCACTAAACGAGACACGTCTCCATTGATTGTCAGCTGCCCAGGGACGATGCTGGTTGGCCCAAAGAAGTCGATTTGGGCGATGGCGGCGCGTAAGGACAGGTCCTCGGTGAGGTCGATGTTCCCAGAGTCCAGCGTCATGAAGTCTATTCCTGACAGTTTGATCAGACACATGACGTCCTGCAGGCAATGACTGGGCAGTTGAGGAAGCTGTTATAAACCTGTCTCTGAGATGACGAAGCCGAATAAAGCGATCCTCTGCTGCTGTTGTCACTCTGGGTCGTCCACTACGATGCCGGTCTTCAACTGAGCCAGTGGCTTGGAACCGGTGCCAAAGTCGACTGATGGTACTCTGATGCACGTTTAGATGCCTGGCAACCTGACTTTGACTTTCGCCTGCATGCAGTCGGCCAATAGCAATGTTCCTTAAATTTATCGTTAGAGACGCCATAAATGTCTGCTTGAAAATGAACTAAATTTTTTTTTTGTAGCGTTACCCTTTTATAGGGTTTCAGTTGCGTAGTCAGTGAATAGTGTTGTCGTAGATTTTTGATAGGGGAATTAAGACTTGGGTTGGTCCCTTCTGAATAGATTAGAATAAGTGATAGCCACAGTGAGAGATATTAATAGAAATAGATTTCCACGAGTGAGATGGTAGAAATGTATAGAGGCTGTCCCTGAAATCGAGAATCTTCTCTCTTTCAGCCTATCTTCTACAACAGATCTAGAGGAGTCAGACCGTCTATAAACTGTATATATATATATATATATATATATATATATATATATATATATATATATATATATATATATATATATATATATATATATATATATATATATATATACCACTCACGTGCACACACACACAAGTGACGACAGTTAGACGCACAGACGTGGAAAAACTATAACAATGATTATATAGATATTTTGGAACAAGCTGACCGACACGCTGATTAAGTTTAGGTGAATTTTAATTATCAAAATAAAATTCCATCACAACACATAAAATTACATCAAACATATACAAATAGTCATAAAGTCAATAAATTGCTACAAGATTGATAGACCCATTGGTATGATCTTTTCCCTCGATGTATAGCCCACAGTCCTGTTAGAAGAAAAGTGATAGCCCCAATGAGTCACGGATACATATGCTTTAGTCTAAGATTTCCCTTTAAAGGTATGAACAGACTTTGATACTCTGATCTATCCTAAGGAAAATATTGTTAGCAATAAAAACTTGCATAAAGAAATTTCAGACAGAAAAATGGGTGCCAAAATACAACAATAAAGGAATCGCTCAGTCCTGCATTCACTCTATTCAGTCAGCCGTGATCACTAGCTTGCATTCGTACTTACAGCTTTGGTAGCAACTTCTGGAAAAAAAAACAATTTTTAGGACATGCACGTACAGAATCTCCAGGGTTAGTCAATGGCCAAGGGAACCCCAGCTCCACAAAGATAGGTTGAATTCACTACTTCATCTAACGTTTCCTTGGTTCTTCTTATTTTAAGATATCTGGTTCTGTCACATTAAAATTGTCCAGGCACGAACGTTAACAGCGAGCAAAGTGTCAATAGCTTTGATTTCTGGTAACTAGGAATGTCAGGTAAATGCCTTCTCTCAGTATAGGACTTTATTTGGTCACACCACACTTAGTCAGAACTCCGTCGGAATGTTACTGATAGTAATATTTTATTTGCCACAAGGGCTGAAAATGTACTTGAGGTTTTACTCAGGAAGAATTAAATCTGGCGCGATAGGCCCGTTACTTCATTTAATCTTAAAGTACATGTAATGGGTACTCTGTCGTTCTATATGCCAGCGCAATGCAAGACAGGTTTTACTTTATACACCCAAGTCTTTAAGAAAAAAATGCTTTTGTTCTTCACAGATATTTCTCCGTACTAAAACGCTGGTAGAGTTTGGCTACCCCAGTTTCACTGAATAAAGAGAAAAAAACATATAAAATTCTTATACATTCTATTCCTCGGTTATAACTTACATTACGCCGAGAAACTTAGCCGAAGAAAACTCGTGTCAGATGAAAATGTAGACAAATGTCTGCTCTCTATGTCTGACGAGCCGAATTCTCACACTATTTCGTTACATCCAGGGGCTGACATATTACGCAATAAAATGCGTTACTAAATGAAAAAAGAAACAGGCGAAAGTTTGAATGGGAAAGTAATATTTTGTCGCAAACGAACGAATGCGAAAAACAGGAAAAGGATAAAAGAGCGATAATAAAGTAGACGACACGGGTAGAAAAAGAAAGAATATAGAAAATGTGTTAATCATAAATCTCTCTGCGACAAGTGTTCACCCCAAATTTTGTTGCTTTCACGTGCGCGCAACATGAGCTGTGGTCAAAAATTGCGTCATAAACACTATTGACCACTGCGTTGTAAGGATTACAAAAACGATTGCAATTCAGGTCAACACGTGCATTTGACACTGTAAAGAACATTTGAGGCTGGTTTTTATATACCCTAGCACCAAATTTTACTTACAAACTCATAAAAACGCGCCCTCGGATAGCTATGCGTTTCTTTTTTTGAACAGTATATAATTTCTCTTTTTTTCTTTCTCCTTGTCATTCGATGTATTTATTTTTTCATAAGTGTCCTTCTTTAATGTTTTTTAAATTTTTTTGTTGTTCAACCACCTTTCACCTTTTTGTATACTTTACTCTATATATCTCGCTTCTTTTCTTTCTTTCCTTTGTTTTTTCTCTTTCATTATACAATGTCTCATACCGTCTGTTCTACTAACAGAAAGTCGGACAGACAGATATTTGTCCATGTGTAGGACAGACAGATATTTGTCCATGTGTAGAAGACAGACAGATATTTGTCCATGTGTAGAGGACAGACAGATATTTGTCCATGTGTAGAGGAAAAACAAACAGTAGAACACGTACTCCAAAACTGTCCGCTCCATGAGAGGAACAGAGTGGCAGCTTGACCTTCTCCAACCCAGTTTAGGTAGAAACTGTGTGGTGACGAGAGAAGCCTTCGACGAACTCTAAGCATTATAAGAGAGATAAATGTGGTTATTTGAGAGCGAAGAAGAGGTCGAAGATTCCCTCTTGACGAGCACCTGTATTTAGTCTGCTTTCGCCATACGAACATCAACCATTATCACCTTTTAACATTAAAGTTCACTGATATGTTATTCACAGAGACAGTGACCCACACATGTAACGAGTGAGTTATCGTTATGTGTTCTGGGAGAACTTATGTTGTGAAAAAACTCAGACTTCCGAAGTATCCGATTACCCTATGTGATCGGTGGTTTGGTTTTAGAAAAGTAAGTGAGTGTAGATAAATGGTTTGAAAAAAATGAATGGAGTTGTTAAAAGACTGTTCGTCTTTGTTGAAGGGAAGTGATATGTATAGAGGAGTGCTTTGAGCAAAGGGAGGATACTTCGTGGTTTCCACTTGGAAGATGTAGTAGTTATTGTTAGAGTTAAGCATATTAAGTGAGTCCAAAATTGTGGTGGGACAAATTTGCATGTAAAGTTTTTGTAATAAGAATTGAAGAGAAGTGTATGGTTTTGAGTCTAATCATCAAAGGGAGATAACTTGGAATTACGTCCCTTGTAAGTTTTGGTGGGTGAGCAGGAAAAAAATACGCACGAGAAAGTTATGGTAGGATGAACACATTTTAGGAGTGAAGGAAAATGTTAGAACGGGGGTTAGAGTCTGACTTTAAACGCGCTGAGCGTAAGTTAGCAAGTGTGTGCTAGAGAGATGGTAGTTTGGAAGTTCATTAGTGAGCGAGGTTCTTTATATTCATGTTTCTGGAAAACAAGCATTTTTGATGTGGTTGGCTACTGTGGTTACAGACAAGCCATAACAAGAGTTATTTTATCAAGTTGTCAAGGGTTTGTGTTTTTCAAGACAGCAGGTATGATTGCAGTTTATATTGAAGATAGATTTTTGTTAGATAAAACAGAGACAGACGTAGTGATCAGGTAAACTGGTAGAAAATTAGCCACCCTGGCAGTGTAGGCCAGTCTTCTAGCAAGATACACCAGAAGGTCACTAAGTGAAAAGTTATAAAGATAACTAACTTTCTTAGAAGATCACCCATGTGACATAGCAGTGGAAAAATTAGACGAGAGCAAATCAATGACAGATATGTACAAGAATATGGTTTTCGGATGTTCACTGAATTGAGAAAATGTACGAATGGGAATTATATCAAATTGAAAATGTATAAATCTATGAGATAAATTCGCAGAAGAGAGAAGCGGATTCTACTTTATGTAAATAAAACTTTGAAGTTCGTTTTACTGCTTTTGGAGTACAGTGTGTCAACAGAGTTAGAAACCATCAACCATCTGTACGTCTTGTCTAACAGTACATTTCATCACTTGTTTACAGCAGAGTGTTTACATTGTCTGCTCACACATGCTGACCACTGGTTAGGGCAGTGATCTGAATCTCTAACATCAACACTATACGAACACTATAAAGAAATGAAAACCTTAACCCACACTATCACGGCCACACCTAAACGATACAAGAAAAGTCATGTTTCCACATTATTCGCCGGCGCCAGTTGTAATTGTAAGCAGTAGCGACTCGTTCATTAATGAGAGAGTGGGTTTCATCCCATCCTGAATTTGGGAAAAAAAGACTTATTTTCAAGATGTAATAGCGACATATAACAAGTGTCCGTAGATATATTACATCAGCTTTGATTCTGCATTGAATCATACTCAAGCACTCTCTTCTACCTGTCTCTTGCTGCTAGTCCGTCTCATTCCAACTTCCTTATGGTGCGCGTCTCAATAACCGTACCTTTCTAAACTTGGGGAGAAATACACGATATCCAAAAAATGCGAAGCAATTATTTGACATCGTTCACATTTCATAAACCTTAACGTCACAAAGCTGTGTAAAATATGTTGAATTGCGCAGGCGCATAATACCTTACAAGGGATAAACGATGCGTACCTAAGAAAACAAGAGTTCTCTTTCCTTTAGTTATGAGCTGTTACAATGGACGCAGCTGTCGTAAAATCTAGTTATTGTTAATAATACACGCAGGGCCGGATTTAGGCATAAGCTAAATAAGCTACAGCTTAGGGCCTCACAGTCTGAAAGAGCTTCTCTTGTAGTGGTGTGGAGAAGGGGGGGGGGGGGGGGGGGGGGCTTAGCGGCTCAACAGTTATAGAAATAGTAATAGTAGTGTGGTAAGTTGGGATTATATAAATAGTTATAGGGGAATTAGTGTACTGACTGAGATCAGCTGTGAAGGTATCTGTATCTAATAAGGGTGGTGTGTTACAGATGACCTTACTTTGCTACCACATTTAGACCTCAATCAGACTTATTCTGGAATATTGTGATGACTACGTTGAATGTCTAGGGTTATGATAGTGATGAAGTGTAAGTTCACAACAACCAACAGACAGATAAACACTTTAATTAAGAGCCACAACACTTTACAACACTATGACAAGCACATGAATATAACACTCTAGAAGACTATCTTAAGTAAGTCAAGTGTTAACTTTTAAATTATGTATTAATTTCTTTCACTAATAGATATCCTGATCCAACTACAGAGTGAATCAGGAATCACAATCAAATGTAAACACAATGTTTATGTACAAAAATTATACAAAGGATCTTTGTCCTGACATATAATATTATTACAATATGTGTGTAATGTTGTGATGTAGTATTATGAGGTAATACTGGCTTTTGAAGCTAGGTTGTTGTTTGTCATCACGACTTCATGTGTTTGTTACTGGCGGAAATAATATTGAAGGGTTCACAGTTTCTTTTTATTTGTAAAAATAATTACTGTCCCTCTTGATTTAGTATTACAGTCAATTTTAGTGTGAGTTATACAAGGGTGAGCTGCTCTGGCTGACGAATTCTTAGCTCGTATGTTGGCGGCAGAAAAACTGTCTCCTCTGCTCGCTTGCTTCTCAGTTATCTTGAAATACACCACTGGTCGATATCTTGGACAAGGAGTCTGCTGCTAGCCCTCTGGATTCAGCAAAACTCAGACCAGGTGCTGCTCTAATACTTCAGTACCACGGTCCCTGAAATAAGAAGGTTGTACCTCCTTCGTCATAACTAATATATATAATCTATTTCCACACTGAAGTACAGGACATTACAAACACAGAGTTCAGCGCTGTAGGCCAACTGCTAGCTTCTCATGTGACAATATACACCAGTATTCCTCTCCCTAATGGTTACAACGCCTCTGCAATTCCAGCGTTAATTCCTTCTATACAATAGGATAGGTGTCATGGTACTATTTGGCAATCCCATATATGTCTATGCAGTTATACTCCTCTCTGACAAGCTTTTACATGGTGGAGCAATATCTAGGCTTTGTCTTCTGTTTGCTACTGAACCACACACATACAGACACAATTTATCATTTCATATTCAATTTTCATATATATATATATATATATATATATATATATATATATATATATATATATATATATATATATATATATATATATATATACAGGAAATATGTCTAGCTTACCACAATTCAAGGAAATATACACAAGTAACGTTGACTGGCGATGAATTCTGGCACAATTTTGATCTGCCTTATCCCAGGCTTTTATTAGAAAAATATTAGCTTGATCTCAACGCACTTGCTTCTCACAAAATTTATTTTCAAAACTGGCCCTGAACTGGCGCTTCTATTTGACTATATCGAACGTTCTAACCAATGAGACCATGTTTACAAGAGCCTTTGAAAATTTTTTTTACCCATCCTACACGTTGCCATTAACAACCATAATAGTATTTGCAGTTCGACTAATAAGGTTTCGCCTTACATATTACTACAGCCAATCAAATCTTATCTAACTTGTTGGCCTCATTTCCCCTAAAGCTGTGTTTTTCAAACATGCCATTATGAGCAAATATGATCTTGTGCTGTCAGACAACCCCACTATAGTATTTTGGCTATAATTTGTTAATTACTATACTATTTGCGTAACACATAACATATCCTTTGTCAGCAAGTCCTAAGGTACACGAATATATAAGTTTAATGGGGCTAAGTGGTTTCGTTCAAAATATGTATTATTCTAGGATAGTCGTGTATTTGTTTTTACCACCCGTTCACTTCTATACCAAGGGATGTCTTCTGTACTGTCAGACCAAAGTCAGGAGCTTAGACATAAAACAGTAGAATGTCAGGTTTCCCAATAAGATTTTAAACCTGTTTTCAAAACCTAACCTCGTATCGTTAGTGTTTTTTATTTACTGTTTATTTGAAAAAATCAGGTCTTCATGCCTTTCGCGTGTGATTGGCGTTCACTTTTTAATCGCGAGACGACGTGGTACAATTGCATGCGTTCCTCCGTGCATCTCTCTCTCTCTCTCTCTCTCTTCTAAGCCAGTCTGTCTTTTAGGTTAACGTAGTGTGTATAATGACATTAATGCTAGTATTTGTATCTAGGTCATTATGCAACGCGTGTATGATGTTGTAGGCTTTTACTATCGTACGTGGAAGCGTTTCAGTTATGCAGACGAAGTAGAAAAAGGAGATCTCTGGTTCAGCCATTATGGCGCTCTACAACGCAGGTGTACGCTATTGTGAAAGCACTGATCTTTCACCATTCTTCTTTCTTTCTATTGATTTACTTCGTTAGGCTTTACATTTATTTTCTAATTTATATATGTGGATTATAATTTTTCACCACAAGTAGGATATCATCTTAATTTCCCCTTATAATGACAGTACCAACTCCGCCTATGCCGGTCCCAAGCCCGAATGAAAAAGGAGGACGGCGGCCTGCATGGAGGCCGTAAGGAGGCAGCCCCTCCACCATGCAAAGGCACAACAGGCCAATCACCTGTTTGCTTTAAACCACGATTACAAGTAACACAAGAGAGAAAACCGGACTGATTCTAAAGGCGACGAACTGGAACGGACTACGGACTACGACTTATGGAACATGGAACACAAGAAGTATAAATGGGAAGGAAGAGGAGCTGGTGGAAGAGATGAGGAAAGCAAAACTAGAAATCCTGGCTATAACGGAAACAAAGAAAAAAGGACAAGGAGTCATGGATCTCAATGGCAACACGCTGCTCTACAGTGGTGTACCCATATCCGAAAGAGCTAAAGGGGGTGTGGGTTGCATTGTGGCCCAAAATCAAAAAGATAGTATCAAGGGGTGGAACTTTGTCTCAGAGCGCATTATGGTTGTGAAACTAAAAGAAGGAGAAACCATAGTCAACCTGGTCATAGTGTATGGGCCAAATGAGGATAAGGGAGCAGAGGTCAAGGAGGAATTCTTCGAGCTGCTTCAAAGGACAGTGGATGACTGCCTAGATGAACTTATCATGCTCGGAGATTTTAATGCCAGAGTTGAAAATGACCATGCTAGATGGGGCGGAGTTATCGGAAGATATGGAGAAGATACTCTCAATGACAATGGAAAACGACTCCTTAGATTCTGCAGTGAGCAGAATCTGATCATTACAAAAACAAAGTTCCCCCATAAGCGCATACATGCATACACTAGATGTGAACCAACAAAGAATGAGAAGTCAGTGATCGACTATGCCATTGTTCGGAGAAGCTCATTCAAATATGTCCGAGATGCAAGAGTCTGTAGGGGGCAAGAGATTGGAAGTGATCACTACCTGCTAACAATCAAACGAACAACTGAAAGAGTTGCTCAGCCTAGGAACTGCTCAACATCACGCAAGAAACCAAGTAAACGAGCAGGAAAAATGAGCATTAGGACATACAAGCTGAGAGAGCCAGAAATTAAGACCAGATATCAGGGGCTTATTGCTGCAGCGGTGAGCAACACAGAAGAACAACCTGATGACTTGGAAACCCTCTGGATTAAATTCAAGAGTATCATAAAGACAGCTGCTGCAGAAGCATGTGGTGAAGTCCGACTTGGGAACCAGAGAAAGAGGACACCTTGGTGGACAGAGGAAGTCAAAGAGAAAATAAGAGAGAAGAAAATGGCATGGAAACAATACTTAGGAGCTAAAAACACAACAGGACAAATTGAAAAATATAGAGAATATGTGACACTCAGAACAGAAATAAAGAACAAAGTGCTAGCAGCAAAACAGAAGTCCTGGGAAGAATTTGGAGAAAAACTAGAAAAAGATGCACAAGAAAACCAGAAATTGTTCTATAAGACCCTAAAGAACATGAGGAAGGAAAAACAATGCCCTCTCAAATTTATAAAGGAAAGCAAGGCAAATTGCTTACTGCCCCGAAGGAAGTAATGGAAAGATGGAAAGAATATTTCTCAGAACTATTTTATGGTGAGCAAGGTCAAACATCAGAAATGATAACCACTAGCACAGAAGAGGAAACCAATGGTGATGAAGATGACATAAAGATGGAAGAACTGAAGGCAGCACTGGAGAAAATCAAGATGGGCAAAGCAGCAGGGCATGATGGTATAACACCAGAAATGGTTAAGTACATGGGAGCATCAGGCGACCTATTACTCTTAAAGGTCCTACAGGCAGCATGGTGCAACAAGACCATACCAAAGGATTGGGAGATTGCCATCATAACACCAATTTGCAAAAAGGGTGACAATCGACAATGTGGAAACCATAGAGGCATATCCCTTCTCAGTGTCCCTGGTAAAATCTACTCTAGAATCCTAGAGCAGAGACTCCGACGCCTAGCTGAGCCACAATTGGATGAGGTCCAGTGCGGATTCCGAGCAAACCGAAGTACTCAAGACCTAATCTTCACACTCAGACAGCTGAGTGAAAAGGCCCTTGAGTATAAGAGTGAGATCCATCTTTGTTTCATAGATCTGGAAAAGGCGTTAGACAGGGTCCCTTGGAGCAAACTTTGGGACTGTTTGGCAAGGAAGAATATTCCAGCACCTCTGATTCATGCTATACAGAGCTTCTACAAGTCTTGCAGAAATTATGTGAGGACATCAAACCATAAGTCAGAAGAGTTCAGGACCATCACTGGTGTAAGACAAGGTGATATCCTATCACCTTACCTCTTCATACTCCTTATGGACGATGTCATCAAGGCATGTAAGGAGAGAACAAGAAAGTATTCAGTGGGGTACTGGAAGATGAGACAGGTCTATATTTCAGAGCTGGCATTTGCTGATGATGTTGCCCTGATTGCTAAATCAGAGGCACATCTCCAATCCAACCTGCAAGTCTGGAAGGAAGAGCTGGAGAAGAGAGGGATGGTCATAAGCAGCTCTAAAACAAAATCCATGGTGATATCACGAGAAGAAAGAAGACATCAGATTAAACTGGGAGAACAGGTCCTGGAGCAGGTCGACCACTTAAATACCTCGGAGCTATTATAGACCGAAAGGGAGACATCAAAGAAGAGTTGGCCACTCGAAAAGCAGCAGCTGGGAGACTTTTTCAGGCCATAAATCGAGGATTCCTCAGCAAGAGAGAGGTTGGTAAGAAAACGAAGATGGCTGTATACCGCTCCACCTATGTCCCAGTCTTGACACATGGATGCGAGTCATGGGCAATGACTACAACCCATAAAAGCCAGATCCAAACCTCAGAAATGAGGTATCTGAGGAAAGTGGTTGAAGTAACAAGAAGAGACATGGTACGCAACCAGACGATACGTCAAGGCCTAAAATGCCACCCCCTACAGACCCAAGTAGAACAGTCCCAACTAAGATGGTTTGGCCATGTCTGCAGAATGGGAGAAGATCGGCTACCACGACAAGCATGGGAAACAAAGAGCCAAGGTTCCAGACCCCGAGGACGACCCAGAGTCCGCTGGGAGGACAACATTAGACAATCTTTGAAGGACCGAGGACTAGAATGGAACCTGGCCAGGAGGAAGACAGCCGATAGAATAGTCTGGCGCTCTCTCTTCCAAACCTCTACACCTCACGGTAGAAGGGGAACGACTAAGTAAGTAAGTATGACAGTGCCGCCTTAAATCATACATGATATGCCTAAATGGATTTGTTATGCATCTTGGCAGCATTCTTGCTAAGTTCAGTTGTTACACGGCCTTATCCTCTGTTACCAATTGCCAAATAGGGCCTCTACAGCTTCCTATAGCTTAGGGCCTCACCATGCCTAAATCTGGTCCTGAATACACCTCTTAGATTTAAAGCTAATGTTTATAATGAACAAAGCAGATTCGTCGAAACTTCAATACTTACTCAACTCCATGATTTTGACTGTCCTTACTCGTCAAAATCACCTCCACATTCTAAGGGCTCGTCCGGGATCATCTCGTTTCATATTAAGACACTTGTCTGAGATATGAAAACTCTTCATCTTTCCTAGACCACTACTAATGTAGTTACTTGTCACTAATTGGTGTCCAAGTCCAGGTCTGGGATTAGGAATAAGAGGGAGTAAAAATTTACCCTAGACTATATAATAACATTTATAAATCCTTACAAACATAATATAAGTTATGTTATGAGAACTTTTCTTAGTGGTACTGCTGGCAATTAGTTACATATTGTTAACTATATTTTAACTTGATGGTTTGATATCATCTATGATGTTGTAATACTTTAGTATAATTAAGACTATAGAAAGTGGTTTTGCCTTAATTATTGCTTGTGTTAGATATCTCATACTTGCTCAGCAAACCACTACGGCTATAATGGAAGAGTCAGCAGATTTAGCTGAGTGGAGAGCCGGGTCGATCAAATGAGGCATCGCCTGTAAATTCGTTGGGGAGGCTCTGGAAAAGTTTATTTACGAGGAAATGGAAGGATACATGAGGATATCAAATGAATGGAAAAAACTGGAGCAAGAAAAAGTATTTGTAAAGCAAGAGCTGGAGGTGATAGCTCTCAGAGCAGCAGAGAGAGAAAGCTCTCAGTGCTGCAGATCGAGAAAGAGAGAAAGCGCTCGGAGCTGCAGGGAGAGAAAGCTCTCAGAGCTGCAGAGAAAGTTCTCAGACATGCGGAGAATAAGGCGAAATAACAGGAACATAGATTCAAGATATGTCACAGAAATATTGGGTTGATCTCTTTTCCTCTCCGACAATATTTAGTTAAATTTTTTGAGTGGACGTTTCTGTGGTCGGCACATTTTCTTTCCCCGCTATCAAGCAGATATTTAGTACTTTCAAATCATCTTACACTCCTGTCAGTGATAAGTCGTCATGTCTGTTTGTTTACCCATTCATCCCGACTGGAAAAGGAGACAGATGAGATAATGTTAACCGACAATCATGTTGGAAAATTTCGGGTGTGCCCGACATCAGGATACGGATTAGCACTAAAATCACCAAGCGAATTTGTTTAATCGCTGATAAGACTGATGTACCTTCCTCGACCAGATGGGTAAACGAAGAATTTTGTTTGCGCAAGCAAATGGTATTTAGATTACTCGCCTGCGCGACACATTTTTGGACAGACAAGAATGACAGCCCCTCCATCATGCAAAAGCACAACAGGCCAATCACATGTTTGCTTTAAATCACGATTACGTGAACTTCTTCTTCTTTGATCCTTAGCCGCCGACCGTCAAAGCAGTCAGTGGCCATCACGCCTAGTGGCGTCTTGTAGGGCAACAACAAATTGATTCCACTTTGCTCGGTCGGCGGCCATCCTTCGTACAGTGCCCCAACTCTGGTTCATTCTTTGCATCTCAGCGTCCACAGTCCTCCGCCAGGTTGTTTTTGGTATTACGCGAACTACAAGAGAAAAAACTGGACTGATTCTAAAAGCGACGAACTGGAACGGACTACGACTTTTGGAACTTGGAACTCAAGAAGTATAAATGGGAAAGAAGAGGAGCTGGTGGAAGAGACGAGGAAAGCAAAACTAGAAATCCTGGCTATAAGGGAAACGAAGAAAAATTGGACAAGGAGTCATGGATCTCGATGGCAACACGCTGCTCTACAGTGGTGTACCAACATCTGAAAGAGCTAAAGGGGGCGTGGGTTGCATTGTGGCCAAAAACCAAAAAGATAGTATCAAGGGATGGAACTTTGTCTCGGAGCTCATTATGGTTGTAAAACTAAAAGAAGGAGAAACCATAGTCAACTTGGTCATAGTGTCCGGGCCAAATGAGGATGAGAGAGCAGAGGTCAAGGAGGAATTCTTCAAGCTGCTTCAAAGGACAGTGGATGACTGCCTAGATCACGGACTGCCTAGAAAACGTATCATGCTAGGAGATTTCAATGCCAGAGTTGGAAATGGCCATGCTAGATGGGGTGGAGTCATCGGAAGATATGGAGAAGATACTCTCAATGACAATGGAAAGCGACTCCTTAAATTCTGCACTGAGCAGAATCTGATCATTAAAAACACAAAGTTCCCCCATAAGCGCATACATTTATACATTAGGTGTGAACCAACAAAGAATGAGAAGTCAGTGATCGACTATGTCATAGTTAGAAAGAGCTCATTCAAGTATGTCCGGGATGCTAGAGTGTGGAGAGGGCCAGAGATTGGAAGTGACCACTACTTGTTAACAATTAAAAGAACAACTGAAAGAGTTACTAGACATTGGAGCTGCCTAACATCACGCAAGAAGCCAAGTAAACGAACAGAGGAAACAAGCATTAAGACCTACAAGCTGAGAGAGCCAACAATTAAGACCAAATATCAGGGGCTTATTGCTACAGCGGTGAGAAACACAGAAGAACAACCTGATGACTTTAAAACCCTCTGGCTTAAATTCAAAGACATCATAAAGACAGCTGCTGCAGAAGCATGTGGTGAAGTCCGACTTGAGAACAAGAGAAAGAGGACACCTTGGTGGACGAAGGAAGTCAAAGAGAAAATAAGAGAGAAGAAAATGGCATGGAAACAATACTTAGGAGCTAAAAACACAGCAGGACAAATAGAGAAATATAGAGAATATGTGACACTCAGAACAGAAGCAAAGAACAAAGTACTAGCAGCAAAACAGAAGTCCTGGGAAGAATTTGGAGAAAAGCTAGAAAAAGAGATGCGCAAGAAAACCATAAATTGTTCTATAAGACCCTAAAGAACATGAAGAAGGAAAAACAATGCCCTCTCAAATTTATAAAGAACAAGCAAGGCAAATTGCTTACTGCCCCGAAGGAAGTAATGGAAAGATGGAAAGAATATTTTTCAGAACTCCTGGATGGTGAGCAAGGTCAAACATCAGAAATGATAACCACTAGCACAGAAGAGAAAACCAATGGTGGTGAAGATGACATAAAGATGGAAGAACTGAAGGCAGCACTGGAGAAAATCAAGATGAGCAAAGCAGCAGGGCATGATGGTATAACACCAGAAATGGTTAAGTACATGGGAGCATCAGGCGACCTATTACTCTTAAGGGTCCTACAGGCAGCGGGGTCAACAAGGCCATATAAAAGGATTGGGAGATTGCCATCATAACACCGATTTTCAAAAATGGTGACAATCGACAATGTGGAAAGCACAGAGGCATGTCCCTTCTCAGTGTCCCTGGTAAAACCTACTCTAGAATCCTAGAGCAGAGATTCCGACGCCTAGCTGAGCCACAATTGGATGAAGTCCAGTGTGGATTCCGAGCAAACCGAAGTACTCACGACCTAATCTTCACACTCAGACAGCTGAGTAAACAGGCTCTTGAGTATAGATCTGGAAAAGGCGTTTGAAAGGGTCCCCTGGAGCAAACTTTGGGACTGTTTGGCAAGGAAGAATATTCCAGCACCTCTGATTCATGCTATACAGAGCTTCTACAAGTCTTGCAGAAATTATGTGAGGACTGCAAACCATAAGTCAGAAGAGTTCAGGACCACCACTGATGTAAGACAAGGTGATATCCTGTCACCTTATCTTTTCATACTACTCATGGAAGATGTCATCAAGGCATGTAACGAGAGAACAAGAAAGTATTCAGTGGGGTACTGGAAGATGAGATACGTCTGTATTTCAGAGCTTGCATTTGCTGATGATGTTGCCCTGATTGCTAAATCAGAGGCACATCTCCAATTCAACCTGCAAGCCTGGAAGGAAGAGCTGGAGAAGAGGGATGGTCATAAGCATAACTCTAAAACAAAATCCATGGTGGTATCACGAGAAGAAAGAAGACATCAGATTAAGCTGGGAGAACAGGTCCTGGAGCAGGTCGACCACTTTAAATACCTCGGAGCTATTATATACCAAACGGGAGGCATCAAAGAAGAGTTGGCCACTCGAAAAGCAGCAGCTGGGAGACTTTTTCAGGCCATAAATCGAGGATTCCTAACCAAGAGCGAGGTTGGTAAGAAAACGAAGATGGCTGTATACCGCTCCACTTATGTTACAGTCTTGACATATGGATGCGAGTCATGGGCAATGACTACAACCCACAAAAGCCAGATCCAAACTTCAGAAATGAGGTATCTGAGGAAGGTGGTTGAAGTAACAGGAAGAGATATGGTCCGCAACCAGACGATACGTCAAGGCCTAAAATCCCACCCCCTGCAGACCCAAGTAGAACAGTCCCAAATAAGATGGTTTGGCCATGTGTGCAGAATGGGAGAAGATCGGCTACCACGACTGTAGCGTGAGGTTTTTATTGGGTCTAGGATCAGTATAGTACTGACAATTACAGAAATAGAATTTCTGCAGAAAATGGTGAAGTCCCAGTGTCTGAGAGAACTACTGGTATCACAAATTAGTTACGGCTGTGAATGATCTGATCTAAAAAAATTAGTAGAGAGGAGACAGTCATAAATTGCCACCCCCGCTGTGTAACTAACTGTGATATTAAAACAAGGAAACAGATTTTACTTAACAATTATAAAATTGACAAGTCGTAAAATACAATTTCCTTATTATTTATTAAGTATAAACACTATCTACTCGTGTGCTGAAGGGTGAATGTTAGTAGATGGAATGTAATGGATTTGTAACTTTACATATGATTTACATATATACGTGTATATATATATATATATATAACAAGTCTTCCAAGTATAGGAACAAACGTTATATCAGCTGTGCTGTTAATCAATTATAGTAAATGTATCAGCTGTGCTGTTAATTAAGTATGTAAAATTTATCAACTATGCTGTTAATCTTGTCTCTGACTAAGCTAAATCACATTTTCTTCCTTGACCGTTAAATGCTCACAATTGCCGACGGAAATGGTATTAATGTATACTCATCTCTAAAAAAGTTATGTCCTTCTTAGTTTGGTTCACACGACACCTGCTGAGGATCGTTCCTTTAGCCCACCTAAGACTGAGGGGGACTAAGGAGGTAGTTCCGGTACAATCACTGTGCTCCTGCAAAGTTCCAGGCAGCTGGATTGACTCGACATACGACCTCATGTTGGATGACACGAATAAAACCTGTAACAAGTGAAAATAGGGCTAATTTCTGCCCTCAAGCCCACCTATTTCTATGGTATATGAGATGAACGTGTCTCAGGTGTCTGCATGTAGGATGAATGACAACATGGCTCAGTATGATTTAGCAATAGCGAGACAAGACAGGTGTCTACTTGCAAAACATTCTGTCTGATAATTTAATACATGAATACATCCAATAATATAAATTCAGTACATGAATACATCAAATAACACTAGCTAACAAAAAAAATTTTTTTTTTTCTTTCTCTAACATTTCTATGTTTTTCTGGTCAATTTTAATGTGCTGTTTTTAAATCTGCAAACCGTTTTTCTCTATCAGGTCGGGATCTCTAGAAATACACAATTGAAGTTTTTAAACAATGCATACAGTATTATATCATTCGTACAAGAAGTATAACAGTTACGTAGGCTTGAATTTCTTTGCAGTCGACTTTCGTCGGTGAATGGCATGTGGTACATCGCGATGAAGCATCCAACAATAATCGGCAAGCATGGTCACACTCCACCGTCCTTGATAACGTGACTCCATTACGGCGATATCTTGATGGAATCGTTCTCCATGTTCATCGCTGACTTCGCCAAGGTTGTCAGGGAAAAAGTCAAGATGCGAATCGAGCAAATGGATTATGAGGGACATGTTACAGCCCATAATTCTGTATGCATCTATACACTGCTTAACAATATGCGCATAGTCGACAGATTTGTGATTTCCCAGAAAGTTATCGACGATCGATTTGAATGCCATCCATGCGCGAAGTTCACTACCATGTAACAAGTTCTCGAATTGTTTGTCTGCAATAACTTTCCTAATCTGAAGTCCTACAAAGATACCTTCCTTTATCTTTGCATCGCTAACTTGCGGAAACTTTTCTCGAAGATAAGTGAAAGCTTTGCTCATTTTATCTAACGCATTTACGAAATTCTTCATGAGCCCCAACTTTATATGTAACGGTGGTAAAATGATGCTGTCTTTGTTAACTAAAGGCTTGTGTATTACATTTTTATGCCCGAGCTGCATACGATCCCTGATAGGCCACACCTTTCTTGCATAATGTTCCTGTCTGTTGTGGCTGTCCCATTCACATAGGAAGCAACAAAATTTAGTATACCCAGTCTGCATGCTCGTGAGAATTGCAATGACCTTTAGGTCTCCACAAATCTGCCATTGGTAGTCATTGTACTTTATTTTTGCCAAAAGTATAGCCATATTGTCATAAGTTTCTTTCATATGAACAGAGTAGGCAACTGGAATTGATGAACATAAATTTCCGTTATGCAATAACACGGCTTTTAGACTAGTCTTGGAAGAGTCGATGAAAAGTCGCCATTCGTTGACTATGTGCTCATGACCGAGGTGCACCATTAGACCGTTTACATCTTTGCAATAGCAAATTTCATCATCCATCTCAAAGTATTGAACAAGTTCTCTGTGTCTATGACGAAATTTAGATATCGGAGTATTGGGCGCTAACAGATTCCATTCTTTGAGTCGCGAACCGAGTAATTCCGCTTGTCCTTTGGTAAGAGCGAGATCACGTATTAGATCTGAAAGTTCTGAATGGTTAAATGAACACCATCATTCACTGGTGTATAATCCGAGTCAGAATTAGTTTCTAAAGCAGGTAAACTATCACTTTCTGATGGTTCATTCACGTCCACCGGATATTGTTCTGGTGGAACTGGGATAGGACACGTGATTGGATCATGAGGCACTGGTTTCGAAACCGATTCAATATTTGGATAAACCACAGACTTTCTCGTTTTAAAAGTGAAACCATGGATATTTGGTCAAGCAGAAGTAACAATCAGTAGCGTGATTTGTCGGTTCACGCCATATTACTGGCTCTCCAAAAGGCATCGACTTATGCTTCGGCGATTTTCGTAACCAACCTGCCAATGTATTTGCACAAATCGAACAAACTGCATTTGGCTTCCATGATTTATTTGCATCATCAACTTTCGAATCAAAATAAAGTTCATATGCTTTCTTTAGTAATGGTGTAAAGTTTTTCTGGTGAACACGATCGGTAAAATATCCGCACACGTAACAGAACAGATCAGCCGAATTTCTACAACTTCTAGAAGCCATATTTCGCTCAGAATTATTTCAAAATACAGTAACTATTTGAAAAATAGCGTAACATATGTCATGCATCTTTTACCAGTATAAAAAGTAGAATTATTTTGCATTTTATTAATTTTTAATAAGTTATATAGTAAAAATGAAACGGAGCAAATAACGGTTTCCCAAAAATATATTTATTCACAAATATCTTAAGAACCCGATGTGATAGAGATAAACGGATTTCAAATTTGAAATCAGCGCAAAAAACTGACCTAAGAACACTTATTCTTATATAAGAAAGAAAAATGTTGTTTGTCAGTGTAATCTGTACACCTAGGTTTAATACAACCGTTTCCTTCCCCCTATAATATACCAGGGCTATACTGGCTGGTTCTGATACAGTCATAGTAAAACAAAAAACTAAAGTTATATTAAATATATACAGACGTAGGCTATTTTCTGTTTCAGATTGGAGTTATATGAGACAAGGACTGTTTGGTTATATTTCAGGTTGCAGTTATATGAGACAATAGATTGGAGTTATATGAGTCCTAACAAGGACTGTTTTGGTTATATTTCAGTTGGTTTTATATGAGACAATAGATTGGAGTTATATGAGACAATAGATTGGAGTTATATGAGTCCTAACAAGGACTGTTTTAATTATATTTCAGTTGGTTTTATATGAGACAATAGATTGGAGTTATATGAGACAATAGATTGGAGTTATATGAGTCCTAACAAGGACTGTTTTGGTTATATTTTAGTTGGTTTTCGTCTTCATCAATCATATCAGGAAATACAATCATTATACCTAACTCCCCAAGATACAATCAGTAACCTGATACATTCATAGTGAAACAATTTATATTAAATATATACAGGTGTAGGTAGTGTAAATGACACACAACAAATACAAACATTAGATATCTGCTGTTGGCCTATTCTCCTACAAGTTTCTAGTAAGTATACTTACCCTCTAAGATTTATACAAGCTAGATTTTGACTCGACTAGTGAAGCAAGTCTGCCCGGTCAATGCAGGTAAGCATAAATCAATCTTGACAGCCCTCTCTTCTCCAGTAGGTCGCTAGCTGGCCTTCGTGTTGGTGTGTGTGATTTTGAATGAAACTCGCCCGTATATATAGGTAGATGCAGGTAACTTTTACTGCTTAAGGAATGCTTTTGATTGGTTCTCGGCGTGGCAAGCTGATTGGTGTGACGCACGTCTAGTTTGACAAGTGAATTTTCCCTGATTTGATGGATGATTAAAGGGACTTTAGCTTTTCATAACATTAAAACCCCTGAACATCAGTATTGTTGTAACTTTTCATCAACGAAGAGTAGCGGCTATGATCAACCCAGTCAAAGACGATCCCCAGAACAGAGAAGCAGAAATTTAGCATCTCTGCGCGAACACTGAACCGTTCGCAAGATGGACACGAGCGGTCAGAAGAAAGCTTCTTGGAAACTTCGCACCTCTGTGGCAACCGGCAGGCTTGCCCGAAAGACTATGGAACGGGAGAGACGGAGCTCTCAGCGTAGCGGATACGATCTGAAGAATCAGGAAACTCACCGCGAACGAGGCTAGTGATACAGAGTAAATATTAGCAAGGGAGGTGATCTTGAAAATGTTAAGCGTATAGATTCGATTGCGGGTTACGTTGCTTGATTAAGCTGATGTTAAGTTAAAATTGTATTAGGGGAATTTCCTCGTGTGATCGAGAAGTTACAAAGCGTGTGAACGCCGGTCAGTTCTATTGTGTAGAGGTATGCACTATGAACTGTTTTGAGCTACGGGTGTTTAGCTATTTGTGGCTAGCCCGTGCAAGTAGTGCGAGAACGGTGTTTTTTTAACAGCCGAGTCTCGTGGGGTTTTTTTTAGGGGATCTAGTGTGTGAACTAAGAGCATTCTGTTTTGGGCACCGATTGGAGAGGTCGGTCCTACAGTGTGTGTTTTGAGTATGCCTGCGCAGTGCACAAGTTATGGAGGCCATTATTTATGTAGGCCTATAATTCTTGAGTTTATTGGAGAATTATGTTAGTGAGTTTTTTTGAAGAGGTAAGGATCCAGGACTTATGTTTGAATCTATAAATGTCAAGATGAGTGAAGGCGAGATTACTGCAGACTGCCAGGGAGTGCAGTCTTGCGAGAAATTGCCGAAAGTATTCACCATTGATGTAGTTAGCACGGCGAGGATGATGTCCGTTGGCTAACCGGATCTATATGATATTTGAGAGGCCATCGTTATTATTGAGAGGATCCATGTCTACATTGGGGCGCCAAGGTTGAGAGTGTCTTTGATGAGGCATATTTGAGAGGCCATCGTTATTATTGAGAGGATCCACATCTACATTAAAGCGCCAAGGTTGAGAGCGTCTTTGATGGGGCATATTTGAGGAATTTGTTGTTGATAGCACGGTGAGGACAACCGTTTGCTGGGAAAAAGGATCCATTGTCTATTTATTATAATGCTGATGTTGGAAGCATCGTTGATGAGGCCATTTATTATTTACATTAGAGCGCCAATGTTGAGAGCGTCTTTGATGAGGCATATTTGAGGAATTCATTATATTAGCACGGGGATGCCGACCGTTGCTGAGAGGATCCAGTAGTAATATTATATAGCGCTAATGATTATGAGAAGTGGAGATGTGACTGGAGTACTGTATTATTGTATTGCTATGACTTGTACTTTAATTGTGACTGTGTATTCTGTGTTAACGTAACGTGTTGTGGTGTAATAAACATCCATTAACAGTACACCTGCCGTTATAACCATTTATGACTTCAACGTGCGTACCTGTGTTGTGAGTGATTGTTCCAACACGCACGCACTCAATCAACCATAAAGAAATCAGTATATAACAGCTAGTCTCGCAGAAATTTCACATCCTCGTGCGAGCAGCCTGAGACGAACAAAGATCGGAAGCCAGTCGGGCCATCGCGGTTAGCATGGCGGCTAAATAACTTCGACTTTCCCTGGGATCTGAAGAGGCGCGAAATTTTCACACGACCCATTTAACTTACATTCCCGTTAGATACGAAGGAAGGTCAAAAAGTAATGCCTCCTATTTTTTATGTATTTAAATACTGCATCGGTGTGCAATTTGTAAATTTAGCAGGATTCCTCAAACACTCTTCTGCACTGTATAGCATTACCAACCTGTTTCAGTAACAGGTGGCACCACTGTAACAGTTTAAAAATGGCTGCGAAAGACGTTCGGTTAAACAACGTTATGTCATAGAATTTCTCAATGCTGAAGGCAAGACCATAGCCATCAACCTCCTGCACCGTTACGAAACTGAAGGAGAAGAGTTTTTATCGAATATTGTGACAGGAGATCAGACTTGGTTTCATCTTTTTGAACCAGAATCCAAGAGGCAGTTAATGGAATGGCGTCACACAACATCGCCGACAAGAAAGAAGTTCAAAAGTTCACCATCTGTATGGAAAGTTATGGCCTCCGTGTTTTGGGATGAGAAAGGTGTGATTCTTCTCGACTTCTTGGAACAGGGAAACACGGTGAATGCAGACCATTACATTGAAACTTTGAAGAAGCTTAGAGGTCGTCTTCGGCGACTTTACCAATTAAAAGATCAGAGAACTGCACTACTGTTGCACGATAATGCCACGCCACACACGCTAAACGCACCATTGATGCGATTGCAGAATTTGGATGGACATTATTACCACATCCCCCTTACAGTCCCGATCTTGCACCTTCTGGATTTCATCTGTTTGGACCATTGAAAGAAGATCTTCGCGGACATCACTTTGAGGACACCGAGACCCTTAAACGCGCCGTACGCCAGTGGTTTAGGAAAAATGACACAAATTTTTACCGTGCGGGGATACATGCCCTTGTGAGAAGATGGACAAAAACTGTAACAAATAACGGAGACTACATTGAGAAATAAATTTTTGAAGTTCAGACTTGGGGCTACATTTTAATGTGAATTTTATCTGTTTTCTTGCCTATTGAATGAACTTAAAAATTACGAGGCATTACTTTTTGACCGTCCCTCGTATATACAGAATCTGAAAAGGGCAACTTTATCATTCGTTCTGACAGCATTCTAAGATTCGCTAGCATATAGTTAAATTCCTGCTAGATTTCATCTAAATTGTTGGCTATTGGAGTGAATTCCTTTCTGTGCAGACGAATTGATCTTTCGACCTTGCATCGCAGCAATTAATTAATTATACACTGAGCCTTGCCAACTCCAGCAACTTATAAACATTTTAAAATTTATTTTATCTTACCTCATGGCGTATCCTGTGGCAAAAGAAAACTATCTCCACCAGCTGTGCCCTTCTTAGAAACCATTGTCCTACGGTATTATCTGCTGGTGTAAAATTCCTAAGAAGTGCGAGAATTCACCATTTGGTAAGTCTGTGTGTGTGACTGTGTGCTGGCCAGCCAAGCGTGTTTTTTTTTTTTAATGAAAGGAGATTTAATCTTTTTTTTACCCTTATAATTAGTTCGACCTAGTATTAAGGTGTACTGTATTCATTGTACGGGATTTCTCCTAGCGGGATTGTTTAACTGTGTTCATTTCCCCTTCCCGTAAAATTTGTTGGATAAAGGAAAACATTCGAGAACTCTAGCTTTTCCTCTACCTCTTATTACTGTAACCCTTTGTCTCAGAGTAATAAATTTACCGTTGGGTTAAATTGCCTATCTCTGATCTCCCCCCCCCCCCCCCGTCTTTGGGACCGGGTCTTTTCTGTTAGTAAATACAAGCGGGAAAGGTGTAGTGGATTCTTCTCCTCTAAAACCCCTCCCCCTTGTCATTTTTGTATTTTGTAACCCATGATTTCTGACTGTAAATGATAATTATTTGTGACTTGATTTTATGATAATAAAAGTATTAAAACTTTACTTAGCATGTTGTGTCGGCTGGCCAAAATCCAACATTTCCCATATTTGTTATTGTAGTCCGTATTCAAGTACGTTGAGCGTCAGAATCACCAAATCGGTGAGTGCGCCTGAGTGACTGGAACTGACAAACAATTGTTTGCTCAGAAGAGTGGTAGGAGTAGTTTTGGAGAGTCAATTATTGTCGTAAACAGAGACTGTCCTTACTCTTCCCAGCACTTGTGAATCTACTACCTCACTTTCCCAAATCCTTATTTTCACAGAGCCTTCACTATCATTCTACACTCTATAGGCACCAAATTCCATCAGAACTCTCTCAGAGAAATTTACGACAATTGGTTATATGCGGTTTGGTACAATCCGTGACCAAGACCGAGTCCCGAAAAACAGGGCTTACGCCTAATTTTATTCTGTCTGCCGCCATATTGGGAGAACAAGATGGCCGTGACCGAGACCGAGTCCCGAAAAACAGGGCTTATGCCTAATTTATTCTGGCTCAGAGACTGGTGAACGTTGCTCGTTGATTGGCTGGGGCATATTTGTATCTCGACATAGTGTATTAACTAAGAAGTGGGTTTACACACACGTTTTACGACAACGACAAGCATGGGAAACAAAGAGCCAGGCATCCAGACCCCCAGGACGATCCAGAGTCCGCTGAGAGGACAACATTAGACAATCTTTGAAGGACCGAAGACTAGAATGGAACCAGGCCAGGAGGAAGACAGCCGATAGGATAGTCTGGCGCTCTCTCTTCCAAACCTCTACACCTCACAGTATTCGGGAACGACTAAGTAAGTAAGATTTTTTACATGAGACTATTGAACAATTCCTACTGTATGGGTTCATCAATGACCTATCCTTGTCCTGTTTTAATGTGTTTATATGCATGTATCCTGTGCTATGATTATACTTTCGGGTTATATGAATGTTTATAACATAAACGTAGAAATATGTAAAGATTTGCAACAGCCCTGTAGCCATCTATATGAATATAATAATCTGCTCAAGTAGCAAGAATGTAAATCAGGGGTTCTCAAGCCTCGGCAGCAATGATACTCCAAAAGGTTTTATTGCAGCATGGGAAACTATAACCCAGTGGTTCTAAAACCATTGGTGACTATGACCCCAACATGACTATACTGCTCTCTGGCCACAATGTGAACCAGTGGTTCTCAAACATCTGATGACCACAGTAGCAGACATCACAGTTTGTGAAACTCACTGCCCACATGGGGAAAACCACTGTTGTAAATAAGCAGACAGCCAGAGAGAGGTTGAGAACTCCAGATACGCTTATAATGTCAGTTAAGAAGGAGTATTTCATAGATACTAGATAAGACTTTGTTATTGAATGTTAGCTATGCTTGTTTTAATTTGATTTCTGATGAACACTTTTCGCCCATCAGACTTAAGAGATGATTGCTCTTGAAACACCCCTAATGGGACTTCAATTGTTTCATCCTCCAGTCCAACCATGTTATAGGTCCAAGGTACTAAACCAAGTTACGAGTTGAGGGTACAAAACCAGTTTACCCTACCAACCATGCCCTATCAACCAGGTGACCAAACCAAACCAAACCATACCCTACCAACCAGGTAACCCATACCATACCAATCATCCCATACCAGAGTACAACTCTAGGCTGTCATACCAGGTGACTCTAACCTGAGTCATAGTCCAGTGAGCAGAAAAGGTATTCAACAGGGCTGACTTACTCCATCCGTGTTTGTGATGTGCACTGAGTCCAGGGAAGCAAACTCTGCCATCCTCTGAAATCATAGAACTATTTAACTGTACCTCAGTGCGGGACAGACCAAACCAAGAGTCAGATCCAAAAATGATCTCATTAGCTACTAAAAACCTTGGAGAGTTGAGTATAATACTTATCAGCAAAACTACAATAAGAAAGATCTCCTGGTCCAGATGATGATCATAGTTTTTTTTTCTAACCACAAGAGCACTGTCGTGGGACGACTTCTCACCGACGTTCTCTTCTTTGTATTTTTTTCTTCTTCTTAAAATCTCTCGCAGATTTTAAACTAATTCTCTTCAGATATCGTTTTCATTCTTATAATGAAAAAAAGTCTCTCTAGATTTCACAGTATTTTACCAGCTCAGTATTCTCACGGTCCAGGACAATAAATTATTCACTTCGCCAGCGAAAGTCATTCTACTTGAAAGGTGAAAATCAGTCCTACGACGAGTCCGAAGTCACGTACAGGACACACGTAAATCAGAGAAAGGGGCAGAAACCCTGCCTGGCACTGCAAACACGTACAGAGTGGATACTAGGGCGAGTTTAATGAAGTTAACTTGATATCCCTGCGACCAAAAGATGAATTTGCACACAGCCCACCCCGGCCCGGAACAGCCAGCTGGAATTTTAGGAGGGAATTTTAAGCAGTCACTCTTCTTGTAACCATCGTTCGAAGCAGATGTGATTTTATGGGCCTCTGTCGAGGCTACTTTGTACTGATGCGAAATATTCTTAGCGAATTCATTGAGCGAAGTAAGTAGATCTAACTAATTAATACTGCTGATTTTATAACGTGCATAATCATATGTTTATCAACAGCTTGCTATTGCAGTAACTTTTTGTTAAAGTTTAAATGCATTTCCATTTTCAGTGACAATAACTATTATTTGCATCTTTACAGATCACTCAAACTAATGTATGAGTTTGCAAAGTTCCTACGCCCACGGCGACCTTTCCTCAATTGGCTGTGTGTGGTGTACCCGGAAACGGGGCCTCCCAGTACTGAGGCACAGTTAAGTCCCCGATGTCACTTATCGGTGCAGAGTTGAGAGAGATGGCTGAGCATCACAATCCCCCCTGTGTTGCAGCATGATGAGAACCCAGCATTGCACACTGAGCTTGGGGGGATCACTTGGGCACCAGACTTAATACTGGCTCTTGACTGGATGGCCGCATGCAGGAGATTTCTACAATGGAGGGTTGGCAGGTGGTGAGTATCTGGAAGTGGCTCTGTGCAGGACGTGAGGATTCCTTGGGAGAGCCCGGAACCAGAGCACAGCATTGTGCAAGCTCTGCATAGTTGGAGAGCCCCCTGGATGACGGGGAATGCACAGTGTGCTACCCCACCTATCCCCAACTGCTAACTTAGAACCAGAAGTGGGGTCCTCTGTATGCGTGCCAGGCCAGGATAAAATGCCTGGGAAAGAGACTGGAGCTCAGAACTCCCTAACTCAAAGTTGCAGGATGGCAGAAAAGCCATGGGAAAGACAGGGCTATTTTGAAGATAACGCAACCATATTTTCACCATACGAGCTCGGACGCCGCCTCGGTAAACAAGGTCCGCGCAGAGCAGTGACACCCCCAGGCTGCTTGCGAATAGTCTACTACTGGGAACATAAACAGATTAGGGATGAGCCCACTCTCCCATTGAACAGGTGCTAAAGTCATAGATACTGGGCCAGAAGGCGCACCGGAAACCACAGTATCACGCAACTCGCTTTTTTTTTTCTATGGAGAGTACACCGTCAAATAAATCTCGTACTGGTGCTCGCCCTGTGGAGCTCCACCAGGCAGGTGCAGTGCCGGGCTCTGAGCCTCGACAGAGCCCACCCTCAGCTACTGGAGGACCCTCTAGACCGTCTTGTGGAGTCAGCAGACGGCGGAGGAGAACTACTGACCAAAACAAAACAGAAAAAGAGAAACCCAGAGTGCCACTTGTCATGATGCACTGGAATGCAGAGGGAGTGAACAGCAAGCAGGCTGGATACAGCAAAAAGACAGAGCTGGAAAACATCTTGTATGAGAAGCAAGTCAGTGTTTGCTGTATCCAAGAGACTCACTTGAAAGCAGATCAAACCTTTAAAATAAGGGGATATCAATGCTTCAGATCCGACAGAAAAGATAGACGAAAAGGAGGAGTACTTACTCTTGTAAGGAATAACATTCCTGCACACGAAAGGAAAACCTTCATGGATGGAGCAGAATATCAGCTGTTGCAGATAAAGGTAGACAAGATGGAAATATAACTCCTGAACTATTACTGTCCGAACAACAAACCCCTGAGTCTCAGCTCTATACAGGTACCAGCCACCAACTTTATAGCAGTTGGAGACTTTAATAGCCACTCCCAGAGCTGGGGCTATAACCATCTGGATCACAGAGGTGAAGAGGTTGAAACTTGGCAAGATGATCACTCCCTAATCCTAGTCAATAATGCCACAGATACTCCTACCTTCTACTCCAGAGGATGGCACACAACTTCAACACCAGATCTTGCCTTCTCCACACCAGATATAGCTGGATCTATTAGTAGAGAAGTAGGAGACCAACTAGGGGGAAGCGACCATCGCCCAATCTTTCTTACTGTCCAGAGTGCAACTCTCAGTACAGGCCCAGCCATTACAAGATGGAACTACAAAAAAGCCAACTGGGGTTTATTCAGGCATCAGGTGAACATGCTGCTGTCTACCCTCAAGGTACAGAACAGAGACATTAATGAAGTGGTAAAAGACTTCAACAGATGCATACTACAAGCTGCAAAAGAAACCATTCCCAAAGGATGCCGGCGTAACTACATACCATACTGGTCCAGCATGTAGTGAAATTGACAGAGATACAACGGTAAAATTCCTCCAAGGATAACATTTAAGGATAAAAACATAATGCGTAGGCTGCTGATGTACATGATCGCCTAGACCGCGGGTCATCACCCTCCATAAATTTGACTTGCTAGACCGGAGGGGAACGGAGGATCAAAAAGGAAAAAAATATGACTGGAAAGGCTAAAGAGACGCAATTGGGGGGGGGGAATGGATGAAAGTAAAAAAAATCAAGTCCCCCAAATTGACACGAGGTACGGAATTGGACGTTTTGCGATACCAAGCGCTTGATTTGAATTTGAGCGGAAGAACGCAGATGTCTGAAAAAAATTACAAAAAAAAAATTAAAAAGTAAATTTTTCTTAATATTAATGTTAGGAATATAAAAATTAGCTGGCCAGATGGCCTATTCTGAGCAGTGAACGAATATGGTCTTAATTTTACAGACGGATAGATAATATTGAAAATAATGACAAAAGACAGTGTAGTTCACATCATCGACAGACTGAATTGAATCTAAAAAGTGTGGTTATTTGCACACAAAAACACGACCTTGGACACAGATGTTCAAATTTACTTGGCATAGAAGTGAAGGGACATTGGTGGTAGCTGTGTCTAAATATAACTTTTTACAACAAAAAAATTTGAAGGGGAGAGAACGGTTGGGTCAAAAATCGAGCACAATTTTGTAGAAACACAAGTAGAGACGGACAGACTAACAGATAACCATCCATACGTGACTGAAGCTTGACTGAAATGACTTTAGTGAGGAAATTTGAAATTAAAAATAAACCTCGGCAGTGATTGGCCACAGACAATCATATCATTAGCGCTCAGAGCGCATTTGGGGTCATTCTTCAATAATTGTTCAGTGTTAGACACAGATTTTAAAGTGTGGTGTTTTCCCATATGAAAGACAGTGAGTTAAATTTAGGGACGCCATCCTATAGCCAGCAGCTCAGCTGAGTTTTGCTAGCACTTCTGTGTTAATTATTCATAATCTGGTAAGATTGAAATTATTTCTTTATATATTTTGAATATTGTTTCATGTTCGAGTGATTTGATACTGCCATATCATAATCTAGCCTTACAAACAAGTAGGGATTTTGCTCTAGACCCCCCGCCCAAGTCAGGGTCTAGGGACTAACAATGTACTTAAACACCAGCAAGGATTATGCAAGACAGATCAAGAGTTGAGAATAAGGAAACATATTACCTATCCTCTTTTAGGGTAGAAAACTAATAATTATTTTTCAGAATCTATAGTCTGGGAGGATCTATCGGATGTAAACCCACCATGGTAACTGTGCTGTTTGGTCAGAGAGATCTGACCTGTCTGTATAATGTGGTTGTTGTGTCAGTGTGGTGTCCAGACGTGGGTAGAGAATAGATTTTGACACATGGCCCATACTTTGATTGCAGAGCTGCGAGTTTCTGTCGTCCACGAAGAAGTATCTATTCGGGTGGTGATTTACACAAGTGTATCTGTGCAGTCCTTGTGACAGAGACCACCATTATTGCCCGCCAGCACGGAGAGGTGGGACCACCTGATTTCAGCACCAGAGCTACAAATACCAGATGAGTGAGCCTCTGGTCTGCTGGATATTCACCAACCCCATTTAGTTGCAGATACCCCATAAAAATTCCCACCATTTTCTGGACACTGTGTAGTCAATATAGACAGGTGTGATGAGACCACCCCAACAGCACAGACAATAAATATCCTCCCTAGTAGCTGACTACCAGAACATTTTAATAAAACTAACTATTCTAGTACTTAAATATGTTCACTTTTGCATTTATTATGTAACATTCCATGCATAATTTTTATAAATTTTAAATCCTTCTTTTAAAACAAGTTCTGGTCAAAATAAAACTTGATCCAGAACAAATAAATGTAATATAATTATATCAAAAACTTTACACACGTGAGTTAGTTCAGTGTATTGTAACACTTGTTAATCTTATTAGTCTTGTTAAATATCTATGGGTATATTTATAACTATCACACCACAGTACACATCATAACCCTAGACACTTTACGCAGCTACATTCATTAAAAAAAAAAATTAAGTGTGAGGTCGTAGTGGTAGCAAGAAAGGCCTTCTGACAATTCTCAATTACATTTTATCTCAGGAGCCTTCACAGCTGGCCTCATACAATTTACATGTAGTACCATCATCATCATACAATACCATCAATACCACTACATATATTGGGGTCTTGTCCAGGGATAATTAGCCCAACAGTAATATTAAGATCTCCTGGTGGGAGAAATAAAAGTAGGGAAATAAATTGTAAAATTTCCTTTAAAAGTAAAAGTGTCCCTGCAGATAAAAGTTGGTGAATCTTCACAGCCAGTAATAATTAATTAGTTAACTGGTTAGTTAGAATTAGTTAGACTATAGTAATTAGAAGTACTTAGTGTATTTACTGGTTAGAGATTTAGCTTATATATTATTATATTGTCTAAAAAGTATGGCTGAGCTAGCAAAGTTTAGATCAGCTGCTGTGCTCACTGCGAAGGAGATGGGGATGGATGGTCAAATTTTAATTCAATACGTAACGACTGAATGTGATAAATATATTGAAAGGGAAGATAGAAAGGTAGCTGAAGAGAAGAGGTTACAAATTGAGGCTGATAGAGAAATTAAGAGGCTGCAGATTGAGGCAGAAGAAAAACGACAGCAAAGGGAGGCAGAAGAAAAACGACAGCAAAGGGAGGCAGAAGATAAAAAGGCCGAAAGGGAGGCAGAGGAAAAAAGGTTGACTGCCGAAAGGGAGGCTGAAGATAGAAGGTTGCAGAGGGAGCACGAATTACGACTAAGGGAGCTGGAATTACAAGGCCCGGCCCCTGAAAATGGTGCCAGCCCTTTTGCCTCAGATGCTACGCCCAGTATGGGAGCCTCAAACTCAGCTATGGGGTTTCATTTAGACCATTTTGTTGAGAAAGACGATGACATAGAGGGGTACCTGGGACGTTTTGAGTTATTAGCTACTACATATGGGTTAGAGAGAGAGAGAGGTGGAGTTTAAAGCTATCACAGGGATTGAGGGGTGCTTCTTATGAAGTATTTGCCAAAATGAACAGGGAAGACCAAGACAATTATGACATGTTAAAGCAGGCTTTGTTATTAAGGTACGAGAAGAATGGTGAATTTTATCGTAAGAGATTTAGAAATGCCAAACTGTTGTCTGGGGAGACATACCACCAATTCTCTGCCAGACTAGAAACCTATTTGGAGAAATGGACGGCTCTGGGGAAGACCCAAGATCTTAAAGAAATGATCATGATTGAGCAATGAGAGAGTCCATGGCTCCAGACATGAGAAAATTTCTCATGGAACAGGGTGCAGAGAAGTTGGGGGAAATTTTAAATGTTGCTGAGAGGTATCAGGCAGCTCAGGCAGAGGTAAGTGGTGCTAAGAAGAAGCACATAGACAATTTTAAAGCTCCACAGCAATTTAATAAATTTGATAATAGAGAGCAGGGAAATAAAGGTAGGACAAATTTTGAGCGGCCAAGAAATGACTATCGCGACAGAAACTCACAGTTCAATGACCAAAAGTTCAATGAAAGAAAACCGTTGAACCAAGGGAAAAGATGGTGTAAATGGTGCAAGAAGGATAACCATAACACCGAATTTTGTAGAAGGAAACCTTCAAACATTGCTGCAATGAAGTCGGGGACGCAAAGATTAAAGGTTAATCCTAAGGGACAACAGGAACCTTATCACCCCCCCAGTTTGTGAGGATGTTATTTGTAATGGGGTCACCATAAGGTGCCTTTATGATACAGGTTTGGATTATGATTCAGTTGTGAAGTCTAGCCTAGTGGACCCAAGTCAGTATACCACAGAAACAGTGGAAATACAAGGGGCGACTAAGGACATACCACTCATGACACTTCCCATCGCAAGGATAACGGTGAAAACTCGCTATGTGGAAGGAGAAATCAGAGCAGCAGTGATAGATGAACCAATCTACCCTCTGATATTGGGGTGTAGATACGTCTTCTTGGGGAATCCCGAGAAACCTGTGATCATGGCGACAGTGCAGACCAGGTCACAGAAGAAGGAGGAAGAAGGTGAACCTATAAACGCTCATCCAGAGGAGATGAGGAAGGCGCAGGCTGAGGATAGGACACTCAAGCCCTGTTTTAAAAAATTGCCCAAATGCCACACACCTCCGAGCAAGGGGGAATATTTCATGAAGAATAGATTATTATACAGGAAGACAGGAACTAGATCCACTGGTCACGGACAGTTAGTTCTTCCCAAGAGATATAGGGCAAATTTGATAAGGAGCTTACATGTTGGAAAAGATGGTGACCATGAGAAAGTCGGTACCATCTGCCAAAAGATTGCTCTAAAATACTATTGGCCCGACGTAAATGTCGATGTTGAAAACTTTGTAGAAGCATGTGGCGTATTTCATGAGGGAACACCCACAAAGGGAAAATATGTGCAGGACCTAGAACCGCCACGGGGCAACTTTAGGCCTGAAAGGAAAACTAATTATACACGGGTAGACAAAGTGGAATGGGAGCCCCCTTTTCACACCCAGTCTTCACTTGAATGGATTAACATGGCCGCTATGCGAAGAGTACAAAGAAGAAATTTAACCCAGGATAGGATGACAATCCCTCGGTCAGACTTATATAAACTGGAGGAACAGACAAGAGAGCGAAGATCTCTCATAAACAATCTTAAGTGGGGAGACAAACCCCAGAGAAAAATTGGTAGTGGTCGATTTGTGAGTGATGATTCTAGGAAGAAAAGTCCTCATTATAAAGCTTCTAATGGACGGGACCAGATGAGTTCCATGAAAAATAAGTATGATAAATTAAAGATCCAGATGTAACTTTATTAAGGACCTGGACAGATGAGAAGGCGGAGAGACTGTTACCTCATCGTATCAATATGTGAACGAACTGACCACTCGTTTGAAAGCTGGATGGAAACTGGCAAATGATAATTTGAAACAAGCCAGGAAGAAACATGCAGCATATTTTAATAGGAAGGCAAAGGACAGGGAACTGGCAGTCGGAGAGAAGGTGCTGCTTCTACTACCGGGAAGCCAGAATAAATTACAAATTGGTTGGCAAGGTCCATATACGGTTCTAGAGAAGGTGTCTAGAACAAACTATAAAATTGACAAAAAGGGGAAGGAAAAAGTTTATCATGTAAACCTGTTAAAGAAGTATCTGGACAGACCACTCCAGGAAAGCACCCCCTTATTGACCTTGGCTATTGCAACCCAGATGCAAAAAGAACCACTCACCTCACATGAATACCCATTACATCCTTGTGAAACAGCAGCACAGGTAAAAGTCAGTAAGCACCTGACTAAAAACCAGAGGGAGAGAGTTCAACAAGTTCTGGAGGAACATACAGATGTATTAACAGATAAACCAGGCCATACAAATTTGCTACAGTATGACATGAAACTGGTAGACTCAAACCCAATCTGTATGAGAGCCTATTCTATTCCGTTCGCGAAGGAGAAGGCATTAAAGGAAGAAATAGATTATTTATTGAAGGAGGGGATTATTTCGCACAGTGAATCATCTTTTAGTTCTAGTGTCGTTTTGTTGAGGAAACCGTCTGGGGAACACAGACTGTGCATAGATTACAGGAAACTGAATGCTGTCACAGAAGGACAAGTGGATCCATTACCAGACACAAAACAGCTATTTGCCAGACTGAACAAGGCAAAATACTTTTCAAAAGTGGATCTTAGTAAAGGCTATTACCAGATCCCAGTGAAGCCTGAAGTGAGACCTTATTTGGCTTTTAGCACTTCGGATGGACATTATGAATTCAATATGCTACCATTCGGACTGAAAAATGCTCCGAGTGTGTTTTCAAGGATGATGCGAAAATTGTTGGACCCCCTGAATAACCCATGTATCACGAATTTCATGGATGATATACTCGTCGCCACAGAGACATTTGAAGAACACATTGAAGCTCTGGAGATGTTGTTTGATAGACTTCGGGAGGCGAACTTAACTGCTAGGCCAACAAAATGTTGTATTGGATGCAAAGAGTTGGAATTCTTGGGGCACACTGTATATCAGGGTAATATGACCCCTGATCCTAAGAACTTGGAAAAACTGCAGAGAGCACCTAGGCCGCAAACCAAAAAGGACGTGCGATCATTCGTGTCGTTATGCGGATTTTATCAGAAATACATCAAAAATTTTAACGCCATTTGTGCTCCTCTGACTGATCTGACTCGCAAGGGACTTCCAGATAAAATTATTTGGACTGCACAATGTGAATTAGCGTTCCAAGAGTTAAAGGAAAAACTCACTAGCAAGCCTATTCTCAAACTGCCTGATTTGACACAGGACTTTGTCTTAAGAACCGATGCAAGTAATGTGGGACTAGGAGGGGCTTTGTTGCAAAGATCATCTTCACCTGATGGGGAACTTAAACCAGTCGCTTATGCAAGCCGCAAATTGAATAAGGCGGAACAAGGATACTCCACAAGCGAAAAAGAATGTTTAGCATTAATCTGGGCAATAAAGAAGTTTCAAATCTATCTGTATGGTAGGACATTTGTGGTGGAGACGGATCATCAGCCTCTCGTGTTCTTGTCTCAGGCTAAGCATGAAAACGCAAGATTGCTGAGGTGGTCTTTATTGCTTCAACCTTATCAGTTTAGTATCCAATATATCCCAGGCAAATTGAATGTCGGTGCAGATTTCCTCAGTCGGCACCCCTGTGATCAAAATTAGAGTAATGGCAGACGTGAGGAGTAATTTTACCTATGTGTATCGCTGGTTTTGGAACTTGCCATAGGCATGTTTTCAGGTGGGGAGATGTGTAGTGAAATTGACAGAGATACAACGGTAAAATTCCTCCAAGGATAACATTTAAGGATAAAAACATAATGCGTAGGCTGCTGATGTACATGATCGCCTAGACCGCGGGTCATCACCCTCCATAAATTTGACTTGCTAGACCGGAGGGGAACGGAGGATCAAAAAGGAAAAATATATGACTGGAAAGGCTAAAGAGACGCAATTGGGGGGGGGGGGGGGGGGGGAATGGATGAAAGTAAAAAAATTCAAGTCCCCCAAATTGACACGAGGTACGGAATTGGACGTTTTGCGATACCAAGCGCTTGATTTGAATTTGAGCGGAAGAACGCAGATGTCTGAAAAAAATTACAAAAAAAAAAATTAAAAAGTAAATTTTTCTTAATATTAATGTTAGGAATATAAAAATTAGCTGGCCAGATGGCCTATTCTGAGCAGTGAACGAATATGGTCTTAATTTTACAGACGGATAGATAATATTGAAAATAATGACAAAAGACAGTGTAGTTCACATCATCGACAGACTGAATTGAATCTAAAAAGTGTGGTTATTTGCACACAAAAACACGACCTTGGACACAGATGTTCAAATTTACTTGGCATAGAAGTGAAGGGACATTGGTGGTAGCTGTGTCTAAATATAACTTTTTACAACAAAAATTTGAAGGGGAGAGAACGGTTGGGTCAAAAATCGAGCACAATTTTGTAGAAACACAAGTAGAGACGGACAGACTAACAGATAACCATCCATACGTGACTGAAGCTTGACTGAAATGACTTTAGTGAGGAAATTTGAAATTAAAAATAAACCTCGGCAGTGATTGGCCACAGACAATCATATCATTAGCGCTCAGAGCGCATTTGGGGTCATTCTTCAATAATTGTTCAGTGTTAGACACAGATTTTAAAGTGTGGTGTTTTCCCATATGAAAGACAGTGAGTTAAATTTAGGGACGCCATCCTATAGCCAGCAGCTCAGCTGAGTTTTGCTAGCACTTCTGTGTTAATTATTCATAATCTGGTAAGATTGAAATTATTTCTTTATATATTTTGAATATTGTTTCATGTTCGAGTGATTTGATACTGCCATATCATAATCTAGCCTTACAAACAAGTAGGGATTTTGCTCTAGACCCCCCGCCCAAGTCAGGGTCTAGGGACTAACAATGTACCTAAACACCAGCAAGGATTATGCAAGACAGATCAAGAGTTGAGAATAAGGAAACATATTACCTATCCTCTTTTAGGGTAGAAAACTAATAATTATTTTTCAGAATCTATAGTCTGGGAGGATCTATCGGATGTAAACCCACCATGGTAACTGTGCTGTTTGGTCAGAGAGATCTGACCTGTCTGTATAATGTGGTTGTTGTGTCAGTGTGGTGTCCAGACGTGGGTAGAGAATAGATTTTGACACATGGCCCATACTTTGATTGCAGAGCTGCGAGTTTCTGTCGTCCACGAAGAAGTATCTATTCGGGTGGTGATTTACACAAGTGTATCTGTGCAGTCCTTGTGACAGAGACCACCATTATTGCCCGCCAGCACGGAGAGGTGGGACCACCTGATTTCAGCACCAGAGCTACAAATACCAGATGAGTGAGCCTCTGGTCTGCTGGATATTCACCAACCCCATTTAGTTGCAGATACCCCATAAAAATTCCCACCATTTTCTGGACACTGTGTAGTCAATATAGACAGGTGTGATGAGACCACCCCAACAGCACAGACAATAAATATCCTCCCTAGTAGCTGACTACCAGAACATTTTAATAAAACTAACTATTCTAGTACTTAAATATGTTCACTTTTGCATTTATTATGTAACATTCCATGCATAATTTTATAAATTTTAAATCCTTCTTTTAAAACAAGTTCTGGTCAAAATAAAACTTGATCCAGAACAAATAAATGTAATATAATTATATCAAAAACTTTACACACGTGAGTTAGTTCAGTGTATTGTAACACTTGTTAATCTTATTAGTCTTGTTAAATATCTATGGGTATATTTATAACTATCACACCACAGTACACATCATAACCCTAGACACTTTACGCAGCTACATTCATTAAAAAAAAAATTAAGTGTGAGGTCGTAGTGGTAGCAAGAAAGGCCTTCTGACAATTCTCAATTACATTTTATCTCAGGAGCCTTCACAGCTGGCCTCATACAATTTACATGTAGTACCATCATCATCATACAATACCATCAATACCACAAAGCTAGAAGAAAAACGGAAAAGCTGGAGAACTAAAACGGCATCGCTGAACCTTGAGAAAGACGGCAGGAAACTTTGGAGATTAGTCAAGTCTCTAAATGAAGAGCGTTCCTCACCTAGGCAGACTATCACATTGGATGAAGGTGGCAAACTTTTCAGAGGAAAACAAGCTGCAGACTTGTTTGCTAGAAGATACAGTTCAGAAAGCAACTTACCCATTAACATAGATCATCAGAGAGAGATAAGAAAAGAAATACTGGCAACCATGGGACAGACAGATACTCCTGCCCCAATGAGGGAACCCATCACACTAGGAGAACTACAGAAGGCTATTTCCAAGCTTAAGTTTCAAAAGTCACCCGGCCCAGACAAAATCAGCAACGAAATGCTAGTAAATCTGAGCTCAGCAGCAAAGACAAAACTGCTTGAGATATTCAACCACAGCTGGTTGAAAGGAACGGTACCCCAAGTATGGAGAGAAGCCATCACAATACCCATACTAAAGAAAGGGAAATGTAAGACCGAGGCTGCAAGTTACCGGCCAATCAGTCTCACAAGCTGTGTTGGGAAGACTATGGAGCGAATAGTCAACCACAGATTGAAATGGTATTTAGAGTCTGAGCAGATCCTGGTGCCGGAACAAGCTGGATTTAGAGAATGCTACAGTATAGAAGACCAAGTTACTTACTTGTCTCAAGCAATAGAAGATGCCTTCCAGGAGAAGAAAAAGGTCCTAACGATCTGGGTCGACTTCAAGCAGGCCTTTGACAAGGTGTGGAAAGATGGCCTCATTGCAAAACTTAGGAGAAGTGGAATCCAAGGCAACATGATGAAATGGATCCAGTCATACCTGCATAACAGGAGAACTAGAGTCACTCTTGACGGTCTGCAGAGCAGAAAAGTGTTGCTCCATCAGGGGGTACCTCAAGGAGGAGTAATTTCCCCAACACTCTTCCTTGTTTACATCAATGACCTGGTGAAAGATCTCCCTGCAGGAGTTAAAGCTGCCTTATATGCAGATGACCTAGTACTCTGGTGCGCTGATGAAAATGTCACCACAGCAAATTATAGAATGCAGCGGGCAGCAGACATGCTAGTGTCATGGGCAGAGAAATGACTTATCACAATAAACACAGACAAAACCTCCACAACACTGTTCTCCCTCGCCCCCAAGGACAAATCAGCTAACATACACCTAGGGACAACCGTGATCAAGGAAGAAAGCTACCCCACCTATCTTGGGGTGACATTTGACCAAAGGCTTACATGGAATAAGCATATTGAAAATGCAGAAGGAAAGGCCCGAAGACGACTAGGCATACTCAGAAAATTAGCAGGTACCAACTGGGGAGCAAATGAACGAAATCTAAAGAAGATTTATAATGGAGTAATAAGACCACACTTAGAGTTTAGCTCAGCAGCATGGTCATCAGCTGCTAACTCACATCTGCAGTCTTTGGACAAGGTGCAAAATCAAGCTCTCAGGCTCATAACAGGAGCCATGAAAACTACACCAATAACAGAGATGCAGAAGGTTGCTGGATTACAGACATTGTCCCATAGAAGAGACACAAAAACCATGATCCAGATGGAAAAGTACAACAGTATGCCAATGCACCCAATGAAGGCAAGACTAGATGATCTGGCATTGGGACGTCTAAAGCGTAGCAGCTTTGTGCATCGGGGGAAAAGACTTATAAGACAGCATCAAGAAGACCTATCCATGAAGACAACACCACTGAAGCCCACCCTATACCCTGTACCATGGGAGCAGGCCAGCAGTGCCCTCCAAATTAATACATCAGTCAGTGGTCTCACAAGTGGATGTGAGTATAATGATCTGCAAAAACGAACTGCTACAATGAGTATGATCCAAGAAAGCTATCCCGATCAATCATGGATACATGCCTATACAGATGGATCAGCAACTAATGCTGTTAGGAATGGAGGTGCCGGTATCTTTATCTCATATCCTGACAACCACTATGAGACTAGGCACTGTCCTGCAAGCTCTGAAGGGTGGTAAACTCCCGCATCTGAGAAATGAACTAAACAAGGTAGCTGCCAAAAAGAGAACCATACTTCAGTGGGTACCATCTCATTGTGGTGTACCCGGAAATGAAAAGGCAGATAAACTTGCAAAAAAGGGAGGAGAATGTGAACAAGAAGATAATGAAGTCACATACTTTGAGAAAAAGAGAGCAATCCAGACTATCAGAAGAGAACAGAACCAACCCAAAGACGACTATCACACTCTCGACCGGCAGGGACAGATAACTATTTTTCGACTCAGGACAGGGCATAACAAACTGAATAAACACATGCACAAGCTACGATTGTCTGCTTCACCACTGTGCACATGTGGATTAAACGAACAAACTGCTGAGCATGTTCTACAGGACTGTCCTCTGTATGACCAGTTAAGAAAGATATACTGGCCCAATGACTCAACACTAAACTCAAAGCTATATGGAGTTAAAGAGGAACTTCAAACAACAGTCGAATTCATCATGAGAACTCGTCTGACGGTGTAATCATCAAAGATGCGATCGCAAGAAGAAGAAGAAGAAGCAAAGTTCCTAAACCTAATTAACTACTGATCTTTATCTCACAGCCTGGCAGATAAGACAGGGTTACATAATAGATGTATATTATTGTTGTTACTTGGGATTTTGCATATTGATCCAAGCAAAATAGAAGTGTATTAGTGGTGTTTCTATTTTCTATTTCTTATAAGGCTTCTGTGTTCTCTGTCAAGACTACAAACTTGATAACAATGTTCTCAATCACTTCTTCTCACTTTGTCACGTAAGGGACATTAATGTGTTTTTCATTATGGAAGGTTCTTTACATGTATTTAATGCAATCCTATGCATATACCATGTTGTATGATTGAAGAACTATTTTATGTATGATTGAAGAACTATTTTATTATCAGTATATGAATGTTATTTGCTACATGAACCAGGACTTTAAGAATGTTTGCAATTATTTAGCTATTTAATGAATTTACCACTTGACTGACAAAATGTAAGTCAGCAGTTCTCAAGCCTTGAGATTATGACTACCCTCCACATGATTTACTGCTCCAGTATCAAGAATGTAAATCATTGGTTCTCAGACCTTGGCAGCAATGACACCCCAACAGGTTAAAGCAGCATAGGAAACTATTACCCGGTGGTTCTCAAACCATTGTTGACAGAGACCCCAAAATTAAAATACTGCTCTATGGGCACTAGGTGAACCAGTGGTTCTCAACCAATTGATGACCCCAGCCCATATGTCACAGTTTGTGAAACTCATTGCCACATGGGGAAAACCACTGCTGTAACTAAGCAGACAGCCAGATAGAGACTGAGAACTCAAGATACGCTATAATGTCAGTTAAGAAGGAGTAGTTCATAGATAATAGATCACCAGCATACAAAACCAAGAGAGTCTGAACACAAATCATCTGCGCGGCTACTACAGTCCTTGAGGAGATGAGTATTAACACCTACCAGAAACACTACCATAGAAAAGATCTCTGGTCCAAGTGATGACCACACTAGTTGTTTTTTTTTAAACAGTAGAGCTAAACTCCTTTTTCCATATTTATATGTATATAAAGAAATGTAAGATTCCATACCCTTTTATCCAACTTTACATAACAGAGTCTGTTGTTATTTTTCTTGTTAACTTTATTTGGGTTGTATTTTGTTTTAAATATAAATCTACACCCTGGGGGCTCAGCCATAATTCAATTAACTTCTATTGGGTCGGGATATTTTAATTGTGGCTGGACACCAAATCTCTTTCTCAACCTTATGTGCTTTACACAGTCCTTTTGTAGGATTCCTGAGGAAGAATTTATCGTCCAGAAAATATCCTGTTTAGGTACCAGAATTCTCTTTTAAGTAAATTTCTAGTACACTATTTCCCGAGGAGAGGCAGTTTTCTTCAAACTCGGAAGCTATCAATAAGACATTATTATCTTTATTCTTCCATTCCATTCAAGCTGTCCTATCTCCTCAAAACACTTCGCGACAAGCACACATTATTTTTTTCATTTGTAAATCTCTAAGAGTTGTGAGAATCTATTATCCTTTTTAAATCCAACAAAACAGAGTATGTTGTTATTTTTCTTGTTACTTTTAATTGGGCTGTATTTTGTTTTTAAACGTAAATCTACACCCTGGGGGCTGAGCCTTAATTAAACTAACTTACAGTGGGTCGGGATATTTTAGTTAATGTGGCTAGACACCAAATCTCCTTTCTCAAACGTATGTACTTTACATAGTTCTTTTGTAGGATTCCTGAGAAAGAATTTATCGTCCAGAAAATGTCCTGTTTAGTTGCCAGAATTCTCTTTGCATTAAGGATTTCTAGTAGACTATTTTCCGAGGAGAGGCAGTTTCTTCGAACTCATAGACTATCATACAGATTTTCTTCTTTCATTCGTCCAATCTGTCACTCTGTTCAAAATCACCCACACTATTGGACAAGCCCAAAACAAATTGACATTTCAGTGCAAGCGTTTTGAAGTGATTACGAAGTTCTTATACATTGTAATTTTTTATTTAAACGTATAACAATTAAATATAATGCCTTGTTGGGATGCTCTTGACGATAATCAACATGCACTGTGTATGCTATTGTCATCTGAAATCCTTGTTCTGTTATATCATATTACGCTACCGTGTGCGTATTAAACAAATGTAACTACATATTTAATTAAATTAGTCACGCTACCTCTCGATGCTGGACCTAGTATACTGAAGTCTGTAACACATGACTCCCCTACGGACGGCAATATCTGTTTTGGGACAACCTTTAATTTGTTAACTACACAATTTAAAGATAAAGGTGGTCCCATAGCAGATACTGCCGTAGGAGAGTGAAGTGTTAGAGACTTCACCATAATAAGTCCAGCATCGTGAGGTGGGGTGACCAGTTCCCTTCCTCACTGCCTTTTCCTTCCCTAACTCAAAGTCAGGTACCCATTTACAGCTAGGTAGACTGGAGCGTGTCGGTACCATCATTCGTACCCGGCACTTTTGCCGCGAGAGACCAGCGCTCCAACCACTCTGCCAATCGGACGCTCAAATACACAGTTAAGTTTGCTGTATCTCCATCAACTAGGAAGCTGTGGAGCCGCAAGTGATAATATACACCAGCAAGACATCGAATCTTATAATTTAATTCTCCATGCGTTCCAAAAAAAACAGACAACTAAGGGTCTGCAAGTGCTGTTAATTCTATAAATAACAGTGACCTACATTGGGTTGTTCATCATGTCTATTTGGCCAAACATCCATCTTTATATATATATATATATATATATATATATATATATATATATATATATATATATATATATATATATATATATATATATATATATATATATATATATATATATATATATATATACATACATACATACATACATACATACATACATACATACATACATACATACATACATACATACATACATACATACATACATACATACATACATACATATATACATATATACATACATACATACATACATACATACATACATACATACATACATATTTTATATTTATTTATATATATATATATATATATATATATATATATATATATATATATATATATATATATATATATATATATATATATATATATATATATATATATATATATATATATATATATATATATATATATATATATATATATATATATATATATATATATATATACGAGTTAGAAAAACCTTGGTTGAAACCATAAAAAAAATCTGATATAAACGTAATTGGTATCAGTCAAAACGGCATTTATTGAATACCAAATTGACATGTCACGTAAAGAAATGGAAACACACATTCAAACGCAATGAAGCTGTGAAGTGTGTCACCCACCTTTTCAAAAGTCACACAATAGATATTGGACAAATAGACATTTCAAAATCGGGTATGACCACCGTTTGCAGCAAGGCATTCAAGACAGCGTAGACGCATCGAGTCCACAAGGGTCCGAAGAGTATCCCGAGGAACAGCTTGCCATTCCTGAAGCAGAAATGCAGTCAGCTGTGCAACATCCATTGGCAGGGGGTGATTGTTACGCACAAATAATTACTTTTTCCAAAGTCTTTGTATGATCATTTTTCGTATGTATGATCATTTTTTGACTGAAATGTGTATTATGTTTTTTACAGTCAAAGGGACATAACCCGAGTTATTGAGACTACAATTTTTTTAGGAGTTTGCCTTCTCTTGTATAGAGACACGTTCGGTCTATAATTTCTTGAACGAAGCGTGACCATATCTCCTTATTTGGTAGTATCAGTCAACTGTTGTAGATGTCTGAAACCTGTCTTAACGCTTCTGTTCATGACCATAAAAGGCGCGACTGTGTAAGACTTTTATCTCGAATGTTCTTAGAACCGCTTTGTGTGAATTGATACTCACGTAGATGAGTTCTGCGCATGTCAAAAACTGGGAGTTCGTTCTGTGTGTTCCGCCCAGCTGGGCAGTTTAGAAATGGTCTGAGTAGCGAGCGGACGCAACCTGCGTCTTGTGATTTTCTGAGGGAAATACGTTGTCTTTGTGGGTTAGTTAGCTAACTAGACTATTTCCCAGTATTATTCAAGCCTGCCTGGAGGCATATGTTCGTGGTTGATTTCCGAAGAAAGGTAATTCCTCTTGTAGCGAACTTTTTGCTATCATCTAGAAGTTCGTCATTTTGTCGCTCCTTGCTCGCCTGTGTGATTCAAAATGGAGAGGTACTTTGACTAGGTTTTTCGCCACCGGTATCTTTATACCTGAACTAGTTATATATATATATATATATGGGTCGCTCTAGACCAACAAGACTATTGTCTGTGTTCCAGGATTCGTTATATCAGAGATCACGTCCAAGTCAGATGGTTAGACTTAGAAACGTTATAAAGGTCGGTTTGACCTGTATGCCCAGTATGCTATTCACGTGCAGACAGTAAACGGACTTATTGTATACATCTGATCTGCTAGCATCAGAAAGGGAGCATTTATTATTGTCTATGAACATTGAAGATCTGCAGCTGACACTGTTGCAGAAGTTATATATATTATTTATACAGCTTCACGAACCAGAACTTTATGATATCTGTTTACAATACAACTATTGAGTATTGAATCCTACATGACTATCAGTTAATTATATTGTTGAATGCAGACATTCCTTGAACTGTAGTATGTTATAACGGAGCTAACGTACCTGGGATTTTGGCGCACCATTATCATTTTTGGTGGCCATATGTTGGTTTACTCTGATACCAGCTATCAAGGGGGTCAACAAACCCAGACATCATCATCAAGCTTTCAACATTACAGTTTCAACTCATCACCTCAATGTTTGATGAAAGATTTTGAAAGTACCCGGCGTTGCTGAAAGTTGGAAAATGTTTCAAAATACCCGGCGTTGCTCGTCAAGTTGGCAGTTTTCCTGATCTGTTAAGAAGGACAAGTGCCGTAACAACTGTTCCGGTCTCAGAGGTACTGTTGCGGGTTCAGAAGGTCAAGTGCCGGTTTGAGCAATTTATAAGATTCAGAAGGTCAAGTGCTCAAGTCAATTTGTAGAATTCAGAAGGTCAAGTTCAGAAGCTGTTTCCTGTTAGAAGCTCATTTCCTTCGTCATGGCAGTTTACGAGAGCAGATATGGATCAACGTTGGATCATTGTCCTAAGAATGCTGATCACATCCTGTTCTGAACTGTGCTGACGTTGTGGATACATAGAAGTTAAGTGGCCTGTTTTGTTTGTGAACTGTGCCCTTATGTTCTAGCTGAGCCTTCTAAATTCTTTCACACTTTTTGCTATTTGTTACATGTTATATGTTATTTATATTTGTATATTTATATGTTTATATTTCAGCGGGTTTTTTCGGTTGGGCGGTGTCTTTCAGTAGAAGATACCACGTCACAGAGGTTCTACTGTTAGCGTTTTCGTTAGGGACTGTGCGAATTTCCTACTGTGAAATTTGCTAGCGACAATCGTTGCTATATCTGTTTAGTTGTGACGAGTTGTGCTTTATTTTCGTTTTTTGTATATTTTTTTTTCTCTCTCTTTCTTTCTGTTTTTTAGTTTTGATTTCAATTGTTTGTATTTGTAGGTCTCCTCTTTTCTATTATTCAGTTCTTTACGTAAATTTTTGTGTATACACTGTAGCGTCATTTGTTGGTCATATCTTCGCATTTTGTCATCACATTCTTTGTGATATTTCTTTTTAGTTTCGCTGTTTATTTATTTGACTTATGCGAATGTTTTCGTAGTGTTTGATCTTTGTTATTGTTTACATTGACTTTGATCTTTGTTGTTGTTTACATTGACTCTGATCTTTGTTGTTGTTTACATTGACTTTGATCTTTGTTATTGTTTACATTGTTGGTGACCTTTGTTATTGTTTACATTGTCTTGTTATTGTTTGCATAGTTCTTGCATGGTTAGCTTTCACTATTGTTACATATATGCTCATGCACTATTGGTCTATAGTGCACTTATCATAACTAACTGGTGGTTTTTTTGCTTATGCACTATTGTAGTGCAGTTATGATAAATAACTGATGGTTATGCACTGATTTGTGTAGTGCACTGATAATTAAGAGGTGACTTGTGATATTATTATACATTTGATAATACAAGTTGGTGTCAAGTCTTGTTTCCCACAGAGATTGGAGTAAACATAGTGATTATACAAGCACTTTATTAAGTCTTGTTGCTATTAAGATTGAAATAAGATAATTAATTATTTCAGGTTCTGTACTCACATTTTAGACATCATGTCTACATTTGAGTACTTTATTGAGCAGGGTAAAGCCCTTGGGAAGACAGGTGATAAATTAGAAGAATTTGCGACTGTTCAATATGCCAAGGCATTGAAGTCGGAAGAAAAGAAAATGAAAGAACAAACTGAACAAAAGAGAATAGATGCTGAGATAGAACAAAAGAAACTGCAGATGCAGGTGGATGAGAAAAGATTACAAATGGAAATGGAAAAACAAAAAAGAGAAGCAGAATCTCAGGAGAAGAGACTTGAAAAAGAGGCTGAAAATAAGAGACTTGAAAAAGAAGCTGAAAATAAGAGACTTGAAAAAGAGGCTGAAAATAAGAGACTTGAAAAAGAGGCTGAAAATAAGAGACTTGAAATAGAGGCTGAAAATAAGAGACTTGAAATAGAGGCTGAAAATAAAAGATTAGAAAAACAAGCTCAGGTTGAAGAAAGAAAATTGCAGGCACAGGCTGAGGCTGAAGAAAGAAGGTTACAAAGAGAGTCTGATGAGAGAAAAGCAAAAATGGAGCATGAAGAAAAACTCATAGCTTTAGAGTTAGAGAAGTTAAAGTTATTGAACGCTGGTAATGCTAATGATGCAAATAAGGTGTCAGATAAGACTAATGCTAAGGATTTCAAGCTTAATCTACCAGCATTTAATCCCTCAATCGATGATATAACATTTTATCTAGATAGATTTGAAAGTGCATGTAATGTGCATAATATAGATAAAACATTATATGTTTATCATCTGTCCAAGATACTTAGAGGTGATGCTTTGACTTTGTTGAGTATGGTAGATGTGCCTGACAAAAACAACTATGAGGTTGTCAGAGCAGCATTGTTAAAGAAGTACCAACTTAACGAGGACGGATATCGTCTTAAATTTAAAAACATGTTACCAGAAACTGGAGTTGAATTCTCTGAATTCATCTCAAGCATACGTCTTACTTTTTTACGATGGGTTGAGTTGTCTAAGACAGAAAGTACATTTGAAGCTCTCATGGACTTACTACTTAGAGACAAGGTTATGTCTTCTGTTAATGAAGCTTTTCTTTCTTTTCTTCATGAGCGTAAGCCTAAAAACATAAAAGAAATGGAAGAATACTGTAGCCAGTATGTTACTGCGCATCCTCACATAACCATTAGCAACTCTAAAGTAAAAGAAGGTCTGCCAGTTGCTTCGGCAGCACCTTATGGCCCAAATTTTATGCGTAAATTTCAGGGTAGCCAGCAAAATTTCAATAAAAAGAGTAACCGTAATTATGCCCAGAACCATAGTAATCAATTCCAGGGTGATTCTTCTTCCCAGAACTGGAGACATCCTAATACTACACGTTATTCTACTCCGGTTAACTTTAGAAATTTCCACAAAGGTAATCGGCATAGAGGGAAATATTTTTTGCAGAGACCTCAATACCAAGATAATAGAGGTTCTCAACAGCATAGAGATGGTAATGACAGTTATGGAAACTGGAACTCAAACCAGGATAAAAATTACAGTAGGGACTTTAATGATAATTGCAGAGGCAATAATGGTCGCGGTAGATCGCAACATAAGAGAAAAAGATATCAACAGACAAACTCTGTTCAACAAGAATCTCAGGGAGCAGATAAACAGATTAATAATGATAAAGACCATAATGCTATCGGATGCTCATCTTTTGATTTTGGTAGGGCAAATAAATGTATCCAATGCAGTACTTTATTTGATCCGAAGACCGTTAGTACTCTAAGCTGTGGTCATCCTTTGCCCGCTCTTCCTGCTAATGTTGCTCATGATGGGAGAGGTTCTCTTATATTACATAAGGGGCTTGTAAATAGTAATCCAGTCTCGGTGTTGTTTGATTCTGGATGTACTACTGTCGGCGTTAGGCAATCTCTTGTAGATCCATCCTGTGCTACAGGAAAGGTCATCAAATGTGTCACATTTGGTGGCACGTTGGAAAAGTATCCTACTGCTATAATACATATTGCTACTCCTTTCTTCACGGGAGAGGTCCACGCGTGTCTACTTCCAAACCCTATTGCGGACCTTATTATTGGTCGTATTCACGGAGTTAGGGAATGTACCCCACAGCAGATTGCTGTTTGGGAAGAGCAAAACATTGAAGCTACCAATGCGGTGGTCACAAGAGCACATGCTCTGGATCCACCTCAAACTTCATTAACTAATAATGATGAAGTAAATGACCAAGATAGTCACTTGACTATTACACGTGACTCATTTATCAAATTGCAAGAAGAAGATCCTTCTTTACAAAAATTCTTCATTCTAGCAAAAAAAGGTGATCCTAATCAAAATACTAATAGAAAATCTTGGATTTCTATGAAGAACGGCGTACTTGTACGTATAGTACAAGACTCGACTACGTCCACTCATTCACAAATTCTTGTGCCTAAGAGCATGAGATTGCAAATATTGCAACATGCTCATGACTCGCAATGTGCTGGACATATGGGTTTTTCCCGTACAAAGTCGAGGGTTCTTGCGGCTTTCTTTTGGCCATTTGTGAGCAAGGACATACGAATGTACTGTCGCTCTTGCAAAGTATGTCAGGAGGTCAAATCTAAAGGACCACGACATGCTGCGCCTATCCAGGCTGCTGACATTCCTATTCGCCCTTTTCAAAAAATGGCAATAGATATTATCGGTCCTTTTAGAATTAAGTCGGCTAGAGGACATCAATTTATTCTTACATGTGTCGATATGTGCACACGTTGGCCAGAGGCAATACCTCTCAAGAGCATCTCAACTGCTGATATCGCAGACGCTCTTTGGCTGATATTTTCTCGCTTGGGTTTTCCCGGAGAAATATTGTCAGACCATGGCACTCAACTTATATCAGACACTATGTCACAGGTAATGTCTATGCTACACATTAAAAGGTCTCTCAGCAGTATCTATCACCCAATGTCTAATGGGTTGGTCGAACGTTTAAATAGGACTCTGAAAACTTTACTTGGTAAAATAACTGAGGATCATCCTCAGGATTGGGACAGGGTCTTACCCGCGGCTCTCTTTGCGTATAGAGAGGTCCCCAATGAACATACAGGGTTTTTCCCTTTTGAACTTGTCTTTGGCGCGCAACCGCGCGGCCCTATGTCTTTACTTCACGATCTAATCACTGCCGATAATATTAGCGATGAAACTCAATCTTCTTATGAGTACGTCATTGCTCTTAGGCAAAAGATCATCGAGGCATGCAAACTAGCAACTTCGTCTTCCGAATTTGCTAAAGAAAAGGCAAGGCAGTTTGCAAATAAGAATAGATGTCTACGACAACTTTGTCCAGGTGACAAAGCTCTCGTTCTACTTCCTTCAAGGGAGAACAGACTTCTAATTGCATGGAAAGGTCCATATGCAATAGTCTCCAAAATTTCTGATGTCGACTATGTTGTCGATATTGATGGAAAGCATAAAACTTTCCACATAAATATGCTCACGGAATTTTATGAAAGACCTGACTATTTGCAGCCTATTTTCCAGGCAACGGACAATTCTCAAGTACCTCATGGTCAGTACTCATCTCTGTCAGTTATACAGGATGAGGAAACTACTTTTTCTGATGTCAATCTTCCTCTTTCTATGGTCCCACTTTATTCTACGGAATCTTGGAAAAACGTGACCGTTTCTCCAAATCTTTCCGCGAGGAACATCGACAAGTTTCTTCGATGTTGCAAACATTTCAGGATGTTCTTACAGACATCCCGGGACACACACATGTCATTGAACATGACATTGTGCTAACTGATCATAATCCTATCAGAGTCAGACCCCTATCCAATACCTATCCATTTCCAGTCTCAAGTCGAAAAAGAATTGGATGAAATGATACGTTTGGAAATCATTGAACCATCCACTTCAGCATACTCTTCGTCTATGGTTATTGTTCGAAAGAAGGATAATAACATTCGCATTTGCGTAGATTATCGCAAATTGAACCAAGTTACGAAGTTCGATGCTGAACCTATGCCTTCATTAGAAGAGCTACTCAATAAACTTTCTAATTCTAGATTCTTTACCAAACTAGATTTGTCTAAAGGTTATTGGCAAGTCCCGCTAACTGAACGTGCCAAACCTTTTACAGCTTTTTCTACACCTAGGGGTTTATTCCAATGGAATTTCATGCCTTTCGGTCTTATGAACGCCCCTGCTACATTCGTACGCATGATGCGGCGAATTCTCGCATATCGTACAGATGTCATAGCATACCTAGATGATATCTGTCTATTCAGTGATTCCTGGGAAGATCACTATTTGGGTTTATACGAATTACTGTCTACTCTTCGCGAGTATAACTTGACTGCAAAACCCTCTAAAGCCTTTATAGGATTTAGTGAGATTTCTTTCCTAGGTCATCGTGTTGGTCGTGGTCTTTTAAAGACAGAGGACCACAATGTTTCAAAAATACTTAACATTTCGGTCCCTAAGACGAAGAAACAAGTAAGGAGTCTATTAGGTTTGATCCAATTCTACGGACGATTCATTCCGAATCTGTCCTCCATTATGGCACCGCTTTCTACTTTATTGAAGAAAGGGTCGCCTAATCTGATCCGCTGGTCTAAAGAATGTCAATCCTCATTGGACCAGGTTAAAGCCCTATTTTCATCTCCACCTATTCTTAGGTTACCTACTATTGAGAAGACTTTTGTTCTTCGAAGTGACGCCTCGTCAACTGGGATTGGGGCGGCACTAATGCAGGAGTATTCTGATACTCTGCATCCGGTGATGTATATCTCTAGGAAATTAAATGCTGCAGAAAAGAATTACTCGGTTTTAGACCGTGAGTTATTGGCTATGGTATGGTCTATTCTGAAGTTACAAAGATTTCTTCTAGGCGCACATTTCATTGTGGAAACCGACCAGAAAGCGCTTACTGCTATTCAGAGCAAAAACTTGAAGAGCTCGAGGTCCACTCGTTATGCCATAGCTCTTCAACCATTTCATTTCTCGGTTCGAGCTATCCGTGGTTCGGACAATGTAATGGCAGACATTCTGTCCAGATGCCCACACGATTCCACATGATTCTTCTGTCATATATATATATATTTCCTGATATACAGTCCAATATTATAATGACATGTTAGTAGATTTTTTCTCACTTTTTTTTTTTTTTTTTGAGGGAAATTTATAACATTGTACCATGTAATTATCTAAGAAGGCTTAGTTAGTGATATACGGGCCAAAAGATCACTCGGCCACATTTAAATAATATATTTGCATAATTGTATTAAGAGATTTACCAGTTGTCTTTAAGATTTGTGTTATTGATATTTTCGCAGCACATCATTGAAGTCTGCGAGATTATGTCCATTGTGGAACTTTGAGGATATCAAGTCCTGTCCTAGATTGGGAGCGGATGATGTCCACATCTTCTATTGCTTGTTTATGTCAACAAAGAACAACATTGTATTACTTATTAATTACTGATGCATTATATAATGTAATAAAATAGTGCGGTATATTAATATATTACACCGCTGTTTGCACAACACATTATATGATATCATAATAATATATTTAATTTCATATATTGGTATGAGAGTAATTTGACTTTTATTATGATGTTGCCATCATTGTGGCTTGTGTTGGTGGCACCTTCCTGGAATATATACGCGAATACTTAGATAAATTTTTTCTCTAAGGACCTGGGATATGATCTCAGTTTCGCTCCATGTGTTGAGCTAGTTTGTTAGGTATATATCCGCGCATCATACGTGCGTTAGGAGCCTAGATTTTTCCGGCTCCAGGATTTAAAAAAAAAAAAAAAAAAGTTTCATTTTTTTTTTCCGGGAGGGTGCGGTAATGTTACGCACAAATAATTACTTTTTCCAAAGTCTTTGTATGATCATTTTTCGTATGTATGATCATTTTTTGACTGAAATGTGTATTATGTTTTTTACAGTCAAAGGGACATAACCCGAGTTATTGAGACTACAATTTTTTTAGGAGTTTGCCTTCTCTTGTATAGAGACACGTTCGGTCTATAATTTCTTGAACGAAGCGTGACCATATCTCCTTATTTGGTAGTATCAGTCAACTGTTGTAGATGTCTGAAACCTGTCTTAACGCTTCTGTTCATGACCATAAAAGGCGCGACTGTGTAAGACTTTTATCTCGAATGTTCTTAGAATCGCTTTGTGTGAATTGATACTCACGTAGATGAGTTCTGCGCATGTCAAAAACTGGGAGTTCGTTCTGTGTGTTCCGCCCAGCTGGGCAGTTTAGAAATGGTCTGAGTAGCGAGCGGACGCAACCTGCGTCTTGTGATTTTCTGAGGGAAATACGTTGTCTTTGTGAGTTAGTTAGCTAACTAGACTATTTCCCAGTATTATTCAAGCCTGCCTGGAGGCATATGTTCGTGGTTGATTTCCGAAGAAAGGTAATTCCTCTTGTATCGAACTTTTTGCTATCATCTAGAAGTTCGTCATTTTGTCGCTCCTTGCTCGCCTGTGTGATTCAAAATGGAGAGGTACTTTGACTAGGTTTTTCGCCACCGGTATCTTTATACCTGAACTAGTTATATATATATATATGGGTCGCTCTAGACCAACAAGACTATTGTCTGTGTTCCAGGATTCGTTATATCAGAGATCACGTCCAAGTCAGATGGTTAGACTTAGAAACGTTATAAAGGTCGGTTTGACCTGTATGCCCAGTATGCTATTCACGTGCAGACAGTAAACGGACTTATTGTATACATCTGATCTGCTAGCATCAGAAAGGGAGCATTTATTATTGTCTATGAACATTGAAGATCTGCAGCTGACACTGTTGCAGAAGTTATATATATTATTTATACAGCTTCACGAACCAGAACTTTATGATATCTGTTTACAATACAACTATTGAGTATTGAATCCTACATGACTATCAGTTAATATGATTTTGAATGCTGCATTCGTTATACTATGCTGGTGATGACATAAATATCATGACTGTTTTGTGGCGTGCAATAAATGGTATAAAACTAAAGCGAAGTTACCATTTCTATGACTCTACACGTCATGTTGCCTGTGGTGTACCCTGTGAACTGTTCTACTGCAACACACACAGCAACATTCTAAATCAGAGAAGACACCTACATCTTGCACTTTAATACCAGGTGTCGATAGGGGTGGCAAGTTATCATTTCAGCTCAAATCCACCCTTATCAGTGATTTGTTGACTTTAATACCAGGTGTCGATAGGTTGCCGAAAAACTGGCTCGAAGTTATCATCTTGGAGGATGGCATTACCACCTATGGCCTCCAGAGCAGGCTGAACAATTGGTCTCAAGATTTTCTTCTGGTATCTTGGGCCGGTCAAGTTGCCTTGGATGATGTAGAGTGGGGTCCTGCCGTGTCTGTAGAAGCCTCCCCGGGCCATGACAGAACCCTTACCATAACAATCCACCTCTCGAATTGTGCCATCAGTAAATCGCTCTCCTGGTCGTCTCCAAACTCGAATCCTGCCATCATTGAATGACACAGTGAAGCGAGATTCATCAGTGAAGAGAACTTGACTCCATTGTTGCCTTGTCCATCGGATGTGCTCGCAACACCAAGCAACACGGGCTCTGCAATGAGCAGGAGTAAGAGGGATTCTGACTGCAGGACGTCGAGCAGCCAGTCCAAATTCATGTAAACCTCTGCGAATGGTGCTTTGACTGACATTAACGTTTATAGTTTGTCTCAGCTGACATCTTAGAGTGGAACAAGTCACTGTTCGATGGCGCAGGGCTGACAACATGAGGTACCGGTCATCATGTCTATTGGTGCAACTATGGCGACCTGGCCGGTGGCGATCCTCCACACTTCATGTGACCTGAAATCTCTCCAAAATTCTTTGGATAGTAGAGTGTGACACTGCAAGCCGTCTAGCAACCTCACGGACAGATAAACCACTTTCAACCCACGCTATAGCCCTCATTCTTTGTAAGGTGTCAAGACTTCTTCTCGGTGGCATGGTTTTTGCAAGTGATGAAAGTACCCTACGTTTGCTGATTTTAAAACAAATTAAGAGTGAACTCTGTTCACGAAAAGTCGCCATTGCACGTGGAATGTCAATCAGCACGATTACTTCACCTGTTTGGTTGTACGGAAGTTTGAAAAAACAGATTAAAAATATGAATTTATGGTCAGCAAACCAAATTGCACGTGATCACCATGGTTGTCGGTGAGTTGTCTTTATGCTTAACGTGCATAGAGGACTGTCAGTGGAAGATATTGCACCCATTTTTACTAAAAACTTCCTTCATTTAATCATTCTATGCGTTTATATAAAAGTGTATTGAAAATAATATGGTGGCCCTTGACTTTTGACGAGTAGTATATTTTATTAATGGCGTCTGTTTTATTGCTAGATTAGATATCGCAGTCGTTTAAAACTACAAACAACGAAAAGGTAATGGAGAAGGACGGACAGTGGCACAGAGTAGAGGGAGTGGGGGGAAAAAAACTAGGCCAAACGAGGCTGTATAAAGACGAGAATATCTGAACGCACGTGATTTTTTTTTTTTTTTTTTTTGACGAGAAAAGATTAGGAGATATTCAGTTTTAGTGCAATCACGTTATTAATTGATTTGTTATTGCTTCCATTGTGGACACGCTATTTGTCATGATTTGTTTATTGCGATCACTTCTAGCAGTCGTTAACTGAACTTTGTCCGGGATCGATAACTGGCGAGCGTTTGGTGAGAATCGAAAGCGAGTTGACGACATATCATCTCCTGGACACGCAATCCCATTTCAATCATGCTTACGTCAGCCATGAGATGTCAGGATGAAATCCTTTTAGGTTGAATATCCTGATATTTCACGTTGATATCATCATCAACATTTTCACCTACATCATCATCATCTTCGCCGTCATCATCATCATCGTCGTAGTTATTGATGTTTTCGTTCAATATGGAGCGTATTGCCACCATTACATGAGGCCCCCATTGCAGGACGCTTGGGCCAAAGATTTCGTTTGTTTTTTTTGCCACCTATTTTTGTGTGCAGCATTTTGTTTTACATGATGAGGTTGTCAGCCCGATGCAATCAATTAATCAATACCCTTTAGCTCCCCGAGGAGCATAGGCCTTCAACAAACACATGCCATATCTTCCTGTCCTGTGCCATCCGCTCAAGTTCTTTCCATGTTTTTCTCATCATTTTCACCTCTGTATCGAGTTCTCTTCTCCATGTGTTTTTGGTCTACCCCTCCCTCTCTTTCCCCGTTGATTCCTGAACAAGGACTGCCTTGTAATTGTGACAAAACGGGGCGGCCCCTATCGATCTTTATTTCACTCCGGCAGTATCGGTACATTTATGGTACTGATCTTTATTATTTGCTCTCAATTGTCGCACTTTTTTTTCTTTCTTTCTTTCTTTCTTTCTTCGTAATTTTTCTGCTAAGTAGCAGATATTTGATTGTATCAAATCATTCGACACTCCCTGTAGGTGATAATAATCACATTTGCTTGGCGCTGCCCAGATTTGTTGGCTATAGGCGCGGCAGATTAACACGTACATAGGCCAACGCTTTCGGCTTATTTACCGGTAAGACATGGATGACAAGATTACTTTAGATAAAAGTAAGATTGCTACATCTCGAACACGTGGTCATATGTGGTTACCGGTGTGTTTGGAAGTTTGTGCACAAGGGCATCGGGCATCTTATTACCATATATGGGAGAGCTGACCTCTGCCTTACGTTCAAAATTATCCGATGTCGGAATATTTTGAAATTACCTGTTTGAATGTGATTGAAGTTTTTTGATAGCTCATAACAATCGAAGGCGTGGGAAGACAGGGAAAATAATCTGACAATTTTCTCAAGCTATTTCACTCGAGAAATCGCTTGCCAAGACACCAGACTGCTACAGTGAAAAATTAGAATTCAGAATTCCTTCTTAAAATACCGGACACCTTTTATTGGAGTAATCATCAGGACTTACAATATAGCCCAGGAAATCTCTAACATTTTAAATAAGGAAACCGGGACAGAGGAAACTGAAGGACCACATACGAAGTCAGAGAGGGAACCTTTTAAATTAACGACACCCCAGACGCGCGTAGGAGGCCGATTACGGTCTCTTTTATTCATCTGAGCAAAAAGTCTGCGAGTCAGGATTGGCGTACCTTGTGATTTACATTTTATGTTTTATTACTAACATGTGAACTGGCATATATATATATATATATATGTGTATATATGTATATATGTATATATTATCATGTGAAGTTTAATGTGTGAAACTCGCTATTGGATGTGAAAGTCATTTGAGGCTGGCAACCTCAGCGTATAGAATGATGATTCATTAATCACCACTGCACGGGCTGGTGATTGCTTTATTGATAGTTTCGTAAAAAGAACTAAAAGCATAAAGTAGTTCCAGTTCCCTGTGGAGCGGAGAGGGAAAGATGAAAGAAATGATGTACATTCTAAGTATAATACTTACATTTTCAAAGCAGTGTAAATGTCCCTAAAAACATAGTCACTTTAAATTAATGTAAGTTTTCAAGTTTCATTCATTCATATTCATAACCCTCCACTCCCAAAGGAGCATAGGCCTTCAACAAACACATGCCAAGTCCTCCTGTCACGTGCCATCATCTCAAGTTCTTTCTACGTTCTCCTTATCATTTTCACCTCTGTTTTCAGCTCTCTTCTCCATGTGCTTCTTGGTCTACCTCTGCTTCTCTTGCCCTGGGGGTTCCAGAACAAGGACTGCCTTGTAATGCTATCAACAGGTTTCCTCAGTGTGTGTCCTATCCATCGCCATCGTCTTCTTCTCATCTGTTGTTCCACTGGCACCCGTCTAGTTCCCGTCATCAGCTCCACGTTGGCAACTCTGTCATACCATTCCAATCCCTCAACTCTACGCAAGCATCCATTCATGAAAGTCTGCAGCTTTTTGGCAGTTGTCCTTGCCGCTCTCCATGTCTCAGAGCCACACAATAGGACTGACTTCACATTTGAGCTGAAGATTCCTACTTTCGCGTTGGATCCGATCTCTCCCGATCTCCACATATCTCCCAATGCAACGAAAGCTCCTCTTGCTTTCCGTATATCTATCTTGATATCACTGTCTGTCCCTCCAACCCTGTCTACACTGCTGCCAAGACATGTGCACGACTCTACATCCCGTATCGGTGCCTCTTCAAGTTCAACCCTGTTATCATTATCTGCATTTATTTTCATTATCTTTGTCTTTTCCCTGTGTATTTTCAGACCCAATTGCTGTGACCTCCCATCGCGTGCCCTCAATTTGTCCTGCATCTGATTACGGTTATGGGACAGAAGAGCTAAGTCATCAGCAAAATCCAGATCATCCAACTGCTTAGTCAGAGTCCACTGGATTCCATTTCTGTTGTGTGTTGTCGATGTTTTCGTAACCCAGTCTATTGCTAGTAAATTTTCAAGTTTAATAAATGTCTATGTGAAAATATTCATTTTAAAGTAATGGAAGTTTCAAACTTTTCAATCAGTGTAAAACATAAATGAAAACATATTCAATTTAGATTGTGAACACTTCAATCAGTGGAGATGTATATGTAAACATACTCTATCTGTATTATTAACCTTTTCATTTAAATATAAAGTAACGATGAAAGCTATTCTATTTAAATGTAAAGAAAGTTTTATCCCGAGGGATTAAATTTAATTCTCATCGAGGGTAAAGTCTGAGTAATTGGGATAATGGTATGGGAAGATAGGAACCCATAACTATGGGGTGGAAAACGCAATACTCAGAAGAGCGTTTCGTTCTATTCTTTAACCATAGTTATTGGTGGTACCAGCAGAAAGTATTATCTCTGGGACAAGAAGGGAACAGTGGCCTAAGCTTTAAGACGAAGGACCCACGTGGTAGACTCTGCTTGAACGAGCTGAAGTTAATAAGTGCTTAAATCCTTCACAAAAGCGTTTGCAGAATTACAGAGTTAACATACTCAGCCAAAGCAGTATGTTCTCGCTTATTCTGAATATCTTGTGAAGATTCCCTCTGTAATAGAAGTGTCATCACCCTTCTATTTACATCTCTGCCAAAAGTAATCTTGTGCGAAGGTAGATACCTTTGAAGCCCATATTAGATACTCTAGGGACCCAAAGATGCAGCAATAGAGAATGCAGTCAGCGACCCATAGCTTGACTGCTTGCATCAGGGTCAACGAACCAGAGCTGACCAAGACCCTACTCCACCTCCACGTGGTGGTCCTGGAAACAGGCTGCATCACTGCAGTCTGGCTGAGAGAGTAGGGATCGCAGAGGGAAGGCAAACCCGGTCCCAAAAAAATGCCGTGCTGAAGTCGGATGTGTCGACCGAAAGGTGCAGATATCACAGATCCGGCGTAAACAGACACAACGCAACCAACGTCCTTTTCAGGACGAACGAGGAAGAAGAAGATACTCTTGAGTTTTTTGTTTTTTAAAATACAATATTCATTTACTCCACCTAGCGATGTTATTTATTTATTTGTGTGCTTTAACAAAACCGTATTTTTAACTCTAATTTCTGTTCCTACTTCACGAAACGTATTTCTAGCCGCTGTATATTTATCGTCTGCCGTAAACAAAGAGCTCTGTCCAATAAATCTTGACTAAACGTCTCTTTATTTGACTGCTTGTTATCAGTTTCGGAGATCGTTTTTCGCTGAGTGCGCTTAAAGAGAAGTTTCAAAAATTTAGCAAGTCATAACCGATTCTACTCCTTGATATCATGATGCCGTCTCATCTGACAGTTCTGTGTCGCTAAATTCAGGGGGCTTAAGTTCGAGAGGTTTTTCTGTGTACTGAATAAATTAAGTCAGCATAAACAAACTGTGCTTCAAGGGGGTAATTACGCGTAGAGATTTGTCACGGAATTGCCTCCCCTGCTTTGCAGTAGTGGTCCAACAGTGGCCAAAAGTCAAGAGTATCTAATATGGGTCTTCAAAGGTGTCTACATTTGCACAAGATTACTCTTGGCCGAGTTGTAGATAGAAGGATAAGGATGCTTCTATCCCAAGGTAATTTTCATAACTAATTTTAGAAGTCAAGAACAATGCTGCATTGGGCAGAGCAATTGTTAACTTATATTTGCTCCTCCGCCTTTTATGAAAAATTAAACAATAATTAATTTCAGCTCTTTCAAGCCCCCAGCCCGATTTACTCAGTTGAATTCTTAATATTCTGGTATAGCTTTGTTTACAGTGTAATTAGTAAATTGACTGAGACAAAAATGCAGTACATTCAAAACGATTAAATCAACGTTAAATTTGTATATTTACGAATAACAAATTTAATAATCAACTAAGTTTTAACAGTTTAAAAAAAATTGAATAATCTGTAACAGAAAATACTCATCACCGTGTGATAGTAAGGTGTTTTATGTAAGAAGTCACTTGGCAGCTTTTAGGTTTGGCTTAGCTGCAAATGGTAGTTTCTTCTCCAGCTGGGTTATTTTGGGTTCTATGCAGATAGGTCACTGGAGTTCTCGTGTATCTGGTCAAGATTAAAGGCGCAACCCGTTCCAAGTAAGATCAGGGAGTAACTGCAAAGCTGGTCCCAGGTCTCTAAGACCCTCTGATGATGGTATCTAGCTCGACGTCAGTCCACTTCTACCCTCACTTTGTTCCAGAGATTAGTACCCTCACTGGTACCCCCAACTAGTACGGTAAAAGAATAGAAACAAATACCCTCTGAGTATTGAGTTTCCCGACACATAGTTATGTGTCCCCATCTTCCTATTCCACCATCCCATCTGCCTCAGACTTTACCCTCGATGAGAATTAAGCTTAATCCCTCGAGAGAAAACTTTCTTTACATTTAAATTGAATAGGTTAATAATTTACTTTACATTCAAATGAAAAGGTTAATAGTATAGATATAATATGTTTACATTTACATCTACACTGTTTGAAAAATGTTCACAATATAGATTGAATATGTTTCCATTTACATCTACACTGGTTGAAAAGCTTGAAACATTCATTCATTTTAAAATAAATATGTTTACACAGGCATTTACACTGGTTTGTAATCGTAAATATTATAATTAGAATGTGCATCATTTCTTTCATCTTTCCCTCCCTGCTCCATATGGAACTTCGGACTACTTATGCTTTTAGTTCTATTTAAGAAACTAGTAATAAAGCAGTCACCAGCCCTTGCAGTGGTGGTTCATGAAATCATCATTCTATATGCTGAGGTTGCCAGCCTCAAATGACATAGACATCCGCTAGCAATTTTCACGTGTTAATATTCACAGAGCAATATACACATATTAGTTCATATGTTAGTAATGAAAAATGTAGAATGTAAAATGTACAACTTTCGCAAATCTTGGCTCACAGATTGTTTGCTCAGAGAAGGTTTAAGGCACTAGCAGATGCCTTTTCACACGAATTCTTGGGGGTCGTTATGTTAACAATGAATTCCCACTATGACTCCGTGTTTCAGTTTTCTCAGATTCCGGTTTTCCTTGTTAAAATAGAAGAGTTTTATATTGTCAAGTTAGTGCTATTAATGGCTCCGCCGCCTTGGAGAAGTTGATGATGTGGCGTCTGTAATAACACAACACCCAAGGAAACCGCGTACGTGTCTCACAGTTGTAGGGCGTGGCATCTCTCTGATCGATCGTACTTTCTCGTCATCAGGGCGAATTCCACTGCCATTAATAATGAAACCTAGGTATTTTGTTTCCTGTTTTAGGAATTCACATTTCGAGAGTTTCAACTTTATGTGATGATATTTCAGACGATGAAAGATTTGTTCTACCCTTTTCAGATGTTCTTCTATTGTACCTGGCGTATGGACTAAGATATCATCTATGTATGCCAAGGCAAAAGGTTGGAATCCTTTCAAGACCTCATCCATGAGGGACATATAAGTAGCGGGGCTTCCTTTAAGTCCGAAGGGCATCACATTCCATGCAAAGGTACCGATATGCGTACAAAAGGTCTATTTTTCCTTTGCCTCTGGTGACATCGGGATGCACCAGAAACCGGATAGTGCATCTAATGTTATAAACCATTTTGAATTTCCAAGCGTCACCAGTATGTCATCCATCCTGGGGAGTGGGTATGATATCTTCTTCGTTATCTTGTTTAGTGCACGATAATCGCAGCAGAAACGGTGGCTGTCGTCTTTCTTTGTGACGATGACAATAGGGGATGACCATTGACATCTTGATCTTTCTATAATACCAGCTTCAAGCATCTCATTTATAGATTTCTCCACTAACTCACGGTTCTTAAGGGGAGTGTGGTAGGGTTTGAGGTGTACTGGGACATTAGTTGTGGTATCTATATCCATTTGGACTAGATATGCGCTCCAGTTCCATGTCATTGATGGCAAACATATGTTGGTGTTTGGTGACAAACTGTTGAAGCCTATTGACATGAGGATCCTCAGCATGCAAGGTTTCAAGTAATTTTGTCAGCCTGTCTTCCCTATTCTTTTGCACATCAGGTGTACTGGATGTTCCTTGAGAACTGCTTTCTTGCTGTGGTTCGAAGGTGAGGCGTTGATGATCACTCTCGATCTGTCCTGCACTTCGGCAGTATCGTGGTTTGTTCCGTTGAATGTTAGTTTCGCTCTCTCTGCCACTACGGCAGTACTGTGTATTTAGCTGTCGTTGATTTATCGAAGGTTTGTTTCCCTGAGTGTTTGTCTGGGTATGCACTAGTTGGTTACGTAGCTGGTTTTTCATATTAATTAAGCGGAGGTATCTGGGGGTACACGTGTTACAAGATTTATCTCATGGAAACTTCAGCGTTTCCTGTGATGTATGCTGTCATTATCAGTTCCTGGATAATATCTTTCAGTGCCAAATCTGTTCCCGTGATAAGCCTTTCTATTTCCTCCCCGCTGTTTTCTCGTATAAGCGTAAATTTTCCTAGGAAAAGTTCTGTCATTTGTCTTATAAGCCGGTAAGTGTGCTGGTGTTAGAGGATTACAGTAGGCTTCAATAACTATTTCTTGATCTATGATATCCGCATAATTCAAGTCGTAATCAATTGTAGGTTTTCGCTTCTGCATCTCTGTAAGGCAGTGAATATTGTGGTGTTTATGCACATATCTCTCTGGGTAGGCACGTAGAAAGTTACACTGTTCGTTTGTTCGGCGTGTGTAATTTATATGTTTACCAGTCTTAATATCCATGTTAGCCTTGTAATAGTGTGTTCGGCTTCACAGTGGAATCTCCTTCCATTCGGTTTATACGGCACGTAGACTGAATGTTTGGGGATAAGACATGTTTCCCCGCGCTGTGATTTTTCAAAGTTTATATGAGGGCGTGGAAGAAAGTGTGGGGGCTGACGAGGAGTATGAAATGGAGGAAAGTGACTCTGATCATCAATGTGTGTTTCTTTCTTGATGGTGGGGGTCGAAAAAGATTAAACCTTGTCTGTTATATTTGTTTTCACAAATTTTACTTGCGCTATAATTGCACCGCGTACAACTGATGTCGCCTTCCCTGAGGTATTTAAAATCATGACTGGGAAATCACGGGTGGTGGTAACTTTCGCGATTCCTTCAGTGATACTTATGTGGAGATCTTCGTTAATGGCATTATCTGTTAAAGGTTGTCCTCAATTGTGTGTCCTGGACTGAAGTATTGGGATCCCATAATACGTCCTTTTACTATAATAAGAGAGTTTAGTTGTAATGTCACTGGTGCTGTTAGTCGGACTAATGATGCGATTTGGATGTCATCTTGCAACATAATATATTCAGCATTTATCTTTATTTTGTGCAGATCAAAGTAAATTCTTGCCTGATGTTTATTCATGAAATCACGTCTTAATACGAAGTTTCGAGACATGCCTCTTGTAGTTATAAAGGGATGAATAAGTTTTTGATGTCCGATCTAAAGTGTCACATAAGCAGTTCCAATCGATTTTAACTGTTGGCCAGTCACAGAAGCCATATAGGTTTCTGAAGGTGCAAATCTGATATGTTTCCTGATCTGTAGGTATAATTGCTCTCTCATCAAACTAATGGTGGCTCCAGTATCTATCAGAGCTCTTTAATTTTTGTTGTTGATAGATATTATGCATGAACTGGGATCAGGTGATAAGTTAATATGATTTATTTCTGTTAGCTGTGGTTTGCAATCGGTACTATGATGTTGAGGTTTGTTTTTGGTGGTGTAGGACCTTTGTTCATAACTGTTGTTTAAGTTATGTCTGTTGTGGTCATACCGAGCAGTCCTATTTATCGGTTGACATGAGCATTTCCCTGACATGGGTTGTAAGATCTGGGCTGGCTTCGAATGAAGGAATGATTTCGTTGTGAGTGAGGTCTTTGTTGATCACCATTTTCATAGTAAGAACGTTGTGAGTGGTTCTAATACTGTTGCGGATGTGCTCTGTATTGATTTTTACTCTGTGTTTGTCTACATTCGTAAGAAGTATGTCCTCGGCGTTTGCAAATAAAACAAGTAAAGGCAGTAAGCTGGTGCACATTCCGTTGATGTCTTCTGGGTTGCTGATGAGAATGAGACTGTACTAAATGTCTTTCAAGCTCTTGTGAAGGAATGGTCCCATCTAGAAAAGCATTCTCAGCCAAGTTGAGTAATCGAGCTGCATAGAATTGCACTGGTTCGTGTCTATCTTGGTGTATTTTGCGAAGTAAAGTCCAAGCATGTTGTCCTATAGCGTTGTACAAGCTCTTTCCTCAGTGAATCAAAGGTCTCATTGGGATATGTTTTAGATCTGCGACGGAGAAAATCGGTCACCAAAGAATCTGAAGAAAGGTAAGCTATTATTTTGCGGTTCTCATCACATGCAGCGTTTATAAGAGAAGCAAATTTGTCAATGTCCATTAGCCACTTCCTGTAAAACTTAGCATCCCCAGCAAATGGAGTTACGACAGTTCGGACCTGTTGGTACTTGGCGAAATGGTCCACATTACCCAAGGTCTCCGTAACTTTCTGTAGAGCAATCATAGCTGGCTCTGCGTCGTCTGGAAGGGGTGTGTAAATTGGTAGAGCTGACTGTTGCTGTTGCTGTATATTAATTAAGTGTTGTTGTTGTTGCTGTTGTAGCAGTACTTGTTGCTGATCAAGCTGCTGTTGCAATGATTGTGGATCCATGATAGTTGTAACAGCGCTATATCACTAGAAAATTTCCTGGTGTTTTCTGTACCGCAGCGTTTATTTTCACGATTTCCATTGCCCATTGCGGTTGTTCCACAGCCAACCTGATACCTTTTGGGCAGTTTTACTAAGCCTCTTCAGTGCCCTTGTTCTCGACTGCCCCCTCAGCCCCAACAGTTTCAATAGATCATACACTGATGCAGCCACAAGCCCTCTGGCGCCCACTTCAACAGCCATGACCCTTGCAGTGAACCCATTGTGTCTCAGTTCCGCGGCAAGATCACAATACTTGGCCGCTTTGAACGAATGTTGCTCGTCTAATCTGAATTCAAATGGCACGGTCAGTTCAATTAGTATGACCTGAAGCGTTGCTGAAGAATGAAGCACTATATCCGGCCGTCTCCGCGATTTTCTGATACTCTCTGGATATGCCCCTCGTCCAGGTAGGTCTACCGCCATTTCCCAGTCGTTTGCACAGTCAAGAAAAGATGGTAAACTGCTACCAGGTTTACTCGGTTTGGGGTGTGCTGACTTTCCTGCCCTCAGAAAGTATGTATTTGCGGTGCTCGGCCTGGGTTTGCTATTCGCCTTCATCCTTGCCAGATCTATTGTCGCAGCAAGCTCATTTAGCACTTTGTTATGGCGCCAAGTGTATCGCCCTTGCCCTAATGACATCTTACACGCTGAGAGCACGTGTTCAAGTGTCTGCCTCCCCTGGCACAGAGTGCACTACTCATCATCCGACTTTCCCCATTTCATAAGGTTGGTGGCCGACGGCAGCAGGTCATACATTGATCTTACAACGAAGCTAAGCCTAAGAGGTGCCATATGCCATATATCATTCCATGTTAAGGACCTCTGCAGGGCTCCTTCCCATGTAGTCCGTTGGCGTTGTTGGACCTGCTGCACTGCTTTGTGCAACCTCTTATCATTCTCAGCTCCTCGTATCTCCTGAACTACCATGTCTCTGCGCTCCCTGCTTGATGCCTTAGACCACCAGCGGATGTTTCCATGACGAAATCCCCGTCTATTCGTTTGTGTGTATCCGATTATCTCCCTCAGTTTGAGTGACTCTTGGGCAGCATCAACAGCTTCTTCCACTCTCCACTTTCTTCCCGTTTTCAGTATGGGTTGAATGGACTTAACCACGTCATCAGCTGACTCGCGTAGCATCATTGCAATCCTTGCCTTTCCAACTTTGTACTCTTCAACAACTGACTCGAAGGGAGGCAGAAGATTTGACTTTTTGCAGTACAGTGCTACATCTGACAGACCTGGTGGTACCCCTAGCCATTTTCTTATGAACTTGTTGACCTTCTGCTCTATAGCTTCCACTGTACTTGGGCTTATTTCATATATAAGCAGTGGCCACAGCAACTTCGGTATCAACATGAACTGGAGGCACCACAGTTTGAACTTTCCCAGGAATCTGCTTTGGTCTATGATCTGTAGTCCTCTGTCTGCCATTTCTATTGTCTGTTGCACTGCCTTCGAGTCTTTTAATGAGGCATCGTACACCCTGCCAAGACTTTTAACAGGTTCCTCAATGACAGTAGGGATTCTTTGGTTGGAAACCATGAATATGACCTCTGCTATCTTCCCTTTCCTGACTGATAGGCTTCTCGACTTCTTGGGTTTGAAGCTCATTCTGCACCAGCTGACTAGTTCATCAAGGCGTGCTAACATCCTCCGGGCCTGATGTTCATCTGATGTCAGAATTGTTGTGTCATCCATGAATGCTTTGAGCGGTGGCATGTGACACATTCCACCGAGCTTTGGACCTATAGCCATTCCTTCAGCCGCATTGAGGATTACCTGCATAGCCATCACGAATAGTATCGGAGAGATGGTACATCCCATCGCAATTCCAACTTCAAGGCCAATCCACTTCGTTGTGTACTCTCTGGTTGAAAATCTGACAGAAAACCCTGCGAAATACAGCTTCAGCATTGCTGCAATCTCTTGTGGAACATGATACATTTCTAGGGCCTGCCACAACATTTGGTGTGGAACGGATCCATAAGCATTCGCTAGATCCAACCAGATTACATGGAGGTTTGTTCTGTCAGACTTTGCCTTTTGGATTGCTTCCCAGATCATTGTGGCATGCTCTAGACATCCTGGTGTACCTGGGATACCTCCTTTCTGAATGGTAGTGTCAATGTACCCATTTGCCAGGAGGTATGTAGTGAGTCTTTTCGCCATCACTGAGAAGAATATCTTCCCTTCCACATTGAGTAGTGAGATTGGCCTGAACTGACTGATGTCTGTGGAATTTTGTTCCTTCGGGATGTAGACTCCGTTCGCCTTTCTCCATTCCTTGCTTACAAGCTGGGTTTTCCACGCATTCTTCAGTAAACGGAGCAGTCGTTTGAGCACCTCAGGGCATCTCTTATACACCACATATGGAACACCATTAGGACCTGGAGCTGACTTGCACCGAGCTTTCTGGACAATGCTTTCTACCTCTTGCACCGTTGGGGGCTTGGTGTTAAATTCAGCTCCTGGCTTACTCGGCCATTTAAGGCCTGCCATGCTGCTGAGCGGCTCATCTTTGCGACCATCTGAATATGTCATTCTAAGGTGTTCTTCCAGGTCTTCTTTCCTGATGTTTAGCGTACCCGACCGTGGCTGCTCAAACAGTTCTTTGGCAAACTTGAAGGGCTCCCTAAAGAATCTTTCCCTATCCCTTCGAGTCTTCCTTCTCTTCCTGCACAACCTTTCTGCTCTACAAAGGGCATTATGTTGGCCTTTCAGGTGCTCCCAAACCTGTCGTAACCCTTCCTTCTCTGTGGCAACTGCGTTCTTGAACAGTTTTTTGGGCATGCTTCTTCTGTTTCCTGATTTCTTCTATTTTAATTTGTCTTCTACTTTTTCGTGGTGGGTTACTTTCCCTTGCCTCCCTCACTCCGAACACTTTGCGACAGTGCAGATATATTATGTCGCCGAAGATTTCCAGCTTCTTCTCCAAAGTTATCTGCTTCAGGTTGTTATCCAACTCTTTTGCCAAGGCTTTGTCCAGCTGTTCCCAAAGCCTTTTTGCACTGGCAGGTGGAAACTTGATTGCATCTCTCTTCCCGTCCAAGAAGTGTGTGAGATCATCATCAGGCAGATCAACTTGAATGTACTCAGCACTGTGGATTGACTCCTGGCTGCGTTCTTCTAACGTCTTATCCGTCGAGACAGAGCGCTGTTGATCTCCCCCTGATGACCTCCCACATCCCTTTTTTGTTCTGTGGATTTTCATTCCTCTCTGAGTAGAGAATTCCCTACCACAGGCACATGGAAATTCCAGCCGATGTTCAGAGCTCGAAGTCCGTGTAACGGGTCTGGTCGATTCCAATGAGGCGCCTGTGGATTCATCATCCTCTCCCCCCTTTCGGTGAATCCTGGGGGCATCTATCATTTTTGGGTCCTGTAGCAATTGAATACAGCTTACGGAGTGCTAACCCGGTCAGCCGGTTTCTAGTCTTTCCCAGTGTCATCTGTCTTTCCAGAAGTCAATCGGTATTTTCCCGATCGTCAATGGTTTTACCATGCAACTATGATAGGAAACTCTTTACAGAGCGATACAACAGGAAGCAATCTGATCACCAGAAGAAGTCCCCCCGTCCGACAAGTGTTTCAGCCCGATATACTCCTTTACAGTCTAAGGGGGACGGGCCCACTTGGGTCATGACTCCCAAGCGTCTCAGCCTCCTGTTGTCTTGTATCGAAAATGAACCCATTTCACTTATAATAGCAACTTTAAAATCCACAACTCCAGCCGTGGAGGCAATTGTGAAAGTAACAAAGAGAAGACAAATTATTCCGTTCGTTCCGTCGCACATCACACATCACAACTACGGACACACACTGAGTCACCTGCGCGAAGTCGACGAGTCTAGCCACTGCGCGCTCGCCACTGAAATTCTGTGCCTGACACCCTTTATAATATACACCGCCTGTTGCCTCTCAGCCACAGCCCTTTCACTAGTACACCAAAAAACTCAGCGTATTGTGGACTTAGAAAAATTATTGGTGTTTTCTGTACCGCAGCGTTTATTGTCACGATTTCCATTGCCCATTGCGGTTGTTCCCCAGCCAGCCTGATGCCTTTTGGGCAGTTTCACTAAGCCTCTTCAGTGCCCTTGTTCTCGACTGTCCCCTCAGCCCTCAAACAGTTTCAATAGATCATACACTGATGCAGCCACAAGCCCTCTTGCACCCACTTCAACAGCCATGACCCTTGCAGGGAACCCATTGTGTCTCAGATCCGCGGCCAGATCACTATACTTTACCGCTTTGAACGAATGCTTCTCGTCTAATCTGAATTCAAATGGCACGGTCAGTTCAATCAGTATGTTAGTGATTATGCCTGTCTGCTACCACTAAAGAAAAAAGCTGTTCGCGCGCCAAAATGAGTATGCTTTCACTAAAGAAAAAGGGCTGGTCACGGCACCAATGTTAATGTATTACTTTCACTAAAGAAAGACGGTCACAATATATGCTAACAAGCTCGTTCACTGATCAGCTTAAATGTACTTTGCTCTATTTCCAACCCTCGACATGTTTCGGGAAATCAGAAACTTCATTAAGAAAATTAGAATTAGAAGTAAAGTTAAGGTGGAGCAGGCATACGCAAGACAGCACAGCGAAACTTCGCAAGAGGTGGCAGATGAGTAAGAGACACTCACGTATGGCAGCAATGGGGGATGAAGGAACAAGAGTTTAGTAAGTCTGTCAGAGCGAAAGACAACAATGGTGACAAATATTTTGACACAACCTGGCAGACAAAAAGCACATTTAGTGAGAAGATGGTGAGATAAATAATAAGATAATTGAAATACTTAGGTAGAGCGGTATTTTGCTGTACCAATGTTCCAGTCTTGATTTACGGATGCGAGTCTTGGACAATGACTGCAACCCACAAAAGCCAGCTGGAAGCTTCAGAAATGAAGTATCCGACGACAGTGGTCAAATTAACAAGAAGGTACATGGTTCGCTACCAGACAATACGTCATGGCCTCGAAACACAACCCCTGGAGACCTGGGTGGAACAGTCCTAGTTACGATGGTTTGGTTGTGTCTGCAGAAATGAGAGGCGATTGTATATCACCACAAATATGGGAAACAATGACCCAGGGAACCAGACCAACCAGGACGACGCAGAGGTCTCTGGGAGAACAACATCAGACAAACACTGAAGTACCGAGGACTGGACTGCAACCAGGTCAAAAGTAAGACAGTTGATAGGATAGTATGGCCCTCTCTCTCGCAAATCTCTACACCCCACGTAGAAAAGAAACGACTAAGTAAGTATGAAGTAGTTAGGAAGGAAAACATGGGGAGTGTTAAAGATGGAGAAAGCTTTGCTAATAAGATATGAGACAACGCCATGAGACATTAACGACCGATTACTTCTTTGACTGATATTGAGAAAACCTGTTGATAGCATTATAAGGCAGAGCTTGTTCCGGAATACTAGGGTAAATGAGAGCGAGACTCACAAAACGAAAGCGGATAGAAATGAAAGGGCATGGAAGATATGGAAAGACCTTGATCAGATGGCAGAGAATAGGACGACTTGACACGAATTTGTTGAAGGCCTACGATCCTTGTGGAGCACAAGGATAAGGACTGAATGAATGACTTCTTTGTCTATCTCAGTGTTCCAGTCTAACTTTTTCAAGAAGTAATATCTTTTACAATTAATCTGTTTTACTTCCTCATTTTACAGTCCTATCTTTCACTTAAAACATTCTAAGCCCAGCCTTACGCTGTGTGCACGGCTTTGTATGTTTGTATGTTTGTATGTTTTTCTTTCATCAACTCATTCCTTTGTGTTCACTTTTCATTTGTTTTTTTAACGCCTATTGTTTTTCATTTGGTCAATAATTAATTTGAACTTTCAATGTGAAGTTTCTTTTTCATTTGTGAACTGGCTTTATGAAGACATGCAAATCTTGGTACATCCTATGGCATGGTAAACAGGTTGAATGGACAATGTTGCTCTAATTAGTAATGGGAGCTTTCATTGCCATTGGGAAATATAATGTGATCTAAAGAAGTCAAGTCTAAAATGAAAATCAGAATTTGCAGCTCAGATATCAAGTATACAAGTCCGTCCTCTTGTATGGCAATGAAACAAGGAAAACAATAAAGGAAATGTTTGAGAAGCTAAAAACTTTTACAAATGGGTGCTTGTGTCAACTATAAGGATTGAGATAGTACGACAAAATCACCAGTGCGAAAATGACGACAAGACCCGGACGGATGCTAGAGGAACAAGAGAGGAAAAAATACGCTTGCGATAGATAAGACAGACACTAAGAAAACCAACTGATAACATTACAAGACAGTCACTGCAGTGGAAACCTCGGGGAATGAGAAATAGAGTGAGTCCACTTGCAGTAGACAGCTGGTGATATCAATAAAATGGATAAAGAAGTCACGGAAAACCTTTAGCGAATGGCAGACGATAAGAGGATCTGTTTTGGAAGCTGAAGGGTAATGAATGAGTGAATGAATGAATGAGTGAATAAATGAGTGAGTGAATGAATGAGTGAATGAATGAGTGAATGAATGAGTGAGTGAATGAATGAGTGAATAAATGAGTGAGTGAGTGAATGAATGAGTGAATGAATGCGTGAATGAATGAGTGAATGAATGAGTGAGTGAATGAATGAGTGAATGAGTGAATGAATGTATGAATGAATGAGTGAATGAATGAGTGAATGAATGAGTGAATGAATGAGTGAGTGAATGAATGAATGAATGAGTGAATGAGTGAGTGAATGAATGAATGAATGAGTGAATGAGTGAGTGAGTGAATGAGTGAATGAGTGAGTGAATGAGTGAGTGAATGAATGAGTGAGTGAGTGAATGAATGAGTGAGTGAATGAATGAGTGAATGAGTGAGTGAGTGAATGAGTGAGTGAATGAATGAGTGAGTGAATGAGTGAATGAATGAGTGAGTGAATGAATGAGTGAGTGAATGAATGAGTGAGTGAATGAATTAGTGAATGAATGAGTGAGTGAATGAATGAATGAGTGAATGAATGAGTGAATGAATGAGTGAGTGAATGAATGAGTGAATGAATGAGTGAATGAATGAGTGAGTGAATGAATGAATGAATAAGTGAATGAATGAGTGAGTGAGTGAATGAATGAGTGGATGAAAGAGTGAGTGAATGAATGAGTGAATGAATGAGTGAATGAATGAATGAATGAATGAATGAATGAATGAGTGAATGAATGAGTGAGTGAATGAATGAATGAATGAATGAATGAATGAGTGAATGAATGAGTGAGTGAATGAGTGAGTGAATGAATGAATGAGTGAATGAGTGAATGAATGAATGAATGAATGATTGAATGAGAGTGACCTAAACATAAGAAAGCCATGCATATTGTTAAAACACGTTTAGGGGGTGTGTCGAAAACGTGAAGAAATACTGGCATTGCCTCGTGGTCCATGTTTAAAAATATAATAGCAACAGACAGGAGGTGGCTGGGTACACTGAATAAGAATAATAATATTAAAAGAAAAGAAGATTGATGTAATAAGCTTAGTTACTTTACAAGATATGAAAGGATTTCCAGCTCTCTTATAGAAAAATCTCATTACCCATAAGACAGCACAGTTGATCACGTGTGGATCACAAGATTTTGATCAATACAGAGTGGACTAAATCACACAACCACTGTTACGTCTAGATAGTAAAGGTAAAAGTAGTCACACAGCAGGTACTGCCGTAGGGGAGTAAAGTGTTATAGACTTCAAATAAAACATCTCAGCTATGTGAGTTTGGGTGACCGGTTAACTTCCTCGCTGCCTTTGTCTTCTTAACTCAAGAGCAAAGTCATGCACCGATTTACAGCTGGGTAGACAGGAGCGTGACGTTACCATGTTTCGAACCTGGTAACTTTGCCTCGAGAAATAAGCCATTCTGCCACACGCCGTTTATCACCAGACATACTTGGTCTTTTATTGACGGTTTTAATTATGATTATTATAATTAGAATAGTCATCTTCATCGTAATCGTCCTTACGTATTTATGTGTTCTGCTCGTCGTTCATTTGAAACAGCACGTTTAAAAGACAAAATTATCGAATAGCTACATTTCTGCTTATTAGTGGCCATGTTTAAATAAACGCTTTACAAAAGAAAGCAAAGATCCTTTAGATCAGATTTGTTCCAATAGTTTTGTGTGGCTACACTCCAGTCTTGCGCGTGGGAGCGCGTCGGGTGATCTCGCGAAGTTTCAATTTTCTCTTCTTATAAGATAAGCAGCAATATGAACGAAACACATTTTATGTTATGTATTACTAGGACAAAGAACAAAGAAACATCGCGTGTCCCACTAAGACCTAACAATGTATATTTTTTTTTTTTTTTTTTTCCGTAACCAGCGGCACTTGGGCTTTCAGCCCTTCGGCCCAATGACATGTCATTGCGAGGCTGGGGAACCTGAGGACTTTCCTTCCAACCCGGTCAGGAGCTTCGCTCCTTCCCATCCACAGAGGGTTTATCACAGGAGCCGTTCAGGCTATTCAGTCAAATTTCCGGCCGTAAACATTTCTTCAAACGCCGACGCCCGGGTTTGAACCATGAACACCTGGTCGCCAGTACAACGCCGAAGCCATTACACCAGCGCGGCTCCCAACAATGTATATAAATATATAGAGTATATATAGGTCATGTATACACTGCTTTAGAATGCGCAGACTAAGTTGGCATGGCCATATCCATCGCATTGAAGATTGTCGCATCCGCAAAGATATTTTCTACGGACAACTGGCAGATGGCAAAAGAACAGTTGGGCTACGCAGCTGAGGTTCAAAGGTGTGTGCAAGAGAGACATGAGGGCACTGGACATAAATCCACCTACCTGGGAGGATGAAGCTCCCGTTCGAACCAAGTGGCTATGCTATAGTTTGGCGCATTATCGTGAATTTATCTACGTGTCAGCGTGAGAGGACGCCCCACACGTGTAACTTTATTTCTTCTACATTAGCCGACAAAAAAATTATCTACTGTCGCTCGGCTAATAGTCCCTTCGTTCGTTTGAAATCGTCGAACGCAATAAGACCACTACTCGCGCAACGCTTTTCTTGTATGCTCGCTCGCACGGGGTAACCTTTTGATACGCGGGAGCGCCGGAGAAATCTCCCTGTCAAAGAGAGACAGGACCTCTTTCATCCTGTCGCAATAGAGGAAGAAGCAAGCATGCAGTGACTTTGTCATGAGGAAAGTTTGCCGCTCTTTCTGTACACCTGCCCCATTCAGAAGCATAGTTTAGGCCTAATTTGGGTATAAAATGGAGTTCTTTAAATCCATCCGTACTTGCAGCAACGGACACCGGTCCCACGAAGTGGATTACTATCTGCTAGTTATACAGTCGCGTACAATCCTCTGACACTTTCTCTTGGAGATAATTCCAGCGGATTCAATTTCTGTTTGGGTAAGGAACACTTGGTGTATTAGTAGTTGTAATTGGGATACCATTGATTACACTGGCTAACAAAAAAAATATTTTTTTTTCTTTCTCTAACATTTCTATGTTTTTCTGGTCAATTTTAATGCGCTGTTTTTAAATCTGCAAACCGTTTTTCCCTATCAGGTCGGGATCTCTAGAAATACACAATTGAAGGTTTTTAACAACGCATACAGTATTACAACATCATTCGTACAAGAAGTATAACAATTATGTAGGCTTGAATTTCTTTGCAGTCGACTTTCGTCGGTGAATGGCATGTGGTACATCGCGATGAAGCATCCAACAATAATCGGCAAGCATGGTCACACTCCACCGTCCTTGATAACGTGACTCCATTACGGCGATATCTTGATGGAATCGTTCTCCATGTTCATCGCTGACTTCGCCAAGGTTGTCAGGGAAAAAGTCATGATGCGAGCAAATGGATTTTGAGGGACATGTTACAGCCCATAATTCTGCATGCATCTATGCACTGCTTAACAATATGCACATAGTCGACAGATTTGTGATTTCCCAGAAAGTTATCGACGATCGATTTGAATGCCATCCTTGCGCGAAGTTCACTACCATGTAACAAGTTCTCGAATTGTTTGTCTGCAATAACTTTCCTAATCTGAGGTCCTACAAAGATACCTTCCTTTATCTTTGCATCGCTAACTTGCGGAAACTTTTCTCGAAGATAAGTGAAAGCTTTGCTCGTTTTATCTAACGCTTTTACGAAATTCTTCATGAGCCCCAACTTTTATGTATCGGTGGTAAAATGATGCTGTCTTTGTTAACTAATCGCTCGTGTATTACATTTTTATGCCCGAGCTGCATACGATCCCTGATAGGCCACACCTTTCTTGCATAATGTTCCTGTTTGTTGCGGCTGTCCCATTCACATAGGAAGCAACAAAATTTAGTATACCCAGTCTGCATGCCCGTGAGAATTGCAATGACCTTTAGGTCTCCACAAATCCGCCATTGGTAGTCATTGTACTTTATTTTTGCCAAAAGTATAGCCATATTGTCATAAGTTTCTTTCATATGAACAGAGTAGGCGACTGGAATTGATGAAAATAAATTTCCGTTATGCAATAACATGGCTTTTAGACTAGTCTTGGAAGAGTCGATGAAAAGTCGCCATTCTTTGACTATGTGCTCATGACCGAGGTGCACCATTAGACCGTTTACATCTTTGCAATAGCAAATGTCATCATCCATCTCAAAGTATTGAACAAGTTCTCTGTGTCTATGACGAAATTTAGATATCGGAGTATTGGGCGCTAAAAGATTCCATTATTTGAGTCGTGAACCGAGTAATTCCGCTTGTCCTTTGGTAAGAGCGAGATCACGTATTAGATCTGAAAGTTATGAATGGTCAATTAAGTGAACACCATCATTCACCGGTATATAATCCGAGTCGGAATTAGTTTCTAAAGCAGGTAAACTATCAATTTCTGATGGTTCATTCACGTCCAACGGATATTGTTCTGGTGGAACTGGGGTCGGACACGTGATTGGATCATGAGGCACTGGTTTCGAAACCGATTCAATATTTGGATAAACCACAGACTTTCTAGTTTTAAAAGTGAAACCATGGATATTTGTCAAGCAGAAGTAACAATCAGTAGCGTGATTTGTCGGTTCACGCCATATTACTGGCACTCCAAAAGGCATCGACTTATGCTTCGGCGATTTTCGTAACCAACCTGCCAATGTATTTGCACAAGTCGAACAAACTGCATTTGGCTTCCAAGATTTATTTGCATCATCAACTTTCGAATCGAAATAAAGTTCATATGCTTTCTTTAGTAATGGTGTAACGTTTTTCTGGTGAACACGATCGGTAAAATATCCGCACACGTAACAGAACAGATCAGCCGAATTTCTACAACTTCTAGAAGCCATATTTTGCTCAGAATTATTTCAAAATACAATAACTTTTTGGGAGCCGCGCTAGCGTAGTGGTTACAACACCGCTCTGGCGACCGGGTGATTCAGGATCAAACCCGGGCGACGGCATTTGAGGATTTTTCGTCGACCGGGAATTGGACTGGATTAACTCGAGACCTGGCGAAAACATTTGAAGGAGTGTCGTCGACCAGGGATTGGCGGCACCTGAGCCGACCCAGCTCTAATGGGTACCTCCGAAATCGGCGAGTATCTGCCTGAATGGCGAGGGACACCTGTCTCTGTACACGAAAAAAGGGATACTCACGTAAAATCAATGTCAGGTTAGACATTAACAATAACCTGAGATTTCGCCTCGAGTATTAGCGGCGTACGAAAAAAAAAAAAAAAAAAAAAAAAAAAAAATAACTTTTTGAAAAATAGCGTAACATATGTCATGCATCTTTTAGCAGTATAAAAAGTAGAACTATTTTGCATTTTATTAATTTTTAATAAGTTATATAGTAAAAATGAAACGGAGCAAATAACGGTTTCCCAAAAATATATTTATTCACAAATATCTTAAGAACCCGATGTGATAGAGATAAACGGATTTCAGATTTGAAATCAGCGCAAGAAACTGACCTACGAACACTTATTCTTATATAAGAAAGAAAAATGTTGTTTGTCAGTGTTATTTTTTGAATCTGTGCTAGAGTGATTAATTTTATCCATAAATTAATAAGTGAAGTAGTTCTTTTGCTAAGCAGTTTAAACGAAGGGTGTAGATACTCTCAGAAGGAAAACCTCATAAAGTTATTTAAGGTAAAGTCATAAACGCGTAATACGTTTGGGCATATCGGGTCTTTGTGTAAAGTGTAGGAGTTGTGTTTTTGGCGGGAAAAAGGGGGAAACCCCCCACCCGAAGGCTTTATAAATTGTATAATTGTTATGGCAATGTTACTTTTTGGGAAATGCTTGGAGAGACCTGCCCTTATCACTTATATATTATCATTTTGTCAAGAGGCAGCCTGAATATTAGTATGAATATATATATATAATGTATTTATGAATGAGAGAGAAAGCCAGACATAAAGAACGTGCGGAAGAGTTTACTTTTGTAAACGATCCCGACCACAGGCAGCAAGACACTGTTCGTGTATGTATATTCTTCGGGCGAAAGGAGACTATCTCAGTTCACCTGGCCGGTCGGCGAGAAAAGAGGTATACATTTTTATTTTGCATTCATGCCGGTGTAGCAGGTAGAAAGCACTGTACGGTAGGAAACACTGTACAGTGCCTCCTACCTGACAGTAGCGGACACTGTACAGTGAACCTTACCTGCTAGGTAGGAAGCACTCAACATGGGTAGGAAGGACTTAACATTTTAAAGGTTAAACAAAATCGGAAACCCGTACTAAATATAATTAATGCTGTATTGTATGTATTGAGAAATGGATGTGCCAGGAAAACAAAGACCATACTACATGATAATTGCATTTATTTTTCTACTTGGCAGTATATAAATAAAGAAAATTAATAAAGTAAATCTGGATAGATGACATTCCTTCGACATATAGATCTAACCAACGAAAATCAGTATGCTTCAGTTAAAAATCCGTTAAACATATGTATATTGCTTATTTAGTAACTACTATTACCAAAAGAGCATTAAAAACTATTTTTTACCTTAATATAAAAAGTCAAATAATTTATAACGTCATCTGCTCGCATTGTGAAATGTGTTGTTGTTGTTTGCGTTCGCTCGAAAATATCTCACTCTTACATGCTGGCCTTTTCTGGGCGGTATGTAGGCTCACCTGGTGTCGTTGTTTACAGCTGAGCTGCGATATCTGTGCCTTTCGACCCGACACATCCGATTTCAGCACGAAATTGTTACGGGTTTGTATTCCCTGCCATCTCACGCCCATATGCATGCTTTACCTCATGTCTATACACTGGTGCAGTGAAATGACTGCGCCAGTGCATTGTGAAATAAATCTTCTGTGTCCAGAACACTTATAATGGAGCGGGCAATGAAGCTTATTTTTTCGTCCGTAATAAGTTTATTTGTAATCGAGTTAAGTTGTTGTAGATAAGTAGCTAATTAATAAAAAGTATTCAGAAGTACAATTATATTCAATATGATTTATTTATTTATTTCTTGAGCGTCCGATTGAAAGAGTGGTTAGAGTGCTGGTCTCTCTCGGCAAAGGTGCTGGGTTCCATTCACGGTATCTACACGCTCCAGTCTACCCAGCTGTAAATGGGTACCTGGCTTTGCTCGTGAGTTAGGGAAGGAAAAGGCAGCCAAAAAGGGAACTGGTCACCTCATCTCTCGATGCTGAACCCAGTATAGTGAAGTCTCTTACACTTCACTCCACTACGGCAGTATCTGCAATGGGACCACCCTTACCTTATATTTATTGTTCACTGCCCAAATTATGATCCCACTACACGCACCATACCGATACTTGTTTGGAATGAACATTGAAATAATAATTTCCCACTACATATTTTAGACGAAATTAGAAAAAAATTTAAAAATTTGTTTACACACTATAAATGAATATCATTTGAAGCAAACATAAAAGCGTCTCTACTCTTTATCTCTCCAGTTTTTTGCACTATAAAGGAAGGAAAGGTGGAAGTATCTGCCTAATGGATTATAATAACTACAACGCAGTGCGATATACCAATTTATTTTTTTCAGACAAGACTTACTGTACAGTGCTTCCTGCCTGAGTTAAGCGCCTGCTACCTAGCCAAGAATCACTTGTCCAGTGTTTCCTACCTGACGGTAGGAAGCACTGTACCGTGCATGTTGCCGGGTACGTCCTTGGTGCCTCCTACACCGGGTCATAGTTTAACTGCAGGCCTAAAAGAAAGGGTGTATACGGTGTGTTTTTGGTACTATGTAAACAAGTAGAGATGTAAGTTGCACGCTGTGAGAATGTATGTCAACAATAGTGGTTATAACTTGCTATATATGCCCCCTTAAGTAGACATTTAGTAAGCTGTTCAGCACTATGACCTTCCATATCCAAAAATGTCACAAATCTTTCAACTGGTCCAGATGGCAAAACATAGCGCAGAGTTAAAGTCAGCTGGTCCATATTAGATATATCTGGAGTAGAATCCAATGAAACGGAATAATACTTGTATTTCTTCATTTCACAGAGAATGTGATCCAGTATGCTGGATTCAATCAGATTGATGAATTCCTCACACGTTGTTTTAGATAGATATGATGTATGTCCAAATCCTTTGTTTGCATGAGTACTTATATGCTCTGCCAGAAAAGGGTCAAACTTGGCCAGTAATTCTAACAACCCTAAGTAATTCCCGTTAAAAGGGTACCCAACAATTTCATCACTGCCACGAAATGAAAGGTCTCGTTCTGCTAAAAACTTCACAACTTCAATTATTCGCTCTAGAAGTTTGTGCCAATACTTTTCTTGAATGTCCATTTGTTTCACAAGATGGGAATCGACACGTTCACCTTTGTCTTTACGCATCAACAGTGAAATTAAAGCTTGTCTATGTGAGGAGCTTTCTTCATGTCGACGCAATAGATTGCTTGCATTTTTCCAGTCATTAAACC
>JAMPIV010011474.1:167500-310000 GCA_024509875.1 Oreohelix idahoensis | reverse complement strand
CTCTATCTATAGAGAAGGAGTAGAAGAAAAAGAAGAAGGAACATGTTATTCTATTTCAATTCCATAACGGAATTGATAAAAAGGACTGGGAACGGCGTTTGTCCGACTGGCATAATGCACACAGAAGAAGAAGGAGAAGAAGAAGGAGAGGAGAAAGACGAAGAAAATGAAGATATGTTTTTCTATTTCTGCAACATATTTTCGCAGACGAAAACGTTCACTGACAACAGAAACAGACTTGGATTTTTAAAAACTGTTACCATTAACAACGATTCTTTTCAAACATTTATTTTAGAACTTTGTTTTCTTTTTCCTTTGTCATCTCGTTAGCAGAATGCATTAGCAATAATAAACAAATCTGGCACGTTTGCTCTTTTATTTACATTTGCATCTGTCTTGCTGTTGCACACAGTAATTTATAATCTCGCACCTCCTGTTGGCTTGAGAAGCTAACTTTTTACGCATCAAGCTTCGGCAAGGTGTACCTCTTAAATGACAAAGTTAGTTGCTTATCCTTTACAGGACGTGGCAATCAACCCCAGCTTTTATAGGCTGTTTGTGATTTTTCTAGGCAATTTTTTTTCATTCAGTAGTTTGCCATTGCTTTCTGAACGGTACGGCGCTTATACCATTGTTAAAAATCCACACAAAGCGATCTGCTGCCAAACCGCCTGCAGCAGGTTTCGAACCTGGTATATCTGGATTATGAAACTGCGTTTATATCCATTAGGCCACAGACGCCGACAAAGAATGAACACAATAACCAATTAACTGAAAGTTGAAGGAATTTTCTCTTCATTTAACGGAATACTAGCGCGTGTATGAATGACAGGAAATTAAATCTTTTGTGTAACCATTTTGTTAACTTGCTTACCGGGTAATACATTTTCTGTATTCCCGGCATTGTTCCTTTAAGAGGGATAGTTTTGATAAACTCTGTTTTAACCCCCCCCCCCCCCCTTTTCTTTTGCTTAGTAAAGGGAAGAACAATTGGGAAGAACAGGATTTTTGTCTACCACCTATACCTAATTTTGAAACACCTCTTTCAGAGTAATTGACTTCACTGTTAGGTTAACTTACCTACGTTCCTGATAACTATCTATCTTTGGACTGGGTCTAATAAGCGGGACGGGCTTAGTCGATACCAATCTTCTTCCCCCCTCCCTACCTTGTTATTTGCATTTTTTTCTGTAATTTTGATAATTCTTGCTGTAAACCAATGATTATTTTAGTGATTGTCTTTTTTAACTTTAATAAACAACATAAACTTAATCGTTATTGTGTTGGACTACCCAAAAGCCCATAAAATTTCCCCTATTTGTTTAAGATAGTTGAATCCACGTCGTCTGTGTGTTTGAAGCACCAAATCAGTGTGAGAGCAGGTGTGTGTCTGGAAACTGGCAAATAATTGTTTGACCAGTATGAGCCTGAAGAGTAGATTGAGAGGAACGATTTGTCGTAAATAAATCTGTCTTTACTCTCCTCCAGCACTCTGTGACGCAACTATTTAATCTCTACATTTCTATCACTGAGCTTTTTTCACCATCATTCTACACTCTAAACCGGACTATTATTTCTAAGACTCTTTCTCTCAAAATAAATTTACGACAATATTTGGCTGGCTCGCCGGGATAAAGATATTTTGAGTCTGATCTAAGTCTGGGTCTAACTAGATAGAGTGTGAGTGATCTGTCTTTGTGATTTAGGGAAATAATAAATAATTAATTACACCCCTAGACAACGCCATTTAGTATTTGGGTCGTCCACACAGCATATTTACAGGTTGTTTTCTTTCCACAGCAGTAGAAAGTACGGATAATCATAAATTTGGTTAGCTAAATTATCCTCTGGCGGAGTAAATTAATTTTTTCTTTATAAGATTTGCTGGGATTGCGTGATTGGTTTTACAGTCACTAAAGGTTTTTTTGAAGTTAAAAAGAGTTGAGCTTAGCTAAAGACGGATTGTTCTGATTTTTTAATTAAGTTAACAACGTCTCATCTCAATAATTGACTTCTGGGACGGAGTTTGTTGTCAGAGAATTAAAAATTTTAGGGAAAATTTTTTTTCCCTTTTAAATTGTTTTAATATAAATTTTTCTCTACTGTTAGTAAGAGTAGATTCTTTTCTAGTATAACTTACCATTTTAGTGGCATAGTCGCTTGCGTTAAGAGTCTTAAGTGACAATAATAGCAGCGATAAGTTTGAACATTGCAAATAGGAGGTAACACAAGTAAATTTATACTTTGTGTTTTTTTTTTCTCGTAGCGGCTTTGAGTTTATTTCCCTCTCATTTCTTCTTACTAGTTATCTAGTCATACTACATCTTATTCTTTGACAATGGCAGAGAGGATAAAGATGAGGTCCATGTTGAGGCTGGAAGCGAAAGAGGCAGGATTAGACGCAGAAGCTGCAAACGCGTTTGTCAACCAGGAACTGGACATATATGACACGGAGCAACAAAGAGCAGAAGCTGAAAGGAAGGAAGAGAAGGAAAGAGCCGAAGCTGAGAGGAAGGAAGAGAAAGAGAGAGCAGAGAGGAGAGAAGCACAGGAGAGGGCAGATAGGAAAGAAGCGGAAGAACGCCTATTGGAACATAAGAAAATTGAGGCAGAGATGGAAGCTCGCAGGGAAAGAGAGAAGGAGAGACAACGAGAAGAGAGAGAAAGGGAAAGACAGCAGGAATTGGCGCTCAAGGCTTTAGAGAGCCGGGGTGCCTCAACTTCAAATAATGGAGAGCCGTCTTCACCCACTCTCACTCAGTGGACCTCTCCAGTACTCAATCTGCCCAATTATCTGCGATGTCTTTTGCGTTAGAGTCTTTTCCTAGCCCTAACGAAAAAATTGACAGCTTCCTTGAAAAAATCGAGAGGCTCGCCAATCTCTATGGGTTAGAGAGTTCCCGCTGGAGTCTTAAACTCTCAACCGCACTGAAAGGAAATGCGTATGACGTGTATACGAAGCTGGGAACCAACCAACATGATTACGACATGCTAAAGAAGGCCTTGCTAGAGCGGTTTGAGATGACTGCCCGAAAGTTTCTGCAGTTGTTCAGAAACAGCCGAAAAGAGAGCACGGAAACATTTTCCCAGTTCTCTTCACGTCTCACGGGCTATTTGACAAAGTGCATTGAATTATCTGACCTACCTCTTACATATGAGGGACTCTTTGAACTTGTTCTTGTGGAGCAGATAAAGTCGACTTTGTCAAACGAAACCCGTAGATTTTTGGCTGAACAGGGCGCAGTCAGTCTTGAGGACATCCTCAATAAGGCCGAACGCTATAGCAATGCAATGGCCGAACTTCCCAGCACAAAACGTAAACCCACAGATGAGCCATCTCGAAAACAAAATCTAGAGCCGTCATCCTATTCTTCCAATTCCTCTCAGAATTATAACCAACGAGAAAATAATACCCAGAGACCTCCCCAGGAAAAATCGAAATTCTACAAAACCCGATACCCCCCAACAACAATTCTGATCAACCCACCAATCCTACGTGGCAGCGCGGCCACCAAGGTCAAGGAAAAGGGAAGACCCCTACACCAGGAACGTCTGATTAGGGCAAACAAACCGGTCCAAACCGCGTTGGATGTTTGCAAACAGCCTCGAAAGGTAGAGTCAATGTCAGTGATTCTCAACCTGAGGGGAACCGACCCTCAACTCGAGGAACTGTAATTTTGAACTACTTGTCTCTTTGACACTGGAGTAAGCTTTAGTTGTATTGTCGCTAGGCACCTAGTCAAACCCGGTCAGGAGACAGAGGAAACCGTCAAACTTAGTGGAGTTTTCAGGAGTGATGCACCCTGGACGCTTCCTATCGCACTGGTAGAAATACACTCTGACTTTGTCAGAGGGGTTATTAAAGCGGCCATTATGGATGATCCTATCTACCCAGTTATACTGGGATGTAGATATGTGTTTATTGGGAGACCAAAGGAGCCGATTGTGGCAGCGGTAACCACAAGAGGGCAAGCCAAGAAGGAGAGGGAGCCTGCGCCAAATTTGTTACCGAATGAACTGAAGGAGGCGCAACAAAAGGACCCTACTCTGGAGCCCTGCTTTAGAAAACTGCCCATTGCTAAGGACCCCAGACAGAACGGAGACATAGTTTCTAAGGACGGCGTATTGTATCGTAGAATGGGCAACCCGGACACGGGGAATAACCAGCTCCTAGTACCGACGCAGTACAGAAACCAGATCTTAGAAATGGGGCACTCTCTTCCCTTTAGCGGACATATGGGACAAAACGCCATTATTCAGCGAATAAAAAACCACTATTGGTGGCCAGGAATGAACTCTGACATTATCAGGTATGTGAAATCCTGCGCCCAGTGCCAACGGTTTGCACCCAAGCACTTGACACCCCCAGTACCTATGGGGAAAATGCCAATAGTGGGTACTCCATTTGAACGGGTTGCTGTCGACATCATTGGACCCCTGGAAAGGACCAAAAGAAAGAGCAGGTTCATCCTGACTTTAGTCGACACCTGCACAATGTGGGCCGAAGCTATACCGCTAACATGCACAGATTCCAGGCATGTCGCAGAAGCCCTCGTGCAAATTTTTACACGGTTGGGATTCCCTCAACAAGTTTTGACGGACAATGGATCCCAATTCCGTAGCCTGTTAATGGAGGAGATCTTTAAGATCTTGAGGGCCAAACATATCCACACAAGTCCCTACCATCCGGCCGGAAATGGGCTCGTGGAACGTTTTAACGGCACCCTCACCACCATTTTACGTAAGCTGGGTCAGGAGAAACCGGAAGACTGGGACCTATATATATCGGCTGCCTTATTCGCCTACCGATAGGTTCCCTAATCGTCTACGAGATTCGCGCCAGCTACACTTTTATTTGGCAGACATATTAAGGGGCCACTAGAAGCCTTACTTTGGTCCCTGACAGACCAAAAGGCTGACGAGACAGTCGTCTCTGCAAGCAAGTATGTATCTGAGCTCAAGGAAAGGCTGAAGCTAGGATGGGATCTAGCTACTACCAACCTTAAGAAAGCCCGCGCTAAACACGCTAAAAGATACAACAAAGCTGCAAAAGAGAGAGAACTACAACCAGGGGAAAAAGTTTTGTTGCTACTTCCAACCGGAAGCAACAAACTTCGCATCGGATGGCAAGGGCCGTTTACCGTCCTTAAAAAGATCTCACGTACCAATTACAAGATCTCCATCAAAGGAAAGGAGAAGGTCTTCCACATAAATCTGCTTAAGAAATATTTGGAAAGACCGGTGCCATCCTCCGAGCATCTCCTAGCGGTCGCCATAGCAACGGAAGACGAGGAAGATGATGATGGTTGCATGGAGTATCCATTGCAACCCACAGAATCCTTTAAAGATGTCAAGTTCGGCGACAATCTCTCACCAGAACAACAAACAGAAACCAGGGCGCTACTGAAACAGTACACTGCAGTCTTAACGGATGTACCTGGTCGAACAAATCTCATCGAATTTGATATGAAATTAACAAACGAGACCCCTGTTCGAACCAGAATTTACCCCATACCGTACGCTAAAGCTGATGCACTTCGCGGAGAAATAGACAAGCTGCGTCAGGCAGGAATTATCAGTGAGTCTACATCTTCTTACAGTTCGAGTGTAGTGCTGTTGCAGAAGCCCAATAAGGAAGTTCGGCTGTGTATAGATTACCGGCTGCTAAACGCTGTCATGGAGTTCCAGCCCGAACCTCTCCAAACTGTTTCTGAGTTGTTCACCAAGCTTAGCAAGGCAAAGATTTTCTCCAAGATTGACCTCAGTAATGGTTACTATCAAATACCAGTCAAGGAGGAAATTAAACCCTTGTTAGCTTTCAGCACTAATGAAGGACATTACACATTTAATGTGATGCCATTCGGTTTGCATAACGCACCAGGAGTGTTCACCAGGATGATGAGGAAGCTTCTAGAACCTTTGCAAAGTCCCCATATCCATAATTTTATGGATGACATATTAATTGCATCGGAAACCTACGAAGAACATATTGCTACGGTTGCTATGCTCCTCAGGAGACTACAGGAAACTGGTCTCACAGCCAGACCTAGCAAATGTCTCATCGGGTTTGAACAGTTAGACTTCCTGGGGCATACTATTTCTCACGGATGCAGTTGGCCTATTAAGAAGAACGTGGAGAAAATAGTGGCAGCAAAAAGACCCCAAACGAAGAAAGACGTACGTTCCTTCATATAACTATGTGCATATTATCAGAAATACATCCACAACTTCAACGGACTGACAGCACCTCTGACTGACCTCACTAAGAAAGGGTGTCCGGATAAGGTCATGTGGGATCAAAAGTGCGAACACGCATACAGCACTTTGAAAGGACAGTTGTCTGCATTCCCCATTTTGAGGTTGCCTGACCTCAAGAAACCTTTTGTATTACGGGTCGACGCGTCAGGTCAGGGCATCGGGTCAACACTGCTTCAAGCCGATGACAGTGACCCAAACATGCTATTTCCAGTTGCCTATGGCAGTCGGAAATTAAATAAAGCTGAACGGAACTACAGCGTAGTCGAAAGAGAATGCCTCGCTCTAATTTACGGTATCAGACGCCATCATGAGTTTCTCTATGATACATCTTTCACAGTGCAAACAGACCACGCTCCGTTGGCATTTCTTGGTGCCAATAAAGAATTTAACGCAAGGATCATGCGTTGGGCTCTTCTTTTAAGCGTTTATTCTTTCAAAGTGGAATACATTCCGGGAAGACAGAATGTCGGGGCGGATTTCCTGAGTAGAAACTGGACTACGGAGGAAGAGGAGGAAGTTGAAGATACCAATCATCCTAAAGCTACCGTTCAGGGCAGCTTCGTCGTCATAAATCAAACATGAAAAGAGGTTTTCATGTCTCAAAACAGGGGACGATTGTGACAGACGAACGCAGCCAACCCTGAATGATATGATACGACTCTTCGTAACGACCCCTTGGATAACATCAGTGCCCCCGAAATATTGTAACCTTTCGTCAAACGGGATTTTTCTTTTCACCTGAACTCATTAGCTATGCAACCTTTCCACGCAGATTGGCAACACGCTTGCTGATTGATATGTGGACAGTTTATCTACCGTTCATTCTGGTCATCGCATTGATTTAAGGAGAGATTAAATCACGCCCATGGTCATCTCTTGAGCAATCATGTGCAGTAATTTCATTAACATGGCCAAGAGGGGGCGGCGCCAGAATCAAACAGATAGCAGCGACCACGATCAAAGAAACGGACTGGAGGGATCTCAGGAAAGCTAGCGCCACGATCAAAGACAGTAGTGGTCCCTGAAACGATTTCGCATCTCGGTGTTGAACACGGAAGCGATCGCAGTGGGAGCGAACGGGGAAAGCGGACGCAAGCAGCGAGCGAAGATACGAGAGGCCAGGGGCGGCTTCTCCTTTTAGTCTGGCGGTCAGATCCCCAAAAGTCTTCTGAGATCTAAAAAGGTGTCAAGTTTCTCATGTCCCACTCATCTTTCATTTCATTCTAGATATATACAGACCACGTAGAAATACACTTTATCACTCGCTGGCCAGACCTTAACAGAAGCACTAGCTATATTTGAAATCTTGCTAGATTATCCCATGAATTTTTATACATATTTGCAGTGAATTCTATTTCTGTGCAAAGCGGTAATATATATATTGTGTAAAGTGATCAGTGGTCTAGTTCATTTATTCTATTTCACTGGATTTTGTGTTAATTTAAATCTATTAAATTAAACCATCTCAATAGTTCCAGTTGTAAATGTAATGATATACCTGCTATATTATTTCCAAAAGATAATAAATGTTAAATGCTTAAATTAACTTTTAAAGTCGCGAAGGAATTTATAATTAATAAATTTAGTTAAGTCCTATATTTATAGATGTGTGTTTAACCATTAGAACTCGCGCAGTGTTTTATTAAATACATAATTAAATACGCGAGCGTATATAGAATAGTCTTAACGGGAAATTTATCGCGCTTTAGAAGGTTATTTGTTTTCGGTATATTACATGTCTTTTTTTTCTTTCATGCAGAGTGATCGTAACCTGTGCGATCCCAGCATTAAGAAAGCAATAAAGCAAACAAATCTAAGCAAAGCAAAGCATAAACAGTGTGTAGAGTCTCCCCTGACTCAGAACTTGTTGAGACTGTGTAAATTTTTAATCTTTGAGGCGATTCTATGTTTGGAATTCCGCTATCTAACTTATAGCAAAGAAAGCACACCCAAAGACAAATTTAAAACACCATCAAGCAAACTAAGTTGTAACGTTAAGAAGAACACTGGCCCGAGTTTTTTTTGTTAGTTTACTGACACAGAGAGAGAATACATATTTACCGAACAGTGATGGGACTAGTTTTCTTACTGGACTTAAACCATACCTCACGGATAAAGTGTACCAGCACGCGTAAGAATTTTATTATCAGCGGCAAAGTCAAATAGACCACACCATCCTCACCCCGGTATCAGAGACCGCGCCCTCCCATAGAAACTGTTATTAAGACAAGAGACACAAATACAGATTCATTTTCCAGCGATTACGGGATCCTTTTTATGTGCTGAACGCTTACCAGCTAATCTGGGGCTGGAACTTGAACAAACACTCATACATTTAGTTTGAGGTGTAACTGCTGTTGTGTTATTCTATGGAGTGTCAGATTTTTTCACAATCGGTAAGTGAGAGCAAGATGAGTGATGGCGTTTACTAGCGCGTGTATGAATGACAGGAAATTAAATCTTTTGTGTAACCATTTTGTTAACTTGCTTACCGGGTAATACATTTTCTGTATTCCCGGCATTGTTCCTTTAAGAGGGATAGTTTTGATAAACTCTGTTTTAAACCCCCCCCCCCCCTCCTTTTCTTTTGCTTAGTAAAGGGAAGAACAATTGGGAAGAACAGGATTTTTGTCTACCACCTATACCTAATTTTGAAACACCTCTTTCAGAGTAATTAACTTCACTGTTAGGTTAACTTACCTATGTTCCTGATAACTATCTATCTTTGGACTGGGTCTAAAAGCGGGACGGGCTTAGTCGATACCAATCTTCTTCACCCCCTCCCTACCTTGTTATTTGCATTTTGTTCTGTAATTTTGATAATTCTTGCTGTAAACCAATGATTATTTTAGTGATTGTCTTTTTTAACTTTAATAAACAACATAAACTTAATCGTTATTGTGTTGGACTACCCAAAAGCCCACAAAATTTCCCCTATTTGTTTAAGATAGTTGTATCCACGTCGTCTGTGTGTTTGAAGCACCAAATCGGTGTGAGAGCAGGTGTGTGTCTGGAAACTGGCAAATAATTGTTTGACCAGTATCAGCCTGAAGAGTAGATTGAGAGAAACGATTTGTCGTAAATAAGTCTGTCTTTACTCTCCTCCAGCACTCTGTGAAGCAACTATTTAATCTCTACATTTCTATCACTGAGCTTTTTTCACCATCATTCTACACTCTAAACCAGACTACTATTTCTAAGACTCTTTCTCACAAAATAAATTTACGACACCAGACTATTATGTCTTTTTATATGACCGAAAAATTTCAGCTTCCTTATTGCGATGGTATTTAGGAGCCAATGTTCCTGTACGTTTAGTGAATGTAGTACTTCTCTGTTGGTCTTTTTTTTCTGTCCAGGGTATTCTCAACATCCTTCTGTAGCATTTCATTTCGAATGATGTAATCTTTTTTGCAACTGTTTTATTGAGTGTCCAAGTCTCGCAGCCGTATGTTGCTACTGGGAATATACATGCTCTGATCAGTTGTAACTTTGTGTCTTTGCTTGTGCCTTGCCATAGGTTTTTCATCTGTATTAGTTTATGTGAAGCAATTGCAAGTCTTCTTTTAATTTCTACTGCACAGTCGCCAGAGCTGTTGATGATTGATCCTAAGTATTCGAATTCATTAACACTTTCCAGTTCTTCGTTATCAATTTCAATTTCTGGTTTGGTCTTTACTTTGTCTGTTGTCAATACTTTGGTCTTCTTAGTGTTTAGGTATAGATTCTGGGCCTCGCTGTGTTTTTTGGTGGACAGAATTAATTGTTCAAGTCCTTCTGGGTTGGTCGTTAGGAGGACAGTGTCGTCAGCATTTCTGATTTCCGGGATCTGGTACCCGCCGATGTTAAATGGGGCAAACTCTGATACAAAGTATAGAGAAGATAATACAAGGAGCAGTTAGAAAGACCAAGAAAACATCGAAAAAATAACAATGAACTGCCTATAACATAAAGAATCGTGAGAAAATTGGACAAATTTTGCCCAGTGCCTATGCTTCTAGGGAAGAAGAATGAATGTTTCATTAAAAAAATATTGGAAGGAAACGCTGTTATTTATTGAGATCCAAAAGGAATTTAAAAATAATGATGCACATTATATTATACTGACTGATGCGTGTCGTATTATTTAAAGTTCCGGAGAAGGTCTCCGTGCCCAAAGTATACACTAGGGGATAGTACAACAACACGAATCAGCATAACTGCTGTGAGCTGACAAACACCTCCTTCACAATTCACAAATATGCAGTTTATTATACTTGACACAAAGCTCCATGAAATCAGTTTTCGCCCAAAGGCAACTGCAGCAATAAGTAGTTGTCCAGTCCGTTCACTATCAAACGCTGGTCAATGGCAATCATACAAACTTTATTTTTCACAGTCCACTGGACATCTTCATGAATAGATATACATTTCCTGAATATAATAAACCAGGGACACCTCAACTAAGTATATTGATGTAATGGTGATGGAATGATGCAGGAAAAACACAGTATACTGCAGAAGCTCAATACACATACGTCCACTCACATTCAAACACAAGCCGCATCTCTTCTTGCAGACGATCACCTCACTTCTGCTTCAAAATGTTCGCGTCTGCCTCTACCCTACATCGGCATGTCGTCACTTCCTTTATTAATAAGTAAGTCCATATAAAATTATTAGAAAAGGAGCCATGTCGAGCCAAATATTATACCGACATAATCGTTATGAATTTTAATCATAACACTGACGTACATGAAAGAACACATTATATGTCACGGGATTTGCATCCCCTTTGTTCTGCAGTAGTGGTCCACCAGTGGCCAAAAATCAAAAGTATCTAAAATGGGTCTTCAAATTTGTCTACCTTCGCACAAGATTACTCTTGGCAGAGTTGTAGATAGAAGGATAATGATGCCTCTATCTCAAGGGTGTGTTCACAAGATAATTCAGAAGTCAAGAACAATGCTGCATAGGTCAGAGCACTATTAACTTATATCTGATCCGGCACCTTTTGTGAAGTTTTAAGCAATGGTGTGGCTTGTTTGAGCCCCAAGCTGGTTCAATCCAGCGAAATTCCTGTTATAAGTATTGTGACATGTTATGTAAATAGACTACATGAAGGTAAGCGAGATTGAATGTGGCCACAGATTGACAGGAGTATGAATCAGAGGAGTGAATAAGTCTATTTGTATACTCATTGTAAGCACTTCTTGATTTGTTCGCAAATACTGTTATCTTTTTCAGGGATAGATTAACTAGGAACTCTGTTCTCTACGTTATCTTCTACTTTCTATACCATAGCGCAATTCTTTTGACCTTTTGGGGTTATTAATGTTCTTGCGGGATCTTGTCTCAACAGAGGGGATTGCACTTATGGGTTTATTTTTCAAATTCTGTAACCTATAATTTCTTTTTTTTAAATTTTGAAATAAGTTGGATGTTGTGACGAGTTTTTATATGGTAATAAACTTTAACAAAACTTAATTACTGGTGGTTGGTCAGCTCAGCCCATTATCCATACTCCATTTACTATAGTTTCACGTTTGTGCGTCTGTTTGTCGTCACTTAACTGTGTGTGTGTATGTGAGTGGTTAATAGTATATATGTTAAAATGTACTGAAAGTAGAATTGTCTGATAACAAATTACAGTCGTAAACACAGACTGGACTAGAGTATCTTCTCAATCCAGGGACATATTCTATCTTTAAACTATTCACTCGTGAAATCTATTTCTTTACCTTATCTCTCACTGAGTTACCACTTTTTCAGATCTATTCAGACGGGACCAGAATCTATCTTAAATAACTATCCAAATTTACGACAAGTATTCTTGGCACTATGGCTGTAACTATATGTATAGTAAAGATGTTAGATCATACATGCGCTCTCTTATCTATAAGAACTAAATCAACTATGAATTTGTAAAATAATATATAACAAATTTAATAACCAAATGTCCAACAAATGTAAATAAATATGAATGAAAGTGACTTTAGGGGGTTTAAGAAATTGTCTTCATCGAGACTTAATAGGGGACTGTTGGTTAATGTCCGTTGCTTGCCTGTTACAAAAAACTTAACTTGCTGAGAACTGCAATGGGTCGTTGTCAGGTCTTTTGTGATGACGACTCTTCTCTAGAGGCGTCTAGATGAGCTTCACTCCTAATGTCAAGGTGGGTGTCTTCACAATATGTCCACTGTAGGTAGTTGGTGTCGATCTCAGCTTTTGAATCACACGATTGTGGCGAAGACTCTTGCTTCAGACTGGTCTCTTGTAAGTGTAACTTCGTACCACGAATAGTAATGTAGTCTCGTACAACGAACTTTAGGAAAAATAAAAGAACAAATGCCTCTGCTAAGTACATTTGTGGGCTGCAGATTAACAGGTGCATTGTCTCGCTTTTCACCCACCAATGTTAGCCTCTCTGAATAATTAGTCTCCCTGAGTATACATAGGATAACTCAGAGAATATGATTAGAAATCACCGTTATTCTTCTGGTTACTTAAATGGGAAAAATGTTTCTGGACAGCGCGAGTGCAATGATTTGCCTGAACGAACATTATAAAAGTGCGCATATCTCACAAAATGATACTATACACCCTAGACACATGTGAGGTAATCATCTCACTGCTCCGTTCGGGGTCTGGGATCGCTTCTGCTTTTGCTGTCCTGAGCGAACTAGCATAAAGCAAACACAAGCGCTTGCTGTAGTGGTTTATGAACATATTATTTTCATATGCTGGGGTTGCCAGCCTCCTATGACTGGTATAACCACTTAGCAAATACAGACATAGCAAATTCAATTTTTTTTAAAATACATGTTTACACTCACCCCAAATGGGATATACAATCTCCTGACACAGTAGCATGGACACAGCAACGTTGATTTGATGCTCCGAACACTCGGTCTGGGGTAATGTCAGAATCCCTCTTATGACTTGTGCTTTCTGATTCCTTAAGTTTCCAGTCTTTGAATTTAAAATTGCGGGTTCTCTTTTAAATTATAAAGACTCCCAAATACTTCGATCTGTCACTTATAATTTTGGAATTCTTTGTTCGATCCTTCTATCTGGCTGCTGGGAGTTGTTATTTGACGTTTGTTGAAAATGCAGTCTTATTTTTGTCTCCGATTTCGCTGGATTATATTTCCCTTTACCAGTCCACGTCCCAGATGGTATTTCCGACAATCTTTCCAATGAGGGCTAAAGTTTATTTCAGGCTTTCGATTTAGACCAATCCTGTCTCTTTAGAACCATGTGTGTCCGAATGTTAAATCATTACTATCCACCGTTTGTTTTAAAATATCAATTTAAAAATTTGAACTCGTGACCTCTTTCACATACGACAGTAATATTTCCGAATGCATTTGCGCAAACTCACAAACACATCGGTGAACTTATTTCATGTCTAATGTCTTTCCCACCATAATCTCCCTAGACGGGTTATCTGTATTATTGATACAGAAACGGGCCATCGGATCGATTACATATTATCACCTGTGCGTGCGTACATCTCGCAGACTTATTTCCCAGACTGACAGTCTGGCTTTCTCTCCGTCGATCGTACGAGACTACCTTGTGTCAACAATGACCGTCTCTATCAAAGGTGGCTAGACGACTTAAGTGATAGAAGTATTAACTGCTGACCTGTCTAACTAACCTTGTAACACTACGACTCACATGGTGAAACGTAAACAAGTCTGGGAGTGACTAGGCAAGAATGTAGGTGCATAAAATAATGCCCCAAAAATAGTACGATGAGTGTGAAAAATGAAGAAATAAATCGGTAATGCAGGAGGGAACGAATGATGAAGAAGGACGTACACAGATATCGTCACATTATACGAGGGGCGTTCAGAAAGTAATGAACCACATCGTTTTTCTCAGCTAATAATAAAGATAGAAGCATGAAATTGTGCACACTTTAAATATGGCATGTGCCAATTGTGTGCACCAAATTGCACCGCAACCGGTCAGATAATACGGCTGCCCTAAACCGTTGAAATGGAGCGTGTTAGCAACTTGCGTTATAAGCAGCGAATTGTAATAGCATTTCTCGTTACAGAGAAGGAAACTGTTGTGAACATTCACAAGCGTCTATGTGATGTGTATGGAAGTTTTGCAGTCGACAAGAGTACAGTCAGTCGCTGGGTTCAGATATTCAAAGAAGCAGGAAGTGGAGATACGGAGCTGCTTGATCGGCTGCGCTGTGGGCGTCCTGCTACAGCCACCAACGCAGAAATGTTGAAATGCGCTGAGGGCATTATTCTTACTGATAGGCGAATCACTACTCAACAATTGGCTTTACAGCTGTCAGTCAGCATTGGTAGTGCAAACGCAGTTATAAAAACTCTCGGATTTTCTAAGGTTTGCGCAAGATGGGTTCCTCGAAGTCTCACAAATGACCACCGATTGCAAAGGAAAGCAATTTCTTCTGAATTGTTGAAGCGTTTCAATGCTGATGGAGAGAACTTTTTGGCTAAGATCGTTACAGGTGACGAAACCTGGGCACATCATTTTGAACCTGAGACAAAAAGACAGTCAATGGAGTGGCATCATCCGCAATCACCAAGAAGAAAGAAATTCAAGACAATTCCTTCAGCTGGAAAGATCATGATCACTGTCTTTTGGGACATTGAAGGTGTGATTCTTGTGGACGTTATGCCAAGAGGAGAGACAATCAATTCGCAAGCTTACATTAAGACATTGAAAAAACTCAATCAACGTTTTCGCAGAGTTCGGTTGAACAAGAATCCAGCAGACCTGCTTCTCCTTCACGACAATGCGCGACCTCACACAAGTCTGGCAACACGGGAAGCAATCACCAAATTGGGTTGGACTGTACTACCCCATCCACCCTATAGTCCCGACTTAGCACCCTCTGATTTTCATCTATTTGGTCCACTTAAAGATGCACTCCGTGGGACAAGGTTTGAAGATGATGAAGGAGTGATTCATGCAGCGAAGAAATGGCTACATGATCAAGACAAAATCTGGTACGGACTAGGAATACATGCACTTGTTTCGCGCTGGCATAAAGCCGTACAAGTTGATGGGGATTATGTTGAATAATACCGATGTTTACATGACATATCCATGTATATTGTTTATAAATTTCATGCTTTTTGAATAAACAGCTCCTGAGAAAAACGATGTGGTGCATTACTTTCTGAACGCCCCTCGTATTGTACTGACGTGCATTAAAGAACACATTTTCTTAAAGAAATATGTTATACACAGGAGATTAAATGGCCGAAACATAGTCCGACTGGGGATAACTTCTGGTGATCAGATTGCCTCCTATTTTAACACACTGTATAGAGTTGCCTATCTTACTCATTAAATTATGTAATCATTAGCTCCATGAGGAGCATAGGCCTTCAACAACTTCACACCAACTCCTCCTGTAACGTGCCGTCCAATCAAGCTATTTCTGTGTCCTCTTTATCCCTTTCACGTCTGTCTCCATTCCTCTTCTCCGTGTGTTTTCCTATCTCACTCTAATTCTCTTACCACCTCCGAAATCGGTGAGTATCTGCCTGAATGGCGAGAGGACACCTGTCATTGTACAGGGAAAAAAAGGGATACTAACGTAAAATCAGTCGCAGGTTAGACATATTAACCGGAGATTTCGACTCGAGTAATAGCGGGCGTACGATGATTAAAAAAAAAAATTATGTCAGCACGAGGACGGCCTTATGTTGTGTTAATGGAGCATGAAACCAACGCCCTCGTTAATGTGATGGTTAATGTGATGACGTATGAAGGAACTTGTTATTCTTAAACAGAACGCAGAAGAAACTTCCATCACTCTTAATATACTCGTAATATTGGGGAACAATCGTTTAAAACGTGCCCTGTCAAATCTAGAAGAACTTTCTAGAGTTAATTTTGTAGAATCGAAAAGGAACTTGTTACTGTGTTAAAAAAAATCTGTGCCTTCGCAGAAATCTTAACTTAGTGGAAAAGAAACTGGCTTTACTTTTCACGGGAGAGGCAAGGATCGTGCTTCTGGATCGATTTTGTTTCACCAAGGGTAGGGTAAAGCAGAACTGGTGTTATTTTGTAATACCACTGTCTGTGGAGACCTTAAGAGCTGTTAGGCGCTGTTTAGGGTAATGTTAGTTCAAACCTCTCAGGTCACTGTCTTGGCTTGTGTTTTTCTTCTTCTTCTTTTGCTTAGGTGATAACTCATACAGATTAACGGGATGTAAGGTATTCCGGTGCACATAAAATGTAATATTAACAAACACGTTAAAGACTACACTAAACCACACCGATATAACATCAACAAACATAATAAAAACCGCACGAACAATTTCACCAACAACGGTTTCAACATTTACTTCATATTCACTTTCCTTTTCGCTGCCTCCGGAGCATGGTGCCACCATTGTAGATGGTCCCCTTGCAGACAGCCTGCACCAAACATTCACATGCTCCTGAAGCAGTGGTTTCTGTAGCAATTTATTTTAAGTGATGAGGTTGCCAGCCTCATGAGCAACCTCATATTAGTCGCCTTGTATGACATGCCTGAGGTGGCAGTAGACATATTCTTTCTTTGTCCCACCCGAGACCCTCCGGAACAACAAACGTAAGTGTAATCGTTCTTGTTATTCCTATACAAAACTTCAGACAAAATACCCTGTTAACGATTTCCTTTCTCCTCCATCTATCCTGTACATTCCACCTCTTATGTTTTACCCTCTGTTTGCTAGTCGGTATTTTTAATTCCCATTTCCATCTGTACTCACAGTTCTCTCAATCTATTTCTCCTTCGTGTTTTATCTAATTTTTGCTACGCTGCACGAGGCAGTTCAAACATCATTAAGCACTGACAGACGCAACCACTGCGCCATCAGTGAGCTAGAATTATACTCTGCAGTTTGTTTGTTTTTTTCTCTGGATCGGGCGGCGCGTGCCTGTATATTAACTTCTCTGAGAACGCGAAGTAAATTCCAGAGCCAGGTTCATGTTTTCCTACTTAAATTCTTCCATGAAACTGAGGACGGGAAAAGAGGAAGGGGTTCTTACTGGTAGTGATTGGGTAAAAGCTCCAAACAACATTTTGCTGCCACCTGCTTTGGCTTTGTTACTTGCGGTTTGGTGTGAAAGGTTACTGTTACATGTTGTACAGGTGGGTACAGTCACAAAGCCAGGGAGAAAAAAATAATGCTAGTTATTCCATCTCTGTGAATCAAATGTTAACTTTTATAAAGTTTTATAGGTTAACACTTCTTCTTCTTCTTCTCCTTTCGCTCTCAAATAACCAGATCTATCTCTCCTATAAAGCTGAAAGTCCGTTTCGGGCTTTTCTCATCACCAAACAGTTTCTCCCTCAATTTTGTTGGAGAAGACCATGCTGCCACCCTGCTGCCCTCGTGGAGCCAAAAGTTTTGGAGTACGTGTTGTACTGTTAAGTTTAAAACTGGATTGTGAAGAGCAGAATTACGGACTCCCCAAAAACATGTGGATAACATTACCAGATACTTCTCGTTCTGGAATCCTCATCACCAAAAACTAGCGCTTGGTGATTGGTGGATCAAACATGAGCTCCCCCGAATAAGAGATATAGAGGGGGGAAAAGCCCCCCCCCCCCCCCCCAAAAAAAAACAACAACAACAACAAAAAAACACATGGAAGAGGGAACTAGAGACAAACATGACAGGAATCAACAAGGAATGGAAAGTCCTTGAACGGATGACACAGAACAGCAAAGCTTGGTGTGAGTTTCTTGAAGGCTTGAGCTCCATACAGAGCTGGATAGTAATGAATAAACTAAAACATGTGGAGGACAGAACTAACAGTTGAAATAATGACAAATACAAAAGACATGAAAAAACCACGATAAGGAAATATTGCCTTGGAAACGACACGGCAAAAAAAACGAATTGAGATAGATGATAGTCCCAAAGCAGATACTGCCGTAGGGTAGTGAAGTGTTAGAGACTTCACTATAAACAAGGTCCAGTATCGACAGCTGGGGTGGCCAGTTCCTAACCTCGCTGACATTTCCTTCCCTAAGCAAAGTCAGAGACCCATTTACAGCTGGGTAGACTGGAGCATGTCGATTCCGGTAATGGAACTCGGCGACATTGGCGTGAGAGTGTAGTGCTTGTGGGTTTCGTTTCCACTGTTTATGAAAATAACAAGAAACAGACATAGATGCTTCTTATGAGGATCTTATTAAAACATGCGGAGCAGAGAAAGCGCATATGGCCGACAACAATACCATTCGTGGTAAAGCTCTATGGAGATTCAAATAGCCTCAAACTGACTACTGCTTTCTTTGAAAACATTCAAATCTACGTCTGAGAGTGTACGAAGAAGAAGAAGAAGATTAAAAAAGGAAGTGACATGTACGTAGGACGGACCGAAATAAAAGATGAGGCCCTGAGATCGCACAAAGCTCCTAGGACAAGTCATGAGATTATAAATATTAGGAAACATTGCAATAAGTAGTAAAATGAACTAACACTACAATAACGGGTACAGTGAACTAACACTGCCATAACAGATAAAGTAACTAACATTCCAGTGACTGGTAAAGTGAACTAACATTGCAATGACTGGTAAAATGAACTAACATTGCAATAACTGGTAAAGTGAACTATCACTGCATTAAATGGTAAAGTGAATTAACAATGCTATAACTGGTAAAGTACCCTAACTTTGCGATTATTGTTAAAGTGAAATAACATTGTAACAACCAGTAAAGTGAACTAATATTGCAATAACTGGTAAAGAAGCAATTAATGAAACCCCATTATATATTTTTAAAAGTGAAAGCACATTAAATTCATGCAACTGCAAGAGATAAGCGCCAGCATATATACCTTTCGGATCCCCATGGAGCAGAGGTTGTCAATTAAAAGATGCCCAGTCCTCCTGCAAGATGTATGTACTTTTCATTTTATTTTTCTTTCTACTTCTAAGTTCATTTTAGCCGCCTTCTTATTGGATAGACCGTTAAGATGGCCTTCCACGCTAGCACGTTTATTTTGTGATCCATCAAACTGCTGCTAAATGTTTTTTTTTAATTTTAAATTAACGACACATAACCTACAGTCATAGACGTAACGGACAGTAATGGACATAAATGGCGACAGCTGGTTACTAAAATTTGAAGGCAGGCATCCGCGTAGGGTTCCTACACCTCTATAACCTAAGAGTTGAATGATCTTTCGAAAGCAGTTAGTATTATGTTGTTTTTTCTCTCTCTTTAAATATAAACATTGTAAGAGTTAATGTTGATAACATTAATGTAATCGGTTATAAGAAAAAAAGTCGAATTACCGAGCATTTTTTGGTCACTGCCTTCCCTCCCCCCAACAAAAGCCCTTATGTTCCACTCAACATAGCACAGATTAATGGATTAACTTTTTATCAAATTAATGAATAAAAGTATCCAGTTGAACCCATGATGGGTTATAATTAGGATACAAGGTGTCTATATATGTTTTAAAAAATTTATCAATTGCTACAATGTGTACTTACAACATCCTTACTACTATTCGCTTATTCCATGGTGTGCGCCACTTAATTTTAAATTCTACTTGAGTATGTTTTCAATATTTTAATTAATCTCGTCTATTTTATTACTTTAAAGATACACTTTAAAAAAAAAAATTAAAAATGAAATGACGTCATCATGTGTACGTCCGCGGGCAAAAAGTTTGTGGATTTCTATTAAGGCAGTGGTTCCAAAACGGTGAATCGCGAGAGGATGGCAGGTGGGGCCGGAAGATTCAAATACAATCACGGATTTAGAGAGATTTGCAAAATATAATACGCCAAAAATAAATATGAAAGTCATTTTCTTGTTTATTTTGTTACCATATTATATAATATGGGAAATATATGTATAGAAATTCAAATTCATATAATTTTTCAGATTTTCTTTTCAGTAATATAGTTTATTTCACTTCAAATAGATACCTTTCTCCACAACATATTGCTGTGAACAGGGATTTTCGTCTCTGACAAATATCAAAGACTAGAAACGAGAAAGACTTCTTTGTGTTGATGAGATGATGAGAGTTTGCTTGTCTCAACTAAGACGTAATATAAATGAGACTACCGTACAAAAACAAGCTTACGCCTCTCATTGAACGTGCATATTTTGTAATTAAATCATGTCTTTATATAGCTGCGTTGTTTTACACTTTCTGAATGTCTCATGATCATTTTATACAGTTGTTGTGTTCTATGTTATGAATAAAGATTCACGTAGGAGTTGATTTTTGTTTGTTTTCGAAGTATTTCATATCAGTAAAAAATTCAGTTTGGCGCGAGCAATGTTTCTTTCCAAAAGTGCAGCGCAGAAAAAAAAGTTTGGGAACCACTGTATGGATCAACTGAACTGACCCTGTGGGACTGTTTCAACAACGATAAACCTGGTGCTGGGTATGGAATTACACAGTCTCTGATTGTGTTCGTGCTGGCAGTAACTGCAGTGTTATTATGATAAACTTGTGACCCGTGCTGGCAGTAATGGCACTGGAAATTAACGTATATGTGGTTTTTAATTGTCGTGCGAGCGGTATCACATTGAGTGGTTGTTTCGCAAGCTGGTTAATGTTTATGGCTAGTCATTTACATGCTAGAGTGAATGTATGTTTGTTTTCGTTAATATGTTTCATAGTTAGACCCTCTTGTGTGTTGTGTAAAGGAGGGAGAGAGAGAGAGAGAGAGAGAGAGAGGAGAGAGAGTGTTCTGACCGAGACAACATAAAAAGGCTGCGAGATGTAGGGGATTTAGAACGTGATGAATACATCATACAGGAAAAAAAAGAAACCATTTTTTTTAGCAGAGTGGCACGTGTTAGACTACTGATAATAAATAAGTGTGTGATGTATCTGCGTAACGTCATTAATCAGAGGAATTTACGTTGCACTTTTCACTAAGCGTGTGACCTAGTTATAATAATAATAATAATAGCCCCTTCAGTCATAACTGACTATGGGAGTGCGCCCCTGAGGTGGCAGCCCTCAGCTGCTTATTTTCCTGGTGCTCCTTTCGACGTTTTCTCCTCACCTCTGCTTCTTGTGTGAGCCTCTCTTCGCCCAATCTGAGGTGGTGCCGTAAATAGCATCGCCACTTATTGCGATCGGCAGCTTCATCCTCCCATGTTGCTGGATCCATGTCCAGTGCCCTCATATCTCTCTTGCACACATCTTTGAACCTCAGCTGTGGTCGCCCAACTGTTCTCTTGCCATCTGCTAATTGCCCGTAGAAGATATCTTTTGGGATGCGACCATCTTCCATGCGGCGAACATGGCCAAGCCAGCGAAGTCTGCGCTGTCTAAGCAGCGTATACATACTTTGAAGGCCAGCACGTGACAACACCTCGACATTTGTCACTTTATCTTTCCACGAGATGCCGAGAATGCGGCGTAGACACCGCAAATGGAAGGTATTGAGCCTTCTTTCTTGCTTAGTGGTACGGGTAAATAATAAGAATGTTTATTCTTTCAGGAACCGTCCTCCCGACGTCCTGTGGTAAGAGTGCATTAGACTTCAGGCTTGACACTCTTTAATACTGTGGCCTGCTGAGTACCCTCCAGGGTTCTCCTTGCAATATTCCGTTTGAGGAATTATAGTGTATGTATTTAAGTTTGGCCAGTCACACACAGTCTCCCTGGCCCGCACCTCAGGTACTCATTAATAAGGCCCAACTTCTTGGCACGATTCACAAATATTTATTAGCACATTACTCCATCTGAGTATGATATGACATCGTAGCTTTTACTAGCACATGTCTCTACTGTCCTTGATTTTGATACTCTCCATTTTAATGGTACAGTCAACTTACGTGCCCAAGAATTCCATACACACTGCTAAGACTAATCTGACATTATACTGTTAGATGAAAGCATAAGGCAGTGATGGTAATCGATCTTGCAGGTGAAATATAAAGATGCCCAAAGGCAATTAACACATTTTAAAAGCAGGTCCTACTGGACACATTCCTTGCATACTGGTCAAACGACACAAGCAGACTGCCGGTTAGAGACGCTAGCTTGTCCCAAATCGAAACTGACGTCTGCTGTCAATTCAAAGCAGGAGTCAAGACGTCACTTCCTGCAACCACGGGATACCGTGTGTAAACAATATATATCAGGAAGTGATCGAATACAAAACATGATATGATATTTACTCATATCATTTACTCCCCCCCTGGATTAAAATAATGAAAAGGAACTTTTCATTATTTTCATAATACAATCTTACAAGGTCACTGGAGAAACCATATGACAATATCCAAATACTCAACTGTCATCATTATGATAGCACCTAGAGGCGTGCTCCATAATCGACAATTTAACACACAAGGTGTGGTATTTAGTAATAACATAACTAAACCCATTATCGTTAGCAGACGCTCTTTTGACACAAATGTGAGGTAACTATATTAATTAGAAGGCAGTGAAGAAAAGTCAATATGTCAGTCATGGCACTCACACAGCATACCATGTCAACAAACGCCCTAAGTCGTGTCGGTATGTAAGTCTACCTATCTATCAAATGAAATGCATAATAAGCAATCAAAGACAGAATAGAACAAATGAGGCAGACAAGTTAAAATATAAGTGGTGACTGTGACAATATGTCAAAATAATTATTAACATTTGTATGTATGCAATGTCATGTGGTGAATGACAATGTTAATGAAATGTCATATGAAGATATATTACTTAATATCTACACATATGAAAGATATCGGTTATACTAAGTGTAAGCACGAGTGTAATTCACTTCATATAATAATACACAAATGAACCAATGTCATGTTCCGAGTGTTATTAAAACTGGTCATGTTAGACCATACACAGTTCTTCCTGTAGAGGTATTTAAACGAATTAAAGTTTCAGTGAGTCAATAGTTCGCACAACATTGTTATTGATCCTTAGTTAAGTATATATGGCGGAAAGAAAATGTTCATTGAAGAAAATCCATTTTCCATCTATGTTGGTTGTTGATGTTTGTCTTCCATGGAATAGCATATACAGCACAGATACTATTGTTCATTCTGTACTTGAGAATTTCATACGTATATGATGAAATGTAATTTCTTGGTTATGTCCCTTTTTGAACTTTGTAGTCAGTAATTTTAGTTACTTCCCTTTTTACACAACGTTTGAGACAGTTAATTAGTGCAAAAAGTTTTGGAAATTGTAGCAAAGTATCTGAATTGCACCGACTTGGATTGTTATACTGCCAAAAGTCATTGTACAACGTGTATGAAGTAACGAAGTATTGTTCTTGAGCAATTGCATTAGACATCATATGACGAACGCTTGAATATATATCTTGATTTTGGATGAACAGTAATTCATCATCATCATGTTGCTTGGCATAGTGTCTATAGTTTTTCAACCGGTTTAAGTGCATGACGAAGCAATGTGGTTGTAATATCTGAAGTATGCAATATATGAGTTAACAGAAGGCATGTGCCTTAGTTCATGATGCTACCTTTGCGAAATAATTTCTGACTTGTCCCAAAGGAAGTAGTGTTATTATTGAGCATCAAAGTTGGATTGAAGCAGCATTTGCGGAGACAACTGGCGATAGCGGATGCTTCACACATCTGGATAGCACATCGGCCATGACGTTCAACTTTCCTGCGATGGGTTTAATCTGGTAATTATAGGGTTGAAGGGCCAGTGAGGCACGCGCTGCTTTAGCATTCTTGAATCTCGCTGTTTTCAGGTAAGACAGTGCCCTCTGGTCTGTCTCGAGTGTAAAACTTGCACCAAGCAGGTAACGTTGCAGTTTAGAGAAGCAGAACACAAGAGCTAGTAGCTCTCTCTCAATGACTGAGTAACGTTGCTCCGTCGGCGTTAGTTTCCTGCTAACATAAAGTGTTGGATGTAAACAGCCCTTCCATTCTTGCAAAAGCGAACCTCCAATGGACGTTTTGGAAGCGTCTACTGTAAGAGTAAAATGTTTAGAAGGATCAGGCAATCTCAATATAGGCAACTTGGAAAACAGACATTTTAATCTATTTAAAGCAACATGAACATCCTGACTATAAATACACCTATTTGGTGACTCCTTCTTCACCAGTGATGACAACACAGACGTATACTCTGCAAAATTAGGGATAAACTTACGATAAAAGTTTAAGATCCCTAGAATACTTCTAACCTGTTTTTTGGTCTTAGGTATATCAAGGTTTAGAATCCTAGAGATAGTAGTATCATCTGTTTTCAAAAAACCTCCTCCTACTTTATAACCTAAAAATGAAATCTCCTGAAATCCAATCTTAGTCTTAGATGGACGAGCAGATAAATTATGACGACGTAGAGTGGTAAGTAAGGATTGAATACCCTTCAAATGTTCATCCCGTGATTGATGAAACAGACAAATGTCGTCGATGTAAGTAATAAGGTCGTCTCTGTCAGAGAAGAGTCGTCTCATCATGCGAACGAAGGTCGCAGGTGCGTTAACTAAACCAAAAGACATATAGTTAAATTGAAAGAGTCCTAATGGGCTTGCGAATGCAGTATAAGGCTTGGATCGTTCCGTTAATGGTACTTGGAAATAGCCTTTAGATAGATCAAATTTAGAAAAAAATGTAGCTGTAGCTAGTCTATCTAATAAAGATTCCAACACGGGTAATGGTTCCGCGTCGTGGATGGTGACCGAATTTAGACGTCTAAAATCTATGCATATACGTATAGATTTGTCTTTTTTCCGGATCAAAACCATCGGAAAACTATAAGGGGAATGAGATGGAGAAATGACGTTTAATTTCACCATCTGTTCTAGTTCCTCTTTAACCTGACATTGTAAATGTATAGGAATAGGGTAAAGTTTCAACTTAATGGGTTGAAAGTCTGTCAGAATGATATCATGTTCGATGATATCAGTGTGTCCTGGGACATCAGTAAGGACATCAGTAAAAAAACGTAAGATTGAAGTAACCTGTTCTTTCTGAGAAGAAGATAGAGTTGGTGATATGTCAACATCTTTCCAACTTTCAGTAGACAAGTAGTGAAGACTAGGTAATACTAACAATGAGTCATTACCATCAGTCAAATCCGAATTTTCTTCCTGTATGACAGCCAAAGAAGAATGACGACAGACAGATTGATCAAGAGCTTCAAAGACTGGTCTCAGATATGGTGGACGTGTATGAAACTGCTGTAACATATTGATATGAAAAGTTTTTTTCTTTTCCCTCTACTGAGAAAATATAATCAACATCAGACAGTTTCTCCACAATCCTGTAAGGTCCTCTCCATGAGACTAATAATTTTTTATCTTTCCTGGGTAATAATACGTAAGCTTCATCACCAGGCCAAAGTTGGCGTAATTTGCGGTTTTGGTTAATGAATAACCTCGCCCTAAGCTTTGCCTTTTCAGATGAACCTACTGCTATCTGGCATGCGTCTATTATTTTTTTTCTCAAATTGACTACATACTGATATGAGGTCTGAACCTCCTTGTTCATCTCAGCACCAATTAAAAGTTGTTTTAATATAGACATTGGGCCGCGTGGTCTGGCGCCAAAAACCAATTCAAATGGACTAAAGCCTGTATGTTCATTTTTTATCTCTCGATAAGCAAATAAAATAGCTGGCAGGACTCTGTCCCAATTTTGAGGATATTTAATTGTAACCTTATGTAGCATTTGTTTTAAAGATCTGTTGAGGACTTCTATTTTCCCATTAGACTGAGGATGGTATATTGAACTAAGGGATCTTTGAATCCCAAACATATCCATAATCTGTTTCATAGCATCTGAAACTAACTGAGTTCCTCTATCAGACAGTATGTTTTCAGGAAAACCTATTCTACTGAAAATCAAAAATAATGCATCAGCAATATCTACCGTGGTGATGGTTTTTAAAGGAATAGCTTCTGGCCAGCGTGTGCACATATCTATGCAGGTCAACACATATTGATGACCTCTGGCTGATGTTACCTTTAAAGGGCCAACAATGTCAATGGTCATCTTTGCGAAGGGACGCAAAGAAATATCAGATGCTTGAATGGGCGCATCATGTTTTGGTTTTCTGGTTGCTACACTTTGGCAGATGGTACATGTACGACAAAATAATTTGACGTCTTTCGTAATTCCTGGCCAAAAAAAAATATGACAAAACTCTTTGTTTTGTTCTAGCAACACCTAAGTGTCCTGCACATTCAATGTCATGTGCATGTCGTAAAATGAATGGTCGAAAACAAGCTGGTACCATAATCTGTTTCTTTAAGGAATTAGCAAATTGATAGTTTCTTACTAAAATCCCATTTTTGATAGTATACCAGTGTTTTGCACAGTTATCTATCATTACATCATTCAAATGAGCAATATGAAAATATTTTTTTAAGGAAGTATCATCCTTCTGTCTTTGTATAAAGGTTTCCTTATCAATGAGCTCCATCTGAAATACCAGTGTTCGTCCTGTAAAATAAGGTGTGTCCAAAAATACCTCTGCTGTGGAGTAATATTCCACAGTTCCACCAAAAGTTATGCATTTCACTGGTTTTCCTGTATAATCCACCTTATCAACCAAGGCCTTGCGCACACCAACAGTGGTTGCCCCCGTGTCTCTGAGTAAAGATGCTAACTTATTATTGACAAAACCTCTGTTCAAGATTAATGAACCAGTACTTTCAAATGATGACATGACTGGGAGAGGGTGTCCGCATAATAATCTTGGCACTCCTTGAGGCTGAAATAAAGAATTGCAATTAGTGCAGTTATCACTATTTGCTAAGTCTACACTGCATGAATTTGCATGTGCTACAATATCATTATGGTTCTGATTATTATCATGAACAATGGCATTGGTACGTTCAGTGTTTCTTGATTGTCTGGAAGTATTGTTATGATAAGATCTTTTATTTGCATTTTGATCATTTCCTCTATAAAATGATTTATGACCTCTATTTGCTTTTGAGTTATATTCTCCTCTACCTTGCCAGTTATTGGACTTAAATGAGGTTTGTGGATAAAAGTTATCCTCCTGATATGAATTCCAATGTCTTTGAGGTTGGTATTTATTAAAATTGTATCTACCTCTATTTTGACTGTAATTATGTAGGAAAGGATGTAGTAATGATAATAGCCTAGTATCTGGTTAGGCTTAGAATTGCTTCATGCTGACATCGAAGGACATCGATATGGTCCACGATTTTTGATAAAATACTTGCTTCTTGAATGAAGATAGTCAGTTCCTATGACTTCTGTGTAATATTAGGTCACTTTTATAACGTAGTGACAACTTGAGGCACATTCATGATGATGGAAATCCCTTCCATTCATAAAACTTTTGGCAGACGATGCGTGCCGCCATTTTGAACAAATAGTCCTAGATTCGTTAGGCGCTCTTAGGCATCCAATGGCTTTGGCCCCCAGAAACTGGTACGGGTAAATCTTAAGAATGTTTATTCTTTCAGGAACCGTCCTCCCGACGTCCTGTGGTAAGAGTGCATTAGACTTCAGGCTTGACACTCTTTAATACTGTGGCCTGCTGAGTACCCTCCAGGGTTCTCCTTGCAATATTCCGTTTGAGGAATTATAGTGTATGTATTTAAGTTTGGCCAGTCACACACAGTCTCCCTGGCCCGCACCTCAGGTACTCATTAATAAGGCCCAACTTCTTGGCACGATTCACAAATATTTATTAGCACATTACTCCATCTGAGTATGATATGACATCGTAGCTTTTACTAGCACATGTCTCTACTGTCCTTGATTTTGATACTCTCCATTTTAATGGTACAGTCAACTTACGTGCCCAAGAATTCTATACACACTGCTAAGACTAATCTGACATTATACTGTTAGATGAAAGCATAAGGCAGTGATGGTAATCGATCTTGCAGGTGAAATATAAAGATGCCCAAAGGCAATTAACACATTTTAAAAGCAGGTCCTACTGGACACATTCCTTGCATACTGGTCAAACGACACAAGCAGACTGCCGGTTAGAGACGCTAGCTTGTCCCAAATCGAAACTGACGTCTGCTGTCAATTCAAAGCAGGAGTCAAGACGTCACTTCCTGCAACCACGGGATACCGTGTGTAAACAATATATATCAGGAAGTGATCGAATACAAAACATGATATGATATTTACTCATATCACTTAGCATAGGTCGTCCAGGTCTCGCTGCCATATAGGAGTGTGCTGGTGACGCAGGCATTATATACCGCAGCTTTGGTCTTCATTGTGAGTTTAGAGTTTCCCCAAACACGCGATGTGAGGTGGGCAAAGGTAGCTGCAGCTTTGCCAATGCGGCTGTCGATTTCTGTATCCAGACCTAGTTAATCCTATTTCAAAAAGGCATTTTTACCTGGTCAGGTTTCCTAAGCCCATGTCTGTTCCCAAACTACCTGCAAGGCAACAGGTTTGTACGTGTTTTTATCTGTTCCGTACCCGTATTCCTGTCCGGTTTGGGGACATGCAACTTCTTTTACATTATCTATCTGGAGATACGTCGGGAGAAAAATGAATGAAATATAATAATAAATAAATTTAACGGGGTGACACAAAGACTTTGCTATTGGATAAAACACAGACTAAGAAAACTAGTTACTATCCTGATAACATGACAAGGCAGTCTTTGTTCTGACATCCCTAAGGTTAGAGATATAGCGGGAGACTGAACAAAAACACGTGGAGAAGAGAACTGGAGATCGACTTGAAGGGGATAGGGAAGACGTAGATATTCACAGGACGGAAGAGTCAACGTGATGAAGTCCTGTGCTCTATACAAAACTGAATGGTAATGAAAGAATGAAGAATGAATAAAGAAGCAAATTATTATGACGAATTAAACGAAGAGCACAAAGAAGACATACCATAAATAATAGTAATCATTTTTTTTAAATAATTAGTGATATAATACTATAAGATGAGGAGAAGAAGGATCAGATAATGAAAAGTTGGAGAAAGCATAAACAGATAGTGAGAGATAATGTAAAGAAATAGATTTTCACGAGTGAAATGGTGGAAATTAGTTAGTCTATCTCTGAAATCGAGAAGCTTCTCTCATTCAGCCTATCTCTACAACAGAACTTGGGTAGTCAGACAGTCTACTAGAATATATATTAATATATATATATAGATCACCACTCACATACACACACACAGAAGTGACGACAATTAGACGCACATACGTGAACACTATATCTATGGAATATGAATCTTTTGGAACGAGCTGACCAACACACGTAAATAAAGTTTATGTAAATTTTATTTATCATAAGAAACTTCACAACAGCTACAAGTTGAATATCAAATCAAATAAAATCAAACATAGGTTAAAGAATTATTTAAAGAGTTAGATTCATAGGTGAAATCCTCCCTCCCTCTCTTGAGACAAGATCCCGTTAAAGAAAAGTTATTAACCCCAAAGGAGTCAAAGATTTATACACTAGGGTCTAGGATTTCCCTCTACAGTTAAGAACAGAGTTGATACATTAATCTATTCTAAGAGGAAATAGCATTAGCAACAACTTACATAAAGAAATACAAAGTGGGTGTATGAGTTATACAATAAACGAGTCACTCATTCCTGCTTTCATTCTATTCATTCAGCAGTGGCCGCTGACAGTCGCTCTAACCTACAAACTTGATTTTCACCTTCTGGAACAATCTTTAGGACATACACACACTCAGCAAATCCCGTGTTCGGTTGGCAAAGATTAACCCCAGCTCTACAGAGACCGGTTAATTCCAAGCGTTAACGTCACTGTTATATTATAGGATTACTGTTTATGTCTGGAAATCAGTCCAGGTAAGAGATGCCGCAGGGCTCACAGTGTCGAAACCTGGAGGTTTCCAGTACTTTAAGAAATGTCAGGTCGGTAACTTCACTCGGTATCGACAATTTATTGTCACACCACAATTTGTCAAACGTCGGAAATGTTAATGTTTGTAATTTCGCCACATGGGCTGAATGTAAATGAGATTTTTGGAAAGAAATACAATCTGACTCGATAGGCTCAGTTACAGCATTTAGTCTTAATGTCCTTTAGGTTGGTACTCTGTCTCTTTCTGGATGCAAACACAATGCCAGACAGGTTTACCTCGAATGACCGACGTAATTAAGTACAAAATGTTCTTTCTTATGGTTATTCTCAGATATACATTGAAGCCACTGGTAAGGTTTTAGGGTTTGACCCAAATACTGTATAGGGAGAAAAACATACACAATACTTAACCAATATATTATTCACACTCCTCTCCTACCTCGCATAAAATGTAATATATTCACTTTGTTTATTTAACGTTAAATTGAAACTACAAGGTTAGAGCTTGCCTCATCGTTTAAACTCCCGTGAAATAAATTCTAGGTATTAAAAATTTATCATTATGAATTAGAAATACATATATTTCGTCAATACTCTTGATGAACAGTGCATTTACATAGTTGGTTAAAATATTCTCTGACTAGTTACTAACAGTTAATTAAATTTATTTTATAGCTGATCTAGTTTAGCTAGAAATATTATTTATTCTGCTATCCACTGTAACACAATAAAACTAGAGAAATACTTATTGACGGACTTATCTAGTAAATCACTCTGTACAGGAAAACTAGTAAAATATAATTGACGATCTAACTAGTTAAATCGCTCAACTACAAGTAAGATAATTACCACAACTCAAACTTCTAAGACTATCTCCACGAGAAACTAAGAATCTACTACTACGAGTGTTTCTAGAAATCGAGCTAGATGTCTCTCTGAAATCTGATGAGTGCTGGATAGATTTCAGTTTAAACTGCTGGTTTTTATATATTAGACATGAAAGGAAATGTAAATTATTCACTTAAAACCAGACTCTGTCAGATGTTTTCACCTACGGGAAATTCTACGTTCGGATTGCCAATCAAAGATCTTTCTCACACTAAAGAGCCGACAACCAGGCTTGCATTCATTCTTTGAGCAGGCATCGCCAATTAGCTAATCAGTGTGAGTTTCCTTCGTCTCTCTCGTACCTCAGCGAGCAAGGTCCTTATATCTTCTGATTCGCCGTGTTTAATGACTTTCTAGCTAGCGGTTTAGGGTAAGGTAATAAAGATTTCTCACTTTGGTTCCCAATATCTGCTCAGATTTATTCAAATCTGGTCGCTGTCTGATCTCTTACAACGTTTCGATCTCTGGCGTTATAAAATTTCAGATAACCCGCTCAGCGTATGCTAATCAGTCTGCTGGTGAACTTTCATCAAAGAAATTAGCGCATACACTAAAATAGGCGTGATAAATGAGAAAAGAGAAAAGACAGAATCTATGAGTATGGGATGGTTTCATATTAACCCACCAGGCGTAGGTGAAAACTTGGCAAGAGAAAAGTGTAGATAAAAAAAAAATAATATGAAATCTATTTTCATAATATGTCACAAACAACAACCTCAGATGTAAATAGCTCACTCTGAATAAAATCAATTGTATATAACAACACTAGAGAGGACTAGATTGTAATAATAATAGCCCCTTCAGTCATAACTGACTATGGGAATGCGCCCCTGAGGTGACAGCCCTCAGCTGCTTATTTTCCTGGTGCTCCTTTCGACGTTTTCTCCTCTCTTCTGCTTGTTGTGTGAGCTTCTTTTCGCCCAATCTGAGGTGGCGCCGTAAATAGCATCGCCACTTAGTGCGATCGGAAGCTTGATGCTCCCATGTTGCTGGATCCTTGTCCAGTGCCCTCATATCTCTCTTGCATCAATCTTTGAACCTGAGCTGCGGTGGCCCAGCTGTTCTCTTGCCATCTGTTAATTGTCCGTAGAAGATATCCTTCGGATGCGACCATCTTCCATGCGGCGCGGACATGGCCAAGCCAGCGTTTGAGGGCCAGATTATTACCAGGCCTTGAGTAAGACAGCAGATAGAATAGTATGGTGCTCTCTCTCTGGTAAAACTCTACATCCCAGGGTAGAAGAGGAACGACAAATTAAATAATTAAGTAAATAACAATGTGATGTCGGTACAACCAGGGTCGGATTAAGCCAAGAAGGACCTATAGGCTTTTTGTGTTTGGGCCTCCTTTCACCTAATAGGCAATAATTTTAATATTCTTTTCAAACCCCTTAGCATGATGATGGCATATACTAGTATTAATAATAGACTGGTATGTTAGTTTGTATGTTAGTTTATTAGCATTGCTTCGCTCTCTATTAGTAATTATCGTTTATCAATGTTTATTAGTATTATTTGTATTATTATTTAGGTAAACACACCCATCTATGCATTTTTTAAATTATTTTTTTTAATTTATGCACGGGCCCCCAAGAGCTCCGGAACCCTGGGCTTCAGCCTACTTAACCTAATGGATAATCCAGTCCTGAGTACAACACACATAGAAAGACGTGACACTAAATTCCCTAACCTAATGGATAATCCAGTCCTGAGTACAACACACATAGAAAGACGTGACACTAAATTCCCTAATCCTAACCTAATGGATAATCCAGTCCTCAGTACAACACACATAGAAAGACGTGACACTAAATTCCCTAACCCTAACCTAATGGATAATCCCGTACTGAGTACAACACACACAGAAAGACGTGACACTAAATTCCCTAACCCTAACCTAATGGATAATCCAGTCCTCAGTACAACACACATAGAAAGACGTGACACTAAATTCCCTAACCCTAACCTAATGGATAATCCAGTCCTGAGTACAACACAGATAGAAAGACGTGACACTAAATTCCCTAACCCTAACCAACATTATGAGTGTTATGAGTCAGTTCTGTTGGTTGGCTTTAAAACACATAGAACAACAAAAAACAACAACCACAAAGATGTTACATAACTGGGTGGGCCCCTTCTAGTTCCCGGGGGTCTCTGATGAGACAAAGGAAGAATAAAACTACTGTTCTCTGTGGCATGTCGTACAAGGCGTCTAGTATGAGGTTGTACATACAACTGAGGCTGGCAGCCTCATCATGTAAAAGAAATAGCTACAGAAACAACCATTGTACTAGGATGTTAATGATTAGTGCAGGCTTTCTGCAAGGGGGAATCAACTACTGGGTTGGCTCCAAGTCCCGTAAACAGTAAAACAAAAATAAGATAATGATGATGATGATAAGTGGGTGCTTGTGTACAAGAGAAGGATTGAAAAAATCACAATGTACAAGTGGATACATTTACTCTAAACGTTTTTATGGAAATCTTAAACTGTGTTGGCTGCCTCGTTACCAGTAATAGCATACGTTTGTTTTGGTTTTGTCCCTTCTCAACAGTTCACATGACCAGAAATAACATTGTGGGGAAAAAAAGGGGGGGGAGACAAAAATGAGGGAAATTGGAGAGGTGGAGGCTGCTACATATGGCTTTTCTGTACAATATTTTTAAAATCCGGCGTTTGTGGATTTGTCACACTCGTTGCTGTGCACAGCACACCAACCGAGTCCCAAGGCAATGTGTACCGGGATCAGTGTTGCCAACTCGGAAAATTATCGGAACTAAATGATTGTGAGAATCAAAATGTAACTATACTCCACGGAGGTATTGAAAAATCACTTCTCATTTTTACATTTGTATATGCTCACTTGTATCCATTTGGGTAGCTATAGGCCTATGAAAACAACATAGGGTAACGCATGAACGTTTGCGTACGATGTGTACGAGGGATTCTAGGGTAAAAGAGAAACGGTGGCTGCAGTGGCGTATCCTGGTAATGCGAGCTAGGCGTGCTGCTACTTAAAATGAATATGTACGCCTACTATTTAACTTCTTCCCCTCTTAATTTAAAAACCACCTATATTCAATTACGCAACGATAGTTATTAGGGGTATATGTCAATTATCTCCGAAATACTAATTAACTTAACTTGAAACTCACTGTCACTGTAATAATCTGCATTCCCGGCAACTAACAAAAATTATCACAAAAAACACTGGACGGACACAACCGATTTTTACAACCCGAGAGCTGCTAGGCCACCGCACGCATTTTCGTATTGTATTGACGTATCTGGCCTTTGACCCCGCTCCAATCAAACCAGTGTTCAGACGTGAATCCGAAACGAGCCGCACACATCGTGACGGAATTACCCGAGAAACTTCGGGCGATTGCTACCAACGAGTAAAAACTGCACTATAAATAGCGTCTGGGGAAACTGAAACTAGATTATACTCGTAGATTCTATGCGGGAAAATCCGTTATCCTGGTGCGTGCGGTCCGAAAGAAGAACATTAGAAGAGAAATATTTTATAGAATAATAAATTAAATTTTTATTTTCCTTCCGGCATAGGTGTGCGCAGCACGCACAGCACACATAGAGAATACGCCACTGGGTGGCTGTCAAGATTGAACTAGAGGATGCTTATAACAGTGTGGACTTTGCAACCATAATAGACTGTATAACGGCATGTGGTGTAAACCCTTGGATAACAAGGTGGATAGCAGCTGCCTTAATGGAGAGATTAGTTGCATTTCGCTTGGGAACATGGACATCAGAACCAATGCGCATTTGCCCGGGACTATCCCAGGGTTCTCCACTAATAACAATGCTGTTTAATATCTACACAACAAAAGTAGCAACCTTTCAACCAACAGGCCTGGGACGAACATTAACTTTCGCAGATGACATACTCATGTACAGAACTGGATCAGACAGACAGGAAATGGTCCATGTGTAGTGAAATTGACAGAGATACAACGGTAAAATCCCTCCAAAGATAACATTTAAGGATAAAAACATAATGCGTAGGCTGCGAATAGTACATGATCGCCTAGACCGCGGGTCATCATCCTCCATAATAATTGACTTGATAGACAGGAGGGGAACGGCGGATCAAAAAGGAAAAAAATATGACTGGAAAGATTGCGTGAGACTAGAAAGGCTAAGGAGACGCAATTGGGGGGGGGGGGGGGACGGAGAAAAGTCACGTTTCCCAAGTTGACATAAAAAGAAAGCAACTCGACAGAAGGGACCATGGATATGTTACGCCACAGTCATTTATTGGACGCTTTTGCGCGATACCAAGCCCTTGATTTGAATTCAGCGGCTAAAACGCAGATGTTTGGAATATTACAAAATTTAAAAAGTACTTTTTTCTTAATATTAATGTTAGGAATATAAAAATTAGCTGGCCGGATGGCCCATTCTGAGCAGTGAACAAATACGTTCTTAATTTTACAAACGGATAGATAATATTGAAGATAATGACAAAAGACAGTGTTGTTCACATCATCGACAGACTGTATTGAATCTAAAAGTGTCGCTAATTGCACAAAAAAACACGACCTTGAAACGCAGGTGTTCAAATTTACTTAGTATGGAGGAGAGGGTTTTTGGGTGGTAGCTGTGTCTAAATATAACTTTTAACGACAAAATTTTGGAGGGGAGAGAAAGGTTGGTTCAAAAATCGAGTACATTTTGTAGAAACACAAGTAGAGACGGACAGACTAACAGATAACCATCCATACTTGACTGAAGCATGACTGAAATGACTTTATGGTAGGAAATTTGAAATTAAAATAAACCTAGGCAGTGATTGGCCACAGACAATCATATCATTAGCGCTCAGACGCGAAAGTGGGGCCATTCTTCAATAGTTGTTCAGTGATAGACACAGATTTTAAAGTGTGGTGATTTCCATATGAAAGAAAGTGTAATAAATTTAGGGACGCCATACTATAGCCAGCAGCTCAGCTGAGTTTTGCTAGCAATTCTGTGTTATTTATTCATAATCTGGTAAGATTGAAATTATTTCTTTATATATTTTGAATATTGTTTCATGTTCGAGTGATTTGATACTGCCATATCGAAATCTAGCCTTACAAACAAGTAGGGATTTGCTCTAGACCCCCCGCCCTAGTCAGGGTCTAGGGACCAACAATGTACATAAACTCCAGCAAGGATTATGCAAGACAGATCAAGTGTTGAGAATAATGAAACATATTACCTATCCTCTTTTAGGGCAGACAACTAATAAATATTTTTCAGAACCTATAGTCTGGGAGGATCTATCTGATGTAAAACCACCATGGTAAATGTGCTGTTTGGTCAGAGAGATCTGACCTGTCTGTATGATGTGGTTGTTGTGTCAGTGTTGTGTCCAGACGTGGGTAGAGAATAGATTTTGACACATGGCCCATACTTTGATTGCAGAGCTGCGAGTTTCTGTTGTCAACCAAGCAGTGTCTATTCAGTTGGTGACTTACTCGAGTGTATCTGTGCAGTACTTGTGACAGAGACCACCATTATTGCCCGCCAGCACGGAGAGGTGGGACCACCTGATTTCAGCACCAGAGCTACAACTACCAGATGAGTGAGCCTCTGGTCTGCTGGACATTCACCAAAGCCCTTTAGTTACTAATAACCCCATAAAAATTCCCACCATTTTCTGGACACTGTGTAGTCAATATAGACAGGTGTGATGAGGCCACCCCAACAGCACAAACATTATATATCCTCCCAAGTAGATGACTACTAGAACATTTTAATAAAACTAACTAGTATAGTACATATATATGTACACTATTGCATTTATGATATAATATTCCATGCATTTCTTTCATAATCTCTAAATCCTTTTAAGTTCTGGTCAACCTAAAAAATTGATCCAGAACAAAATAAATGTAATATAATTTTATCAAAATTTTACACACGTGAGTTAGTTCAGTGTATTTTAACATTTATTAATATTATTAGTCTTGTTAAATATCTGTGGGTATATCTATAACCTATTACACCACACTACATAGCATAACCCTAGACACTTTACGTAGCCACATTCATTAAAAAAAATTAAGTGTGAGGTCGTAGTGGTAGCAAGAAAGGCCTTCTGACAATTCACAACTACATTTTATCTCAGGAGCCTTCACAGCTGGCCTCATACAATTACATTTAGTAATATCAACATCATACAATACCATCAAACACCACTACATAAATTGGGGTCTTGTCCAGGGATAATTAGCCCAACAGTAATATTAGGATCTCCTGGTGGGAGAAATAAAAGTAGGGAAATAAATTGTAAAATTTCCTTTAAAATTAAAAGTGTCCCTGCAGATAAAAGTTGGTGAATCTTCACAGCCAGTAATAATTAATTAGTTAACTGGTTAGTTAGAATTAGTTAGACTATAGTCATAAGAAGTACTTAGTGTATTTACTGGTTAGAGATTTATCTTGTATATTATTATATTGTCTAAAAAGTATGGCGGAGCTGGCAAAATTTAGATCAGCTGCTGTGCTCACCGCGAAGGAGATGGGAATGGATGGTCAAATTTTAATTCAATACGTAACGACTGAATGTGATAAATATATTGAAAGGGAAGATAGAAAGGTAGCTGAAGAGAAGAGGTTACAAATTGAGGCTGATAGAGAAATTAAGAGGCTGCAGATTGAGGCAGAAGAAAAACGACAGCAAAGGGAGGCAGAAGAAAAAAGATTGACTGCCGAAAGGGAGGCAGAAGATAGAAGGTTGCAAAGGGAGCACGAATTACGACTAAGGGAGCTGGAATTACAAGGCCCGGCTCCTGAAAATGGTGCCAGCCCTTTTGCCTCAGATGCTACGCCCAGTCTGGGAGCCTCAAACTCAGCTATGGGGTTTCATTTAGACCATTTTGTTGAAAAAGACGATGACATAGAGGGGCACCTAGGACGTTTTGAGTTATTAGCTACTACATATGGGTTAGAGAGAGAGAGGTGGAGCTTAAAGCTATCACAGGGATTGAGAGGTACTTCTTATGAAGTATTTGCCAAAATGAACAGGGAAGACCAAGACAATTATGACATGTTAAAGCAGGCTTTGTTATTAAGGTACGAGAAGAATGGTGAATTTTATCGTAAGAAATTTAGAAATGCCAAACTGTTGTCTGGGGAGACATACCACCAATTCTCTGCTAGACTAGAAACCTATTTGGAGAAATGGACGGCTCTGGGGAAGACCCAAGACCTTAAAGAAATGATCATGATTGAGCAATTGAGAGAGTCCATGGATCCAGACATGAGAAAATTTCTCATGGAACAAGGTGCAGAGAAGTTGGGGGAAATTTTAAATGTTGCTGAGAGGTATCAGGCAGCCCAGGCAGAGGTAAGTGGTGCTAAGAAGAAGCACATAGACAATTTTAAAGCTCCACAGCAATTTAATAAATTTGATAATAGAGAGCAGGGAAATAAAGGTAGGACAAACTTTGAGCGGCCAAGAAATGACTATCGCGACAGAAACTCACAGTTCAATGACCAAAAGTTCAGTGAAAGAAAACCGTTGAACCAAGGAAAAAGATGGTGTAAATGGTGCAAGAAGGATAACCATAACACCGAATTTTGTAGAAGGAAACCTTCAAACATTGCTGCAATGAAGTCGGGGACGCAAAGATTAAAGGTTAATCCTAAGGGACAACAGGAACCTTATCACCCCCAGTTTGTGAGGATGTTATTTGTAATGGGGTCACCATAAGGTGCCTTTATGATACAGGTTTGGATTATGATTCAGTTGTGAAGTCTAGCCTAGTGGACCCAAGTCAGTATACCACAGAAACAGTGGAAATACAAGGGGCAACTAAGGACATACCACTCATGACACTTCCCATCGCAAGGATAACGGTGAAAACTCGCTATGTGGAAGGAGAAATCAGAGCAGCAGTGATAGATGAAAAAATCTACCCTCTGATATTGGGGTGTAGATACGTCTTCTTGGGGAATCCCGAGAAACCTGTGATCATGGCGACAGTGCAGACCAGGTCACAGAAGAAGGAGGAAGAAGGTGAACCTAGAAATGCTCATCCAGAGGAGATGAGGAAGGCGCAGGCTGAGGATAGGACACTCAAGCCATGTTTTAAAAAATTGCCCAAATGCCACACACCTCCGAGCAAGGGGGAATATTTCATGAAGAACAAACTCTTATACAGGAAGGCCGGAACTGGAACAAATGGTCACAACCAGCTGGTTCTTCCCACTTCATATAGAGATAAAGTGATGGAACTCGGGCATGCGATTCCCTTCAGTGGTCACATGGGGATCAGCGCCACAGGACAGCGTATAGCTTGTCATTACTTCTGGCCAGGGATAACGGAGGATATAAAAAGATATGTCAAATCCTGCCCAGAATGTCAAAGGGTAGCTCCAAAGCACTGGACTGCTCCTGCAACTCTAGGGGAAATGCCCATAGTGGGAACACCTTTTGAGAGGGTTGCAGTGGATATTGTAGGACCTCTCACTCGGACCAAGAGGAGGAACAGTTTACATCCTTACTCTGGTGGACACTTGTTCTATGTGGGGAGAGGCGGTAGCCCTGCCATCAATTGATTCAAAACATGTAGCAGAGGCACTACTTACAATATTTACCCGATTAGGATTCCCGCATCAAATCTTGACGGATAATGGTTCTCAGTTCAAGGGGAAACTAACGGAAGAAGTTTTTAAGCTATTTCAAGCCAGGCACTTTCATTGTAGTCCGTACCATCCACAAGGGAACGGCCAGGTAGAGAGGTTCAATGGGACTCTCATTTCTATCTTGAGAAAGCTGGCACACGAAAAACCGGATCTGTGGGATCAATTCCTGCCCGCCGCATTGTTTGCGTATCGGGAGGTACCACATAGTTCAACCGGGATGGCTCCCGCAACTCTGCTATTTGGGAGGCCAATAAAAGGTCCATTAGAAGCGTTATTAAGGACCTGGACAGATGAGAAGGCGGAAGAGACTGTTACCTCATCGTATCAATATGTGAACGAACTGACCAATCGTTTGAAAGCTGGATGGAAACTGGCAAATGATAATTTGAAACAAGCCAGGAAGAAACATGCAGCATATTTTAATAGGAAGGCAAAGGACAGGGAACTGGCAGTCGGAGAGAAGGTGCTGCTTCTACTACCGGGAAGCCAGAATAAATTACAAATTGGTTGGCAAGGTCCATATACGGTTCTAGAGAAGGTGTCTAGAACAAACTATAAAATTGACAAAAAGGGGAAGGAAAAAAGTTTATCATGTAAACCTGTTAAAGAAGTATCTGGACAGACCACTCCAGGAAAGCACCCCCTTATTGACCCTGGCTATTGCAACCCAGATGCAAAAAGAACCACTCACCTCACATGAATACCCATTACATCCTTGTGAAACAGCAGCACAGGTAAAAGTCAGTAAGCACCTGACTAAAAACCAGAGGGAGAGAGTTCAACAAGTTCTGGAGGAACATACAGATGTATTAACAGATAAACCAGGCCATACAAATTTGCTACAGTATGACATGAAACTGGTAGACTCAAACCCAATCTGTATGAGAGCCTATTTCTATTCCGTTCGCGAAGGAGAAGGCATTGAAGGAAGAAATAGAGTATTTGTTGAAGGAGGGGATTATTTCGCACAGTGAATCATCTTTTAGTTCTAGTGTCGTTTTATTGAGAAAACCGTCTGGGGAACACAGACTGTGCATAGATTACAGGAAACTGAATGCTGTCACAGAAGGACAAGTGGATCCATTACCAGACACAAAACAGTTATTTGCCAGACTGAACAAGGCAAAATATTTTTCAAAAGTGGATCTTAGTAAAGGCTATTACCAGATCCCAGTGAAGCCTGAAGTGAGACCTTATTTGGCTTTTAGCACTTCGGATGGACATTATGAATTCAATATGCTACCATTCGGACTGAAAAATGCTCCGAGTGTGTTTTCAAGGATGATGCGAAAATTGTTGGACCCCCTGAATAACCCATGTATCACGAATTTCATGGATGATATTCTCGTCGCCACAGAGACATTTGAAGAACACATTGAAGCTCTGGAGATGTTGTTTGATAGACTTCGGGAGGCGAATTTAACTGCTAGGCCAACAAAATGTTGTATTGGATGTAAAGAGTTGGAATTCTTGGGACACACTGTATATCAGGGTAATATGACCCCTGATCCTAAGAACTTGGAAAAACTGCAGAGAGCACCTAGGCCGCAAACAAAAAAGGACGTGCGATCATTTGTGTCGTTATGCGGATTTTATCAGAAATACATCAAGAATTTTAACGCTATTTATGCTCCTCTGACTGATCTGACTCGCAAGGGACTTCCAGATAAAATTATTTGGACTGCACAATGTGAACTAGCGTTCCAAGAGTTAAAGGAAAAACTCACTAGCAAGCCTATTCTCAAACTGCCTGATTTGACACAGGACTTTGTCTTAAGAACCGATGCAAGTAATGTAGGACTCGGAGGGGCTTTGTTGCAAAGATCATCTTCACCTGATGGGGAACTTAAACCAGTCGCTTATGCAAGCCGCAAATTGAATAAGGCGGAACAAGGATACTCCACAAGCGAAAAGGAATGTTTAGCATTAATCTGGGCAATAAAGAAGTTTCAAATCTATCTGTATGGTAGGACATTTGTGGTGGAGACGGACCATCAGCCTCTCGTGTTCTTGTCTCAGGCTAAGCATGGAAACGCAAGATTGCTGAGGTGGTCTTTATTGCTTCAACCTTATCAGTTCAGTATCCAATATATCCCAGGCAAATTGAATGTCGGTGCAGATTTCCTCAGTCGGCACCCCTGTGATCAAAATTAGAGTAGTGGCAGACGTGAGGAGTAATTTTACCTATGTGTATCGCTGGTTTTGGAACTTGCCATAGGCATGTTTTCAAGTGGGGAGATGTGAAGTGAAATTGACAGAGATACAACGGTAAAATCCCTCCAAAGATAACATTTAAGGATAAAAACATAATGCGTAGGCTGCGAATAGTACATGATCGCCTAGACCGCGGGTCATCATCCTCCATAATAATTGACTTGATAGACAGGAGGGGAACGGCGGATCAAAAAGGAAAAAAATATGACTGGAAAGATTGCGTGAGACTAGAAAGGCTAAGGAGACGCAATTGGGGGGGGGGGGGGGGGCGGAGAAAAGTCACGTTTCCCAAGTTGACATAAAAAGTAAGCAACTCGACAGAAGGGACCATGGATATGTTACGCCACAGTCATTTATTGGACGCTTTTGCGCGATACCAAGCCCTTGATTTGAATTCAGCGGCTAAAACGCAGATGTTTGGAATATTACAAAATTTAAAAAGTACTTTTTTCTTAATATTAATGTTAGGAATATAAAAATTAGCTGGCCGGATGGCCCATTCTGAGCAGTGAACAAATACGTTCTTAATTTTACAAACGGATAGATAATATTGAAGATAATGACAAAAGACAGTGTTGTTCACATCATCGACAGACTGTATTGAATCTAAAAGTGTCGCTAATTGCACAAAAAAACACGACCTCGAAACGCAGGTGTTCAAATTTACTTAGTATGGAGGAGAGGGTTTTTGGGTGGTAGCTGTGTCTAAATATAACTTTTAACGACAAAATTTTGGAGGGGAGAGAAAGGTTGGTTCAAAAATCGAGTACATTTTGTAGAAACACAAGTAGAGACGGACAGACTAACAGATAACCATCCATACTTGACTGAAGCATGACTGAAATGACTTTATGGTAGGAAATTTGAAATTAAAATAAACCTAGGCAGTGATTGGCCACAGACAATCATATCATTAGCGCTCAGACGCGAAAGTGGGGCCATTCTTCAATAGTTGTTCAGTGATAGACACAGATTTTAAAGTGTGGTGATTTCCATATGAAAGAAAGTGTAATAAATTTAGGGACGCCATACTATAGCCAGCAGCTCAGCTGAGTTTTGCTAGCAATTCTGTGTTATTTATTCATAATCTGGTAAGATTGAAATTATTTCTTTATATATTTTGAATATTGTTTCATGTTCGAGTGATTTGATACTGCCATATCGAAATCTAGCCTTACAAACAAGTAGGGATTTGCTCTAGACCCCCCGCCCTAGTCAGGGTCTAGGGACCAACAATGTACATAAACTCCAGCAAGGATTATGCAAGACAGATCAAGTGTTGAGAATAATGAAACATATTACCTATCCTCTTTTAGGGCAGACAACTAATAAATATTTTTCAGAACCTATAGTCTGGGAGGATCTATCTGATGTAAAACCACCATGGTAAATGTGCTGTTTGGTCAGAGAGATCTGACCTGTCTGTATGATGTGGTTGTTGTGTCAGTGTTGTGTCCAGACGTGGGTAGAGAATAGATTTTGACACATGGCCCATACTTTGATTGCAGAGCTGCGAGTTTCTGTTGTCAACCAAGCAGTGTCTATTCAGTTGGTGACTTACTCGAGTGTATCTGTGCAGTACTTGTGACAGAGACCACCATTATTGCCCGCCAGCACGGAGAGGTGGGACCACCTGATTTCAGCACCAGAGCTACAACTACCAGATGAGTGAGCCTCTGGTCTGCTGGACATTCACCAAAGCCCTTTAGTTACTAATAACCCCATAAAAATTCCCACCATTTTCTGGACACTGTGTAGTCAATATAGACAGGTGTGATGAGGCCACCCCAACAGCACAAACATTAAATATCCTCCCAAGTAGATGACTACTAGAACATTTTAATAAAACTAACTAGTATAGTACATATATATGTACACTATTGCATTTATGATATAATATTCCATGCATTTCTTTCATAATCTCTAAATCCTTTTAAGTTCTGGTCAACCTAAAAAATTGATCCAGAACAAAATAAATGTAATATAATTTTATCAAAATTTTACACACGTGAGTTAGTTCAGTGTATTTTAACATTTATTAATATTATTAGTCTTGTTAAATATCTGTGGGTATATCTATAACCTATTACACCACACTACATAGCATAACCCTAGGCACTTTACGTAGCCACATTCATTAAAAAAAATTAAGTGTGAGGTCGTAGTGGTAGCAAGAAAGGCCTTCTGACAATTCACAACTACATTTTATCTCAGGAGCCTTCACAGCTGGCCTCATACAATTACATTTAGTAATATCAACATCATACAATACCATCAAACACCACTACACCATGGCATACAAGAAACACTACTAGCGGTTTCTAAATGGTATGAGGAAAGGGGATCAAAGGTCAATCCCAACAAGGCATGTGTGATGTGGTGCTTTTTTAATAACTTGTGACGGTATTGCCTCCCCTGCTTTGCAGTAGTGGTCCAACAGTGACCAAACTCAAGCGTATCTAATATAGGCTTCAATGGAGTCTATTTGTACACAAGATTAATCTTGGTAGAAATGTAGATAGAAGAGTAGTAAAGCTTCTATCACATGGGAGTCTTCACAAGAAATTCAGGTAAGCGAAAACAATGCTGGCTGTCGCTAAGCACGTTAATTCTGTAACCTGCCGGCAACTTTTGTGAAGAATTTAAGTACTTATTTATCAGCTCGTTAAGCCCCCACCCCTGATTTACTCAGTGGAATTCTCTTATTCAAGTATAGCTCTGTTTGGAATGTGTGTAGTAATTGACTAAGACAAACATGCAGTAACTTTAAAATGATCAAATCGAAGTTAATTTTGTAACATTACAAATAACAAAATTTAATAATCACTTTAGTTTTAACAGTTTGAAAATAATTTAAATAGTTATGGATAAAGAAAAGCTATCATCCTCGTATTTGGGGATTGCGAAAAGGGTTAAGAAGTTCAGGTGGCAGCATATGTTTGAACTTAGCTGCCAATGACGGTTCTGTCTTTTCACACTGATCTCTCGTCTCTGATCAAGGTTGTCGGGTGTAGCTCGTCTCCGAGAAACTTCAAGGAAGTTCAAGTCCGGCCTTTGTCTTAAAGCGTAGGCCATTGATCCCGTCTTGTTCCAGAAATAGTACGTTTTGCTGGTACCACCAATAACTGTGATAGAAGAATAGAAAAGAACGCTCTTCTGAGTATGGCGTTCTCCAACACCGTTATGTGTCCCGCCTCTTCTATTTCACCATCCCACTTAACTCAGATTTTACCCTCGATGAGAATTAAATTTAATCCCTCGGGATAAAACTTCCTTTACATTTAAACTGAATAGCTTTAGCTTTACATTGCATTTAAATGAACAAGGTTAAACGTACAGATATAATATGTTTTACATTTACATCTCCACTGTTTAAAAAGTGTTCACAATATAAATTCATTTATGTTTTCTTTATATTTATACTTGTGGAAAAGTTTGAAACTTCTATTAATTAAAATGAATATTTTTCTCATTGACATTTACACTGGTTTAAAGCGTGAATCCTGTGATAAACGAGCACCAAGGCCTTATAGCTCTATCTTTTCCTACATCTCTCGAATTTTATTTTCTCCCACATTTGTGCTCTTTCATCCCACATTTGCTATTTCATCGTTTTGATTACTCGCGACCGGTATCTAGAGAACCACATTTGTTCTTTCATCGGTGGTAAAATAAAGTCTTTTGATTGAGTCCCCATACCTGACATCATCGTTTGAATTCCACATTGTATCGTGATAAATCTGGTGAAAACACATCTGGTCATCCAAATCAGACATCTGGGCATTATACAATTTCTGTGGACTATTGTTATCTTTGTTGCTCAGCCGCTGTCCATACAAGCGACGGGTCACCACATTGGACGCCCAGCTTGGCCAGGTGAAAACGTCTCATGCTGTTTAAACCAACCGGCCTGTAAATCAATAGGCGGCGCCACAGAGGGGACATGTTAGCATGCTAGCGACAATGGACGGAGATAGCAAAGAGTGCCGCAAACACACGGAGCGATAGACAATCAGAGAGGAATGTGACAGCACTTTTGTATTGGCCAGCCAATTATCTCAATACCTGTTTGTCAGGCAAGCCAGGCAACGAAAGTTGGTTGCGAATTACCCCACCCACTTTTGGACTGACAGGGGACAAGAGCGATCCTGGGAATGAGTGGCCAGAGGGTCTCTTAGGTATTGGTTGTATGGGCGGAGTTGTACGTCACCGGTCCAAGGAACCCACATTGGACTTCTAGAGATAAAATATCGCGTAGCTCGCTAGAGAGGGGAGTTGTGTTTTTACATTGTGAGGTAGAGAGTAAATCCCTAAAACGCCTAGCCTAAATACACGTGTTTATTCAGAGTGGATAATAATTCATTTATGTGGTGAATTGTGTTCTTAAAGGATTTTGCGAAGGGAAAAGAAGTTCATCAGAAGTATGAGTCTACACGCAACGTGTCTGACGTCTAACCAGAAATAAGTTATCAAAAAATGGACATTTGGCTAGCAGAATTCGCCATAGGACATCTTTCATTCCTCAATTAAAAAGGAATATTTTCTCACCCACAATTCAGAAAGTGGACGCAGCATTTTTCGTCACCATATACTGCTGGCTCACAAGTTCAATACATAGTTATCACAAGTTCAAATCACTCGAAAGCTTATTATCTGAAGTCAAGCTAAAGAGCTCAAAAGTGGAATCTCATATTTATACCAAGTGCAACACTCTTAAGCGCATTCTATGAAGCAGACTCTAAAGTATATTTTATGAATCAAGACTACATACGCAAGATAATGAGTCTACATATCACTAACATTTCGTGAAGATATCCGGTCTGGCCAGTACCCTCGGGAGATTAGACAACAGACTGTTTTTCATATGACAGTTATTAACTGTTGATCAACACTACAGGGATATACTCAAACAGTGAAGGAAAATATATATATATATATATATATATATATATATATATATATATATATATATATATATATATATATATATATATATATATATATATATATATATATATATATATATATATATATATATATTCTTCTTCCATCCTTAGCCATCAACCGGCAAAGCAGTATGTGGCCAGTACGCCTAGTGGCGTCTTAGGGCAACAACAAATTGATCAATCTATCGCTGTTTCCACCACGCCTAGTGGCGTCTTTGTGGAACAAAAACAGACCAAACAATCTATCATTGTTTCCGTAATCAGATTGGTTGGCAAGCAGGTGATCAGCCCACTGTGCGAAGTTTTTACGGGATGGGGTAAACAGCCCCATGCCCATACCCTCCTTAGTCGCCTTTTACGACATGCGTGGTAGGGTGCAGTGTTACTATTCTTTGCTCCCCTTTCGGGCCCCGGTAACACACGGGTTATATATATATATATATATATATATATATATATATATATATATATATATATATATATATATATATATATATATATATACATATACATATATATATATATATATATATATATATATATATATATATATATATATATATATATATATTAAAGCACATTAAAAACGCACCACCTGTATAATCCAGGAACAAAGTGTGAAATATAAATATAAGTGTTTGCAAGTTTACATATTTGGAATCTTTATTCATTTTCCTTTGAATCCATGCTGGTCATTACTTTGTACATTTGATTGTTATGAAATTCATTGCATTCTGTGCAGGCAAGGGAGAAAACCAAAAATGCAACCAATAAAAAATATCATTCACACTATCCTCAGTATCTGGTATGTCCACCGTGTGCTAGCAAACAAGCTTGGCAGCGGCTCCGCATGGAACGCACAAGTCTCTGAAGAAAATTCCGGGGAATCAAGTCCCATTCACGTGTAAGAGCAGCTTCGAGCTGTTGCAGATTAGCTGGAGAACCTTGCCTGTAGACTCTGCGTCCATGCTCGTCCCACAGATGTTCTATAGGGGACATGTCTGGTGATAGGGCAGGCCAATCAATCGTCACAATGTTCTGCTGCTGTAGATATTGCTGCGTAATGCATGCGGTGTGCGCACGTGCGTTATCCTGCTAGAGAAGCTGCAAGTCCGGATAATTTGTGAACGCATGAGCAACCAATGCATCCAGAACCTCATCTCGATATGTCACAGCATTAACGTTTCCACGGAAGACGTGAAGAGGCAAGCAATGGTGAAAACTGAATCCTACCCAAATGTGAATATTGCCACCTCCAAATCGGTTGTGCTGACGAACACAGCAATCTGCAAAGCGCTCTCCACACCGTCGCCAAATCCGCATACGTCCATCAGCAAAGGATATGTTGAATCTGCTCTCGTCTGTGAATAGGACAGCATTCCACTGCAGTCTAGTCCATCTGATATGTTGCTCTGCCCATTGCAGGCGCTGCTGACGATGTCTGTGAGTCAATTTTGGCCCAACATAAGGTCGTCTTGCAGTAAGGCCTGTATCTCTGAGTCGTCGTATGACTGTCATTCGAGAGACTTGCCCACGTCTACCCACTACTGCTCTTGCTGTTTGAGATGCCGGGAGAAAACGATTCCTTAGGTGACTCAGCACAATATAACAAACTTGCGCAGGGGTAGTAACTCGTAGTTGGCCACTCCGATGTCTATCCCGGGCACTGCCAGTGGTTCCGTAACGTTCATTGAGACGTACAATAGTGCTGTGGTGGCAATTCATCCTTCTGGCATGGCCCGTGAGCTCATTCCGGTCTCCAACATACCAATGGCTCGTTGGCGGTCGTTTTCAGATAGTCGTGGCATTTCAAGCACATTTACTGGGTGTTTTTTCTCAACGGCCTTTTTATACGGAGTATACTGCCACAACGCGTACACATTTTCATGGTCATAGCTGTTGGGAATCGTGTTGCACGTGTAACTTTCATTGTTTTCATGTAGTCTGTACACAAACCCGTGGGTTGAATCATGCACTTTCCATTCCAGCAGCTATTCGCTCTCTACCTCACGGGGAAAATCCATTCCCACACTTTTTTCCCCAGCTTCTCGGCATCAGTATATATAATAGTGGTGCGTTTTTAATGTGCTTCAGTATATATATCGTCAACGTTCTCAGTACGCCAACAGTTTTCATCAGAACGTCCTCGACTTAGAGATACCCCACTCGACATAACGTATGACAACTTGGGACATTTTTTGCATACATGTGAATCATCGTATCCATGAGTAGCATTTAGAGACACATGGGCTGTGTAGATTACTCACCATTTTGGTAACACGTATCATATCACATCATCATCATTTCGCTTTACACCAGTTCATTCTTAATTAACTACTACTTAATTAACTGCAATTTTAATATCTCATCTGTGTGTTTTATGTGAATCGTCTTTTACTACCATCACGTTCTAACCATTACTAACCCTATATGTGTGGATATTTAATTAATAAACCCAACAATCAGTTGATCATTATCTAGTTTGTTAATGTATCACTCGTGCTGTCGGTGTTACATATTCACATATAGGAACATTTCTCTACTCAGATGAGGTTGGGGGCTTTTTCTGTTACGGGATCTAAGGGCAGAAGCTAAGGTTGTGGGGAAACAGAACTCTTTCCATAATTAATTAAGAAAAACTGTCCAGTGGAAAGCATTTGCATTCCCGTCTTCTTTTTCCTATCTCGAATAGGTCTTTATTCTTTCTTAACGAGCCAGTTCTAGAGACCTTCTACCCTAATATCTCATACGCTATTCCTGGCAAAAACTACTGTCGTAGTTGCCCCAATACGCACCACACGACAAATCCTTACATTAATTTTGAAGTGAATATGTTTATAGGGACATTTACACTGCTTTGAAAATGTAAGTCTTATTCTTAGAATGTACATCATTTCCTTTCATCTTTCCCTCCCTGTTCCATAGGGAACCTGGAACTACTTTATGCTTTTAGTTCTCTTTACGAAACTATCAATAAAGCAATCACCAGCCCGTGCAGCAGTGGTTCATGAATCATCAGTCTATATGCTGAGGTTGCCAGCCCCAAAAGACTTCGACATCCAATAGCGAGTTTCACACAATAAAATTCACATGGTAATATATACATATATAAGTTAGTTCACATGTTAGTAATAAAATATGAAATGTAAATCACAACTTACGCCAATCCTGGCTACAGACTTGTCGCACAGATGAATAAAAGAGACGGATCGTTCTCTTACAACACGTGTCTGGGATTTCTTTTAATTTTAACATAGATTGCCCTTTCTGACTATGTGTTTCTTTAATTTCCTAGTCCCGGTTGTTCCTTATTAAAATTTGAAAGAGATTTCCTGTGCTTTATAAGTCTTATCTGGTTCTCCAATAAAAGGTCCGGATGACAATTAGGAATTATGAATCTAGTTCTTCCTCTGGCGAAGGTCTGATGTCTTGGCGAGCGTGCAAATCACAGAGAAATAAAACTGTCAAATTGTCAGCCTATATTCCCTCCAGTGATGTTTTGAATCTAATCAGAAAGATCCAATCATTTCAAACCATGCAGGATAGGCTGTGATATTTCAAAATAGTCCCACGTGAAATAAAGTGCGTGCCTGCAAAGGTCCCGTATTACCATATATGGACATCTGATGCATTGTACACACTCTTACAAACACATTTGTAGACTCATATTGTTTAAAATATAATAAATCCATGATTACTTTTTAACCAAGGACCGGAAGCAATTACATCACATTGGTCTGCTCACCCGTGTCACACAGACGGTAATGTCGTCTTATCAGCGGTTCAATCTAAACGCGCCGGCGACTATCTTTTCTCAGCACTTCGTAGGCTGGGATGACCAGAGAACAAACCTGTGACATATTTGCAAGGAGTGTCACAACTGTGATAGTTATCACCTACACGGTTATTTGATAAAATCACAGATCTGCTACTTAGCAGACAAAAAAAGAAAGAAAGAAAAGTGCGATAATTGACAGCACCTAATAAAAATCAGTACCACAAATGTACTGATACTGCCGGAGAGAACCAAAGATCGATAGAGGTCGCCCCGTTTCGTCACATAGCTCCATCGTGAAAGCAGACCTTCCAGACATCACTTTCAATAGACAGAATATTGAAAGGCAAGGCAAGCTGAAGTATCTGGGAGTAACGTTTGATCGTGGGCTATCGTACAAGTATCATCTCGAACTGATCATACAGAAGTGCACAAGAGGACTGGCAGCCTTAAAAACAATGGCTGCTGCGTGCTTGGAACAGAGACTACTGTTCCTCCTGTATCATCAGCTCGTGATTTCAGTAATCGAGTATGGACTAGGAATACTCACGATGTCAGTGTCACAATGTGAACGACTGACACCCATTCAAAATGAAGGGATGCTACTAGTTTTGGGCTGTACGCGTAATACCCCCATTGTGACAATGAGATACGTGCTTGGATTGCTGTCGATTAGATCCAGATATGTGATTGCCCAGGCAAAAACCTGTATGCAGGTAACAACCGATTAAAAGACACCCCCAACATGAGAACGTAGCTTAAATGAAAGGAGCAAGAATAAAGAGAAGAATGTCATGGATGGCACAGGCAGAAGCTTGTGACGTATAATGGAAATAAAGCCTACAGTAATCTGACAGCCTTTTGTTTTCCCGATAGCGTCCTATGATTTGCTAGCAAAACCATGCATTTACAGCCCGAGTTTACTCACTTTTTAATCCACGCCGCTTTTCCTTAAACATAAACAAACGAAGTTGTTTACCAAACTTTCGCGACCTGCCAGTCATAACAGGGAGCGAATCAAGTTTGTTTATCAAGTTTCTCACTCTAGCTGATCTGTCAATCATCGGATACCTGACAGCCCGCACGTGGAAAAACACCGGACCTTTTGAAGTAGTCGCTCGGGCAAAAATTATTTCCCCGAGTACCCTTTGATGTTCGTACACAGAGGGAAAACACGTGCTCTTTGATCTTCAGATACGGGCAAAATCTACGAGAACCCGTTACACGGTTTTAAGTCTCTGATGTCGATTAGAGACGCCCGACAGAGCGACCGTGGAAACTTGTATCTGGGGGACTCATACTTCTGTGTCTCTGCTATACACTATAGTGTGAAAAGTAGCATCATATATAGATCAGAGCAAGCATGATGATATATAAACTGTGTCTCCCTAAACCAGCTATCAGTCGTCATTCAGAATTTTTGGAATAGTCTAAGCACGCAGTAGCTAGAACCATTTTTGTTAAATGTGTTAATAGCATTCGTGGGAATCGTCATTCTGATGTTCTGGTGATAGAAATTAGTGGTTACGTGGTTAACAGTGTTAAGATTTTACCATTATAATTCACTGTGATTTTCTAGTGTTCGAACTAGCGAAATAAAATAACGCGTAGCTATTTTTTTTACCAGTTGTTCAGTTTTAATGTTAAATTTTACCACCCGCTTTCTTACACAAGAAGAGACGTTTAGCTGACTGATTTTATATGCTAGGCGCGACTGATAGTGGAAGATAGAATTCTCGTTATATTTCATTTTGTGTAATTATAGTAAGTGACTAATAACCTACGATGACCAATAGACGCCGACAATTTAATAGCTATTAACGGCAGGTGATATTTATGGAAGTGCGCGTAGGGATAATTAAATAATAATTGACATAGTACGCTGATCGTTAACGCGCGCGTAAAGGAGCGGGGAGGGTTGCATACCTTCACCCGACCTGAAATTGCGGCGCGGGCGAAAAGCTGACCGTATTGGTGTTGTAGCGAGAGGTTTTGTTTGGCTCTTGGATCTGTATAGTACTGACAATTACAGAAATAGAATTCCTGCAGAAAATGGTGGAGTCCCAGTGTCTGAGAGAACTACTGGTATCACAAATTAGTTACGGCTGTGAATGTTCTGATCTCGAAACAATAGTAGAGAGGAGACCGACATAAAGTGCCACCTCCGCTGTGTAACTAACTGTGATATTAATAAACAAGGAAACAGATTTTTACTTAACAACGATAAACTTGACAAGTCGTTCAAAATACAATTTCCTTATATTTTATTTAGTATATATACACTATCTACTCTGGTGCAGAAAGGTGAATGTTGCAAAAAATGGAATGAAATGAATTGGTAAGTTTACATATGATTTACAAATATTTATATTTATAAATATTACAACACGTTTTCCAATTATAGGAACAAAAATTATATCAGCTGTGCTGTTAATTAAGGATATAACGTTTATCAGCTATGCTGTTATTTACGTATAATTTATCCACTATGATCTTATTATTGTCTCTTGCTACGCTAATTCACGTTTTCTTCATTGACAGTTCTATGCTCACAATGCCGACAGAAATGGTACTAATGTGTACTCATCTCTCTTAAGTCTGTTCTTCTTTGTTTGGTTCACACCACCGGCAGAGTATCGTTCCTTTAGCCCACCCAAGACTGAGAGGGACCAAAGATGTAGAGTCTGGTCAACCTCTATGCTCCTGCGGAGTTCCAGGCAGCGGGATTGACTCGAACATACGACCTCAGGTTTTTAGGACACAATTAAACCCTCCTAAGATTTTAAATTGGCCAGGTTTTGACGCGACTTGTCGTAAATTTATTTTGAGAGAAAAGAGTCGTAGAAATAGTGGTCCGGTTTAGAGTGGAAAATGATGATGGAAAGCTCAGTGATAGAAAATGTAGAGATTTAATAGTTACTTCACAGCGTGCTGGAGGAGAGTAAAGACAGACTTATTTACGACAAATCGTGTCTCTCAATCTTCTCTTTCACTCTCCTGGTCAAACAATTATTTGCCAGTTTTCCAGACTCGCATCTGCGCGCACACCGATTCGGTGTTTTCAAACACACACACGACGTTGATACAAACTATATTAAACGAATAGGGGAAATGTTGGGCTGTGGGTATATCCAACACACAGAACTAAATGAGTTTAGGTGATTTTATTCACTTTACACATCAATCACTAAAAATATCAGATATTACATAAATTATCATAAGTACACAAATGCAAATAACAAGTTTGGGAGGGGGTGAAGAAGATTGGTATCGACTAAGCCCTTCCCGCTCATTAGACAAAGACAAACCCAGTCCAGAGATAGATAATATCAGGAACACGGGTACGTTAACCTAACAGTAAAGTTAATTACTCTGAAAGAGGTGTTACCAAGTTAGGTATAAGTGATAGAAAAAAAAAAACCTGTTCTTCCCAGCTGTTCTTCCCTTTACTAAGCAAATGGAAAGGAGGTGGTTTTAAACAGAGTTAACGAATTTTCAACTATCCCACTTAAAGGAACAATGTAGGGTATACAGAAAAGATATAGTTTACCAGGTAAGCAAGTTAACAAAATGGTCACACAAAAGAATTAATTTCCTGTCATTCATACACGCGCTAGCAAAGGCCTTCACTCATCTTGCTCTCACTTACCGATTGTGAAAAAATCTTGCACTCCATAGAATAACACAACAGCAGTTACACCTCAACTAAATGTATGAGTGTTTGTTCAAGTTCTAGCCCCAGATTATCGGGTAGGCGGTCAGCACATAAAAGGGTCCCGTAATCGCTGGAAAATGAATCTGTAGTTGTGTCTCTTTTCTTAATAACAGTTTCTATGGGAGGGCACGGTCTCTGATACCGGGGTGAGGATGGTGTGGTCTATTTGACTATGCCGCGGATAATAAACTTCTTACGCGTGCTGGTACACTTTATCCGTGAGGTATGGTTTAAGTCCAGTGAGAAAACTAGTCACATCACTGTTCAGGAAATTATGAATTATCTCTCTGTGTCAGTAAACTAACAAAGCTCGGGCCACTGTTCTTCTTCCCGTTACGACTTAAGTTGTTTGATGGTGCGTTAAATTTGTCTTTGGGTGTGCTTTCTTTGCTATAAGTTAGATAGCGGAATTCCAAACATAGAATCGCCTCAAAGATTAAAAATTTACACAGTCTCAACAAGTTCTGCGTCAGGGGAACTCTACACACTGTTTATGCTTTGCTTTGCTTAGATTGATTTCTTTATTGCTTTCTTAATGCTGGGATCGCACAGGTTACGATCACTCTGTATGAAAGAAAAAAAAAAAGACATGTAATATACCGAAAACAAATAACCTTCTAAAGCGCGATGAATTTCCCGTTAAGCCTATTATATATATGCTCGCGTATTTAATTATGTATTTAATAAACACTGCGCGAGTTCTAGTGGTTAAAAACACACATCTATAAAACTAAGACTTAACTGAATTTATTAATTATAAATTCCTTCGCGACTTCGAAAGTTAATTTAAGCATCTATTATCTTTTGAAATAATATAATAGATAGATCATTATATTTAAAACTGGAACTCTTGAGATGGTTTAATTAAATAGATTTAAATTAACACAGAATCCCTTTAAATAGAATGACTGAACTAGACCACTGATCACTTTACACAATATATATTACCGCTTTGCACAGAATTAGAAATCACTGCAAATATATATAAAATCCAGGGGAAAATCTATAACAAGATTTCAATAAAGCTAGTGCTTCTGTAAAGGTCTGGCCAGCGAGTGATAACGTGTCTAGTTCTTCATGGTCTATTTAGCTAAAATGAAATGTAAGTTGAGTGGGACATGATAAACTTGACAACTTATTTGATCTCACGAACTTTTGGGGATCTGACCGCCAAATCAAGAGAAAAAGCCGCCCCCTGGTCTTCGTATCCGCTCGTTGCTGCCCGTTTCGCTTTCCCCCGTTCGCTCGGTTCCTCGATTGACACCGAGACGCGAAATTAGCGGCAAGCAACTGCGTCTCGTATCAGGGAAAACTACTGTCTTTGATAGCGCCGATAGTCTCCCCTAAGATCCCTCGGTCTGTCTCTTTGATTTCGTCGCTGTATCCTACATGAGTCCCGATGGAATGCGTTCTGGCAAACGAAAAGTTACAACAAATGTTCAGGGGTTCTAATGTTATGAAAAGCTAAAGGTCCCTTTAAATCATCCATCATATCAGGGAAAATTCACTAGTCAAACTAGACGTACGTCACAATCGTCCCCACTTTTAGACATGAAACCATTTTTCATGTTTTCATTTTTGACAATGGAGGTGACCTGATTGGTGATTTTAGGATGAGTGGTATCTTCAGTTTGCTCTTCTTCCTCTGTAGACCAGTTTCTACTCAGAAAATCAGCCCCGACATTCTGTCTTCCCGGAATATATTCCACTTTGAAAGAATAGACGCTTAGAAGCAGGGCCCAACGCATGATCCTAGCGTTAAATTCTTTATTGGCACCAAGAAATGCTAACGGAGCGTGGTCTGTTTGCACCGTGAACGATGTACCATAAAGAAACTCATGATGGCGTCTGATACCGTCAATCAGAGCAAGACATTCCCTTTCAACTACGCTGTAGTTCCGTTCCGCTTTATTTAATTTCCGACTGCCATAGGCAACTGGAAATAGCATGTTCAGGTCACTGTCATCGGCTTGAAGCAGTGTTGACCCGATGCCCTGACCTGACGCGTCGACTCTCAGTACAAAAGGTTTCTTGAGGTCAGGCAACCTCAAAATGGGGTATGCAGACAACTGTCCTTTCAAAGTGCTATACGCGTGTTCGCACTTTTGATCCCATATGACCTTATCAGGACAACCTTTCTTTGTGAGGTCAGTCAGAGGTGCCGTCAGTCCGTTGAAGTTCTGGATGTGCTTCTGATAGTATGCACATAGCGATATGAAGGAACGTACGTCTTTCTTCGTTCGGGGTCTTTTTGCTGCCACTATTTTCTCCACGTTCTTCTTAATAGGCCAACTGCATCCGTGAGAAATAGTGTGCCCCAGGAAGTCTAACTGTTCAAACCCGATGAGACATTTGCTAGGTCTGGCTGTGAGACCCGTTTCCTGTAGTCTCCTGAGGAGCATAGCAACCGTAGCAATATGTTCTTCATAGGTTTCCGATGCAATTAAGATGTCATCCATGAAATTATGGATATGGGGACTTTGCAAAGGTTGTAGAAGCTTCCTCATCATCCTGGTGAACACTCCTGGTGCATTATGCAAACCGAACGGCATCACGTTAAATGTGTAATGTCCTTTACTAGTGCTGAAAGCTAACAAAGGTTTAATTTCCTCCTTGACTGGTATTTGATAATAACCTTTACTGAGGTCAATCTTGGAGAAGATCTTAGCTTTGCTGAGCTTGGTGAACAACTCAGAAACAGTTTGGAGAGGTTCGGGCTGGAATTCCGTTACAGCGTTTAGCAACCTGTAATCAATGCACAGCCGAACTTCCTTATTGGGCTTCTGCAACAGCACTACGCTCGAGCTGTAAGGAGATGTAGACTCACTGATAATTCCTGCCTGACGCAACTTGTCTATTTCTCCGCGAAGTGCATCAGCTTTAGCGTACGGGATGGGGTAAACTCTGGTTTGAACAGGGGTCTCGTTTGTTAATTTCATATCAAATTCAATGAGATTTGTTCGACCAGGTACATCCGTTAAAACTGCACTGTACTGTTTTAGTAGAGCCCTAGTTTCTGTTTGTTGTTCTGGTGAGAGATTGTCGCCGAACTTGACATCTTTAAAGGATTCTGTGGGTTGCAGTGGATACTCCATGCAACCATCATCATCTTCCTCGTCTTCCGTTGCTATGGCGACAGCCAGGAGATGCTCGGAGGATGGCACCGGTCTTTCCAAATATTTCTTTAGCAGATTTATGTGGAAGACCTCTCCTTTCCTTTGATGGAGATCTTGTAGTTGGTACGTGAGATCTTTTTAAGGACGGTAAACGGTCCTTGCCATCCGATGCGAAGTTTATTGCTTCCGGTTGGAAGTAGCAATAGGACTTTCTCCCCTGGTTGTAGTTCTCTCTCTTTTGCAGCTTTGTTGTATCTTTTAGTAATTTTAGCGCGGGCTTTCTTAAGGTTGGTAGTAGCTAGATCCCATCCTAGCTTTAGCCTTTCCTTAAGCTCAGATACATACTTGCTTGCAGAGACGACTGTCTCGTCAGCCTTCTGGTCTGTCAGGGACCGAAGTAAGGCTTCTAGTGGCCCCTTAATAGGTCTGCCAAATAAAAGTGTAGCTGGCGCAAAACCCGTAGACGCTTGGGGAACCTCTCGGTAGGCGAATAAGGCAGCCGATATATATTGGTCCCAGTCTTCCGGTTTCTCCTGACCCAGCTTACGTAACATCATGGTGAGGGTACCGTTAAAACGTTCCACGAGCCCATTTCCGGCCGGATGGTAGGGACTTGTGTGGATATGTTTGGCCCTCAAGATCTTAAAGATCTCCTCCATTAACAGGCTACGGAATTGGGATCCATTGTCCGTCAAAACTTGTTGAGGGAATCCCAACCGTGTAAAAATTTGCACAAGCGCTTCTGCGACATGCTTGGAATTAGTGCATGGTAGCGGTACGGCTTCGGCCCACATAGTGCAAGTGTCAACTAAGGTCAGGATGAACCTGTTCCTTCTTTTGGTCTTTTCCAGAGGACCAATAATGTCGACAGCAACCCGTTCAAATGGAGTCCCTACTATTGGCATTTGCCCCATAGGTACTGGGGGTGTCAAGTGCTTGGGTGCTACCCTTTGGCACTGGGCGCAGAATTTCACGTACCTGACAATGTCAGAGTTCATTCCTGGCCACCAATAGTGGTTTTTTATTCGCTGAATAGTGGCGTTTTGTCCCATGTGTCCGCTAAAGGGAAGAGAGTGCCCCATTTCTAAGATCTGGTTTCTGTACTGCGTCGGTACTAGGAGCTGGTTATTCCCCGTGTCCGGGTTGCCCGTTCTACGATACAATACACCATCCTTAGAAAAGATGTCTCCGTTGTGTCTGGGGTCCTTAGCCATGGGCAGTTTTTTAAAGCAGGGCGCCAGAGTAGGGTCCTTTTGTTGCGCCTCCTTCAGTTCATTCGGCAACAAGTTTGGCGCAGGCTCCCTCTCCTTCTTGGCTTGCTCTCTTGTGGTTACCGCTGCCACAATCGGCTCCTTAGGTCTCCCAATGAACACATATCTACATCCCAGGATAACTGGGTAGATCGGATCATCCATTATGGCCGCTTTAATAACTCCTCTGACAAAGTCAGAGTGTATTTCTACCAGTGCGATAGGAAGCGTCCTCGGTGCATCACTCCTGAAAACTCCACTAAGTTTGACGGTTTCCTCTGTCTCCTGACCGGGTTTGACTAGGTGCCTAGCGACAATACAATCAAAACTTAATCCAGTGTCAAAAAGACAAGTAGTGGAGGTACCGTTCAAAATTACAGTTCCTCGAGTTGAGGGTCGGTCCCCCTCAGGTTGAGAATCACTGACATTGACTCTACCTTTCGAGGCTGTATGCAAACATCCAATGCGGTTTGCACCGGTTTGTTTGCCCTGATCAGACGTTCCTGGTGTAGGGGTCTTCCCTTTTCCTTGACCTTGGTGGCCGCGCTGCCACGTAGGCTTGTTGGGTTGATCAGAATTTTTGTTGGGGGGTGGGTATCGGGTTTTGTAGAATTTCGATTTTTCCTGGGGAGGTTTCTGGGTATTGTTATCTCGTTGGTTATAATGTTGAGAGGAAGTGGAAGAATAGGATGCCTGCTCTAGATCCTGTTTTCGAGATGGCTCATCGGTGGGTTTACGTTTAGTGCTGGGAAGTTCGGCCATTGCATTGCTATAGCGTTCGGCTTTGTTGAGTATGTCTTCAAGCCTGACTGCCCCCTGTTCCGCTAAAAATCTACGTGTTTCATTCGACAAAGTGGATTTTATCTGCTCCACAAGAACAAGTTCGAGGAGTCCCTCATATGAAAGAGGTAGGTCAGATAATTCAATGCACTTTGTCAGATAACCCGTGAGACGGGAAGAGAACTGGGGAAATGTTTCCGTGCTCTCTTTTCGGCTGTTTCTGAACAACTGCAGAAACTTTCGGGCAGTCATCTCAAACTGCTGTAGTAAGGCCTTTTTCAACATGTCGTAATCATGTTGATTCGGTCCCAGCTTTGTGTACACGTCATAAGCATTGCCTTTCAGTGACGTTGAAAGTTTGAGCGCCCAGCGGGTACTCTCTAACCCATAAAGATTCGCGAGTCTCTCGAATTTTTCTAGGTAGCTGTCAATTTTTTCGTTAGGGCTAGGAAAAGATTCTAAAGAAAACGACATAGCAGTTAATTGGGCAGATTGAGTACTGGAGAGGTCCATTGATTGAGACTGGGGCGAAGACGGCTCTCCGTTAGTCGAAGTAGAGGCGCCCCGACTCTCTAGAGCCTTAAGCGCCAGTTGATGCTGTCTTTCCTTGTCTCTCTCTCTCTCTCTCTGCGAGTTTCCATCTCTGCTTCAATTTTCTTCTGTTCCAAAAGACGTTCTTCCGCTTCTTTCTTATCTGCCCTCTCCTGGGCTTCTCTCCTCTCTGTTCTTTCTTTCTCTTCTTTCCTCTCAGCTTCGGCTCTCTGTTGCTTCGCCTTCCTCTCAGCTTCGGCTCTCTGTTGCTCCGCGTCATATATTTCCAATTCCTGGTTAATAAACGCGTTTGCAGCTTCTGCATCTAATCCTGCCTCTTTCGCTTCCAGCCTCAAGATGGACCTCATCTTTATCCTCTCTGCCATTGTTAAAGAATAAGATGAAGTATGCTTAGAGAACTAGTAAGAAGAAACGCGAAAGGGAGGAACTCTGAACCGCTACGAGAAAAAAACACAAGTACAAATTTACCTGTGTTACCTCCTACCTGTACTGTGCAAACTTATTGCTGCTATTATCTGGCAATTAAGGCTCTAAACGCAAGCGACTATGCCACTAAATGGTAAGTTACACTGGAAAAGAATCTACTTTTACTAACAGTCGAGAAAAATTTATATTAAAACAATTTAAAAGAAAAAAAAAGTCCCTAAATTTTTAATCTCTGACAACAAACTCCGTCCCTAAAGTCAATTATTGAGATGAGACGTTGTTAACTTAATTTTTCAAAATCAGAACAATCCGTCTTTAGCTAAGCTCAACTCTTTTTGACTTCAAAAACCTTTGTGACTGTAAAACAATCACGCAATCCCAGCAACTCTTATAAAGAAAGCAATTGAATTATCTCCGCCAGAGGATAATAAAATAGCCAATATATTTGTTTATCTGTACTTTCTACTGCTGTGGAGAGAAAACAACCTGTAAATATGCTGTGTGGACAACCCAAATACTTAAAGAACGTTTGTCTAGGGGTGTAATTATTTATTTATTTCCCTAATTCACAAAGACAAATCATTCACTCTCTACGTAGTTAGACCCAAACTAAATCAGACTCAAAATATCTTTAACCCGGCTATGCGATTGCCTCAAATGTAGCTCAAGATCCCAGAACCAGCCCACAAATATGTGTGCATCAAATGTATCTCAAAATTATCCCAGACGAGCCAGCCAAATATTGTCGTAAATTTATTTTGAGAGAAAAGAGTCGTAGAAATAGTGGTCCGGTTTAGAGTGGAAAATGATGATGGAACTCAGTGATAGAAAATGTAGAGATTTAATAGTTACTTCACAGCGTGCTGGAGGAGAGTAAAGACAGACTTATTTACGACAAATCGTGTCTCTCAATCTTCTCTTTCACTCTCCTGGTCAAACAATTATTTGCCAGTTTTCCAGACTCGCATCTGCGCGCACACCGATTCGGTGTTTTCAAACACACACACGACGTTGATACAAACTATATTAAACGAATAGGGGAAATGTTGGGCTTTGGGTATATCCAACACACAGAACTAAATGAGTTTAGGTGATTTTATTCACTTTACACATCAATCACTAAAAATATCAGATATTACATAAATTATCATAAGTACACAAATGCAAATAACAAGTTTGGGAGGGGGTGAAGAAGATTGGTATCGACTAAGCCCTTCCCGCTCATTAGACAAAGACAAACCCAGTCCAGAGATAGATAATATCAGGAACACGGGTACGTTAACCTAACAGTAAAGTTAATTACTCTGAAAGAGGTGTTACCAAGTTAGGTATAAGTGATAGAAAAAAAAAAACCTGTTCTTCCCAGCTGTTCTTCCCTTTACTAAGCAAATGGAAAGGAGGTGGTTTTAAACAGAGTTAACAAATTTTCAACTATCCCACTTAAAGGAACAATGTAGGGTATACAGAAAAGATATAGTTTACCAGGTAAGCAAGTTAACAAAATGGTCACACAAAAGAATTAATTTCCTGTCATTCATACACGCGCTAGCAAAGGCCTTCACTCATCTTGCTCTCACTTACCGATTGTGAAAAAATCTTGCACTCCATAGAATAACACAACAGCAGTTACACCTCAACTAAATGTATGAGTGTTTGTTCAAGTTCTAGCCCCAGATTATCGGGTAGGCGGTCAGCACATAAAAGGGTCCCGTAATCGCTGGAAAATGAATCTGTAGTTGTGTCTCTTTTCTTAATAACAGTTTCTATGGGAGGGCACGGTCTCTGATACCGGGGTGAGGATGGTGTGGTCTATTTGACTATGCCGCGGATAATAAAATTCTTACGCGTGCTGGTACACTTTATCCGTGAGGTATGGTTTAAGTCCAGTGAGAAAACTAGTCACATCACTGTTCAGGAAATTATGAATTATCTCTCTGTGTCAGTAAACTAACAAAGCTCGGGCCAGTGTTTCTTCTTCCCGTTACGACTTAAGTTGTTTGATGGTGCGTTAAATTTGTCTTTGGGTGTGCTTTCTTTGCTATAAGTTAGATAGCGGAATTCCAAACATAGAATCGCCTCAAAGATTAAAAATTTACACAGTCTCAACAAGTTCTGCGTCAGGGGAACTCTACACACTGTTTATGCTTTGCTTTGCTTAGATTGATTTCTTTATTGCTTTCTTAATGCTGGGATCGCACAGGTTACGATCACTCTGTATGAAAGAAAAAAAAAAGACATGTAATATACCGAAAACAAATAACCTTCTAAAGCGCGATGAATTTCCCGTTAAGCCTATTATATATATGCTCGCGTATTTAATTATGTATTTAATAAACACTGCGCGAGTTCTAGTGGTTAAAAACACACATCTATAAAACTAAGACTTAACTGAATTTATTAATTATAAATTCCTTCGCGACTTTAAAAGTTAATTTAAGCATCTATTATCTTTTGAAATAATATAATAGATAGATCATTATATTTAAAACTGGAACTCTTGAGATGGTTTAATTAAATAGATTTAAATTAACACAGAATCCCTTTAAATAGAATGACTGAACTAGACCACTGATCACTTTACACAATATATATTACCGCTTTGCACAGAATTAGAAATCACTGCAAATATATATATAAAATCCAGGGGAAAATCTATAACAAGATTTCAATAAAGCTAGTGCTTCTGTAAAGGTCTGGCCAGCGAGTGATAACGTGTCTAGTTCTTCATGGTCTATTTAGCTAAAATGAAATGTAAGTTGAGTGGGACATGATAAACTTGACAACTTATTTGATCTCACGAACTTTTGGGGATCTGACCGCCAAATCAAGAGAAAAAGCCGCCCCCTGGTCTTCGTATCCGCTCGTTGCTGCCCGTTTCGCTTTCCCCCGTTCGCTCGGTTCCTCGATTGACACCGAGACGCGAAATTAGCGGCAAGCAACTGCGTCTCGTATCAGGGAAAACTACTGTCTTTGATAGCGCCGATAGTCTCCCCTAAGATCCCTCGGTCTGTCTCTTTGATCTCGTCGCTGTATCCTACATGAGTCCCGGTGGAATGCGTTCTGGCAAACGAAAAGTTACAACAAATGTTCAGGGGTTCTAATGTTATGAAAAGCTAAAGGTCCCTTTAAATCATCCATCATATCAGGGAAAATTCACTAGTCAAACTAGACGTACGTCACACGACTTAGTGAAGTAAGTTGCAGGTCGATGCCCTCAGGTAAGTTACCATAAATCAAGGTGACAGCTTCTCCCTCTTCAGTCTGTATCTCTGGCGTCAAGTTCGGGGTTGCGTGGTTAGCATAAAATCCGCCCGATTATATAGTCAAGTAACTACTTGAGGAAAGCTTTCGGTTGGTTCCTGGCAGAGCAAGTTGATTGGTTTCCTCCGGTTTTGTACCTGGTCTCATACAGCCTAATTTTATTCAGTTTTCATCGGCCATCTTGCGTGAACAAGATGGCCGTTAATTTATTCTGTCTCAGAGACTGGTGAACGTTGATCGTTGATTGGTTGAAGCAAATCTGTATCTCGACATAGTGATTAACAAAGTAGTGGGTTACACTTCGTTTCACGACATAGCCCCCTCCTTTCCTAGCTGTGACTTGTCATAGCTGACGTGTAAACCCCTGCTGTGGTTAATCCTTTTGCGTCTGTCCTTCCAGAGTACTAAGGTGTCGACTTAAAAAATCAGCTCCTACATTGTCTCTTCCCGGAATGTAATTCACGGTAAAGGAATAAGGCGCCAGAAGCAGACTCCACCTTAACAATCTCGAATTTAGCTTTTTAGATGCAGCCAAGAATGTTAAAGGTTGGTGATCGCTTTGGACAATGAAGTGTGTCCCATACAGATAAGGTGAAAATTTGTTGATGGACCAAATTAGAGCTAAACATTCTTTCTCTATGGTCGAGTAATTCAACTCAGCTGCATTCAGCTTCCTACTGGCGTAGGCGACTGGTAAAAGTTCCTCCGGCTGGGCTTTTGATTTCTGCAAGAGAGTTGCACCAATACCTATACTGCTAGCGTCCGTTCTTAATACAAATTCCTGTGTGATATCGGGTAGTGTAAGGATGGGTTTGCTGGTGAGTTTTGCTTTTAGCTCTGTGTAAGCTTTTTCACAATCAGCATTCCATTGGATTTTGTCAGGCTGTCCTTTCTTCGTTAAGTTGGTTAATGGTGCACACAGAGAGTTAAAGTGGGGTATGTACTTCTGATAGAACCCACATAAAGACACGAATGATCTCACATCTTTCTTCGTTTGAGGTCTGGGTACCTTCTTTAGCTTCTCTATATTCTTTGGGTCAGGAGACATATGACCTGTAGAAATAGTGTGACCTAAGAATTCCAACTCCTTACAACCGATATAGCACTTGGTTGGACGTGCAGTCAATCCAGTTTCTCTCAGTCTGTCAAACAACCTGGAGAGCGCTACTATATGCTCTTCAAATGTGTTTGTAGCAGCAAGAATGTCATCCATAAAGTTAGTGATATGGGGATTTTGTAGAGGTTCCAATAATTTCCTCATCATTCTTGAAAAGATACTTGGAGCATTTTTCAGCCCAAAGGGTAGTACATTAAACTCGTAGTGTCCGTCCGATGTACTAAATGCCAGCATTTTCCTAACTTCTGGTTTCACTGGTATTTGGTAGTATCCCTTGCTTAGATCTACCTTCGATAAATACCTAGCCTTACTCAGTGTAGAGAACAGCTGGTTGGTGTCAGGTAATGGGTCCACCTGAGATTCTGTGATCGCATTAAGCTTCCGGTAGTCAATACATAACCTGTGTTCACCACTCGGTTTTCTCAATAGCACCACACTTGAGCTATAGGGAGAGTCTGACTTCGAGATAATTTTCTCCTTCAACAGATAATCAACTTCCTCCCTTAGTGCTTGGGCTTTCGCATAGGGTATAGGGTATGTTCTCATGCATACTGGGGTAGGGTCGGTAACCTTCATGTCGTACTCTAACAGATTCGTACGACCTGGTTTATCTGTGAGCACATCAGCATGGGTTTCCAACACTTTCTGAACCCTCTTCTTCTGCTCTGGAGTTAAATGTTCACTAATATTTACTTGAACATAATCCTCTGTAGTTGTGAGTGGATACTCCATAGAGTGAAGTGGTTCACCGTGCATTTCTGTTGCAATGGCTAGGGTCATAATATGTGCAACTTCTGATGATTCCTTGTCATAGTATTTTTTAAGAAGATTGACATGATATACCTTCTCCTTCCCTTTCTTGTCAATCTTATAATTGGTCCTGGAAAGTTTCTCCAGTATGACATAGGGTCCCTGCCATCCAATCTGCAATTTATTATTGCTGCTTGGCAACAGTAATAACACCTTTTCACCCACCTCCAGTTCCCTATCCTTTGCTTTTTTGTTGTAGTACGCAGCATGCTTCCTCCTGGCCTGTCTTAAGTTATCATTGGCCAGTTTCCAACCGGCTTTCAATCGAGATGTCAACTCGTTGACGTACTGGTATGAGGAAGTCACTGTTTCCTCTGCCTTTTCATCAGTCCATGTCCGCAGCAATGCTTCCAGTGGACCTTTTATTGGTCTTCCAAACAACAAGGTAGCTGGAGCCAATCCAGTTGAATTGTGGGGTACTTCCCTATATGCAAATAGTGCAGCGGGTAAGTAGGTATCCCAAGTATCAGGTTTTTCACTCGCCAGCTTTCTAAGGATTGAAATTAGCGTACCATTGAACCGCTCTACTTGACCGTTCCCTTGGGCATGGTAGGGACTACAATGATAGTGCCTGGCTTGAAATATCCTGAATACTTCTTGTGTTAGCTTTCCCTTAAACTGAGACCCATTGTCAGTCAATATCTGATGCGGGAAACCTAATCGGGTAAATATTGTCAACAGGGCCTCTGCCACGTGCTTTGAATCTATAGCTGACATGGCCACTGCTTCTCCCCACATAGAGCAAGTATCAACCAAGGTTAAGATGTAAGCATTTCTCTTCTTGGTCCTAGTGAGGGGTCCAACAATATCTACTGCAACACGTTCAAAAGGGGTTCCCATAATAGGCATTTCTCCCAGTGTTGCTGGTGCAGTCCTATGCTTAAGAGCTACTCTTTGGCATTCTGGACAGGATCTTACATATCTTTTTATGTCCTCTGTAATTCCTGGCCAGAAGTAGTGACAGGCTATCCTTTGTCCAGTGGCCCCTATTCCCATATGTCCACTGAAGGCTATAGCATGTCCTAGCGTCATAACCTTCTCCCTGTAAGATTTTGGCACTACAAGCTGTCCATGCCCTTTAGGTCCTGTTCCAGCTTTTCTGTATAGTAGGCCATTCTTCATATACAAGTCTCCTTTCTCTGGAGGGTTATGTGCTTTAGGCAATTTGCCAAAACAAGGCTTCAACGTGCTGTCTGCTGCTTGAGCCTTTTTCATCTCTTCTGGATGAGTATTGATAGGATTCTTCTCCATTTTCCTGGAGCTTTCCCTGGTTTGGACTGTTGCCATAACTACAGGTTTTATAGGTTCTCCAAGGAAAACATACCTACACCCCAAAATCAAAGGGTAAATAGGGTCGTCCATCACTGCTGCTTTGATTTCTCCTTCCACATAGCGAGAACTTATTTTGATTCGAGCTATGGGTAGTGTCATGGGTCTTGCTCCCTTGATCGGTCCTCTGATTTCCACTGTTTCTGTGGTTATCTGGTCAGGACTCACTAAAGAAGAGCACACAACTGAATCAAAGTCCAATCCTGTGTCATATAAACACAGTACTTGAGTGCCATTCACGGTCACTTCCTCACAGACAGGGGGATGATGGAAGTCTTTCTGACTTACTGCCATTTCCTTCCTTCCCTGATTCCCTGTTGTAAGACATGCAGCATGATGAGGAGGATTCTTCCTTCTGCAGTCCGCAGTATTGTGGTTACTCATTAGACAAGTTTTACACCACTTTCCTTCCTTCCGGTAAGGTGTCTTATCCGATCTTAGAGGGTTTTTGTCCTTTTGGTCAAATCTTTGTTTGTTCCTTGTGGTATGGTCCTTTTGTTCATATTTGGTATAGTTTTGTGATGATTTGAAGTTTTCACCCTGCTTCTTCTTATTTCCTAATAATTCTGCCTGAGCTGCTTGATATCTCTCAGCAACAGTTACAATATCTTCCAATCTCTCTGCTCCTTGTTCCATGATAAACTTCCTCATTTCTTGAGGCATGGACTCTTCCACTTGCTCCATCATTATCATTTCTTTCAGATTTTGACACTTTCTTAAACTACTCCATTTTTCCAAATAGGTTTCCAGTCTAGCAGAGAATTGGTGATAGTTTTCTCCTGGAAGAAGTTTAGCTGTTCGGAATTTCTTTCTATATGATTCTGAGTTCTTTTCATATCTCACAAGCAGTGCCTGCTTCAGGATTTCATAATCTTCCTGGTCATCTCTTGAGAGCTTCAAATACACATCGTAGGCCACACCTCTCAATCCCTGAGATAGTTTAAGACTCCATTTTTCTTTCCCTAAGCCATAGGTAGTGGCTAATCTTTCGTATCTATCCAGGTACGACTCGATGGCGTCTTCTTTCTCAACAAATGGGTCCAGATGAAAATTCATGGCCCCACTTGAGGTGCTCTGGCTGGAGCTACTCTCAGAGTGAGGTGAGCTACCACCATTATTGCCAGTATTTGCCTGAATTTCAAGCTCTTTTAATCTCAACTGATGGTCTCTCTCTGCTTGTAATTTCCTTTCCTCAGCTTCAGCCTCCCATTTCTTGGCCTCAATTTCTAATCTTTTGGTTTCTCTCTCAGCTTCCAGTCTTTTGTCTTCTCTCTCAGCTTCCAGTCTTTTGGCTTCTCTTTCAGCTTCCAGCCTTTTGGATTCTCTCTCAGCTTCCGCTTGCAACCGCCTTTCTTCAGCCTCTAATTTCTTTGCTTCTCTATCAGCCTCTAATTTCCTTGCTTCAGTCTCTAATTGCAACTTTCTTTCTTCCCTATCCATATGTTTGTCCACTTCTGTTGTGACATACTGAGTGAGAGCATCACCTGTAATATTTAATTCCTTACCCATCTGCATGATTGCAGTCCTGAACTTCACCAGATCAGCCATGGCGTTACTTAGATAGGGTATGTATATTTACTATAACCCAATTATTGTAATTAAACTTAATTAATTTAAATGAACAAAAAATTTCCGTGCAACTTTGTGAGCATCAACTATTTACTGAGTACTAAATGGTACTCCTCCTAAGAAAATAATTTTGTAAAAATCCTATAATGATTTTCTCAAAAAAAAAATTATTTTCTTATGTTACCTATGGTTGGCACAAGTTAGAGTGTAGATAGATGAATAGACTAAGTATGGCTCCAGATATACAGAAATATCCCAGGAACGAGCCCCTAGTGTGGCGAGAGGTTTTGTTTGGCTCTTGGATCAGTATAGTACTGACAATTACAGAAATAGAATTCCTGCAGAAAATGGTGGAGTCCCAGTGTCTGAGAGAACTACTGGTATCACAAATTAGTTACGGCTGTGAATGTTCTGATCTCGAAACAATAGTAGAGAGGAGACCGACATAAAGTGCCACCTCCGCTGTGTAACTAACTGTGATATTAATAAACAAGGAAACAGATTTTTACTTAACAATGATAAACTTGACAAGTCGTTCAAAATACAATTTCCTTATATTTTATTTAGTATATATACACTATCTACTCTGGTGCAGAAAGGTGAATGTTGCAAAAAATGGAATGAAATGAATTGGTAAGTTTACATATGATTTACAAATATTTATATTTATAAATATTACAACACGTTTTCCAATTATAGGAACAAAAATTATATAAGCTGTGCTGTTAATTAAGGATATAACGTTTATCAGCTATGCTGTTATTTACGTATAATTTATCCACTATGATCTTATTATTGTCTCTTGCTACGCTAATTCACGTTTTCTTCATTGACAGTTCTATGCTCACAATGCCGACAGAAATGGTACTAATGTGTACTCATCTCTCTTAAGTCTGTTCTTCTTTGTTTGGTTCACACCACCGGCAGAGTATCGTTCCTTTAGCCCACCCAAGACTGAGGGGGACCAAAGATGTAGAGTCTGGTCAACCTCTATGCTCCTGCGGAGTTCCAGGCAGCGGGATTGACTCGAACATACGACCTCAGGTTTTTAGGACACAATTAAACCCTCCTAAGATTTTAAACTGGCCAGGTTTTGACGCGACTTAGTGAAGTAGGTTGCAGGTCGATGCCCTCAGGTAAGTTACCATAAATCAAGGTGACAGCTTCTCCCTCTTCAGTCTGTATCTCTGGCGTCAAGTTCGGGGTTGCGTGGTTAGCATAAAATCCGCCCGATTATATAGTCAAGTAACTACTTGAGGAAAGCTTTCGGTTGGTTCCTGGCGGAGCAAGTTGATTGGTTTCCTCCGGTTTTGTACCTGGTCTCATACAGCCTAATTTTATTCAGTTTTCATCGGCCATCTTGCGTGAACAAGATGGCCGTTAATTTATTCTGTCTCAGAGACTGGTGAACGTTGATCGTTGATTGGTTGAAGTAAATCTTTATCTCGACATAGTGATTAACAAAGTAGTGGGTTACACTTCGTTTCACGACAGGTGTAAAGAAAGTCACCGTGTGTCTTTAAAATTTAATCAGGACTGACGGAGTGGATAAGAGATCGTCTTGTCCCCTTCCGTGTGCATATATGTAGCTATATAGGATAGTAGCATTTTTTCTTCATAAATGTTCTTTATTCCACGGAGACCTGATCACAAGAGCGGCCAGTGGTCTTTTTCGGTCCTTTTTTTTTCATCATTTACTGAATGGTTAATGTGGTCTTTTTCTTGGCTTGCGCATCCCCAAGTTCATTTGTGAACAGGTGTTACGGTATATGATATTAACGCCGTCTGCTAAAGGTTACCAGACGTGCAATTGTAAAGGTTAAGACATTTAATATATTGCGATAGATGTTTCAATTACTGAACGCTTCATACACGATCGATTATGACGTGTATAGCGTTGTTTAGGACACAGTCGGTAACTAAGAAACCATACCCTTTTTACATTGACCGTCAAGCTGTTAAGACGCGTCTGACTTTCCTTCCAATGTTGAGCATGGTATTGCCATACAGATATATTTTATGCAAGTACGGACATGGGTCAGTCCATTGCTATTACGAAGATTTGAAATGATTAAAGGTCAGTACGAAAGTGAAAATTAAGGAAGGATGAATTACAGTCCATAGTATTTGATTTTACCAGACTCATAGACTCACTGTCGGCCGTTGGAAAACCCCAACCGCGCGTGCATACAGCTATGACAATCTGCATACAGTAATTTGATTATTGGACAAGGACTGATAGGATATCTACATATCTATGCCATATATTTTCAAGTTATAATATGTACCTTTGTGATCAACATGCATGAATCGTCTTGACGCGTAAACTGTATTAAATATTTGTGGACTCTATGAACCGACTTGTCACATCAATCGTATTCCCAGGTTCAATTATTGTTCAGAATCTTCCACCCCTGCATTCGCGTAATCTTACATAGAAGGCACGATACACGATCACTCAAGAATATCAAGAAGATAAAACAATGGCCAGACATTTATAACTGTTTTATTAATATCACATGGAACATTGTTCAGAGCTAACCAAACCACGCCTTGCAACACGCCACTTGCAACAGTGGTGCCCGGTGTTTGGGGACGAGAAAACAACCAAAAACAAAAAAAAATTTTGAATGACTTTCGAAGGAAATATTTACGATCAGTTTTCGATCACATGATCCAGCTGAAGATGACGTGGAACTCAGTCTAATGCCTAACAACGCGACGTCACTGAAATTCGTGTAGGTGAAACTATCGGAGAAACTGAAGTCGTTCTTTTAAGCCTAACCAAGGGAAAAATAAGTCATTTGAAGCAGACACAAGAAATGGACTACAGGAGCAGGCAGTCAGGGGCATTAGCCTAGCTGTTGACGACCTATAGCACTGATCGAAGCAACGGGAAAGATAAGTCTAGCTGTTTAAATTGTCGTCATTGCAAAACCGTAATACTGAGTCCATTTTGCTTTGATCAGGCATGTCTATGTATTTTCATGTATATATGTTAAATTTGTTTTCCATCGTATGTATTTGTTACTAATCGTGGGAGGTAGGGAGGATGAACTGAAATTAAATTCTGCGGCTCTCACGATGCCTGAATTAATTTCGGTCGTTTCTTAGGGCAGTTAAACGATTGCACCTTTGGAAACCCCATTGAGGTTTGACATTGGACTTGTTGTCCAAATCTGCTATCGTTTGACGATTTTGCGTTAGCTGTACTGTCCCGTAGATAATTGGTGTATTTTATTCGTATTCAGTTAATAATTTTATTCAGTTCTGTACCATGTTCGTTACTATTTCGTCCATTCTCCTCTGACTATCATTTATTTTATGATTATTAAATTTTCGTCCGTTATGAGTCCTGTGACGTCATCATTTTTCGCAGTCATTTTTTTTTTTTTGTGTGTACCTTGAATATTCAGTTGACCTCCGGTCAGACCTTGCCCTTCATTTGGTCTGTGACATTTCCGCTTATTTTATTTAGTTCATAAATTCATTTTTAATTGTGAAAATGTCTTGTTTGCGTCTTAACATTGTTTGTACCCTTTAGTTGCATCATTGCTTGTCTGTCCTCATAATATATATTAATATTACATTAATAATATGATAATTATATGCAATAATACACTTGTAATTTAATTTAATTAATTTTTTCTGAAATTTAAGGTTAATATGGGACATTGCATAATTATGCAGTGATAGTCCAAGAAAGTAGCACTACAATTTATCATAGATGCCTAGGGCATAATAATATAATATATATATTGACAAAATAAATAATCTTATAGCTACCTTTGAGGTAATAGACCCATTGTATATTATTTAATATACTTTTCTGGTACTAAGAGAGTGACTTAGTACATTGAACAATATAATTCCTAGGAATTATACCCAACATTATTGGATATTGAGATTAATTGTGTGATATAATTACATTATATTTAACAGATATCATAACTATTTATGATATAGTATTATTTAGATACAATATTGTTACAAAATATTGTCTATTAGTTGAACTTAGACATTAAGTTCAGTACTATTGTGATTACTTATATTGAATATTTCTAAGTTGAGTAAGTATAATAATTACTCTGAAGCTACTATTGACTAATTTAATCAGTAATTATCAATAATTACTTACAGATAAAAGTCAAAATGCTTACTATAGACCATTTCGTTAAGATTGGTCGTGAATATGGTTATAAATCTCAAGAACTTCGTCAGTTTGCTGAATCAGAACTGGAAAAATATGAAAGAAAAGAAGAAGAGAAAAAAGCTGCATTAAAGAAAGAGGAAGACGAGAAAAAAGCTGCATTAAAGAAAGAGGAAGAAGAGAAAAAAGCTGCATTAAAGAAAGAGGAAGAAGAGAAAAAAGCTGCATTAAAGAAAGAGGAAGCAGAACTTGAGATGAAGCAAATTGCCAAGGAAAATAGATTGAGAGAGATTGCTCAACGTGAAAGAGAAGAGCAAAGAACAATCGCCAAACAGGAAGAAGAGAATAAATTGAAACGAGAGGAAATTATTTTACAACAAGAAATGGAATTGGCGCGTATTAAATTGGAGACAGCAAGATTACAAGCACAAAGTGCTGATGCAAACCAGAATAATAACGCACAAAATGGATCATCATCCAGCCAACCTAAACACTTCTACAACTTTAAATTACCCATTTTCAACTTGAACGTCGACGACCTTTCATCGTTCCTGGCACGTTTTGAACAGACTTGCAAATCTAACCATTTGCCTGAAAAGTCATGGGTACTCAAATTAAATGAATTCTTGGTTGGAGAACCACTGACAGCTTCTCAAAATGCTGACCCATCAATAGCTAATAACTACGGTGCTATTAAGTCCTTGCTTTTACGAAGGTTTCACCTGGACGAGGAACACTGTAGGTTGAAATTTAAGGGAATTTTACCTGAATCTCCAAGGGATTTTGCAGGATTCATTGCGAACATACGCAATACATTTAATAGATGGGTTGAACTGGCAGAAGTCAACAAATCATACGACAAATTAGTTGATTTACTACTGCGGGATAAGGTATTATCTTCGGTTAGCCAGCCATTTTTTGCATATTTGCAGGAGCGTAAACCAGGTACTATGGATGAGTTAGAAAAAATTTCTTTAAACTACTGTTCGGCACACCCGAATGCAACCATTTCTAACTCCTCATTAAGAGAACCTCTACCTGTGGCGTCTAATATGGCCTACAATCATAATAACAAACAAAGACATCACAGTGTAGACAGAAGTAGGTTCCAAAGAAATCACAATGTTAACTTTCAGAAGGGACATAATAATGATTTCAACAATAAAAATGAGTTCAACAGAGGTAGATCACGAGATAGAAATTATTCACCTCAAACAAACTACCACAATGGTCAACATAACACTCATTATAATCGATCACATACTCCCAATAATAATAGTAACTGGAATGGTAATAATCATGGCTCGAGACATCGAGATAATAGTTGCTATAGAGGACGACGAGATAATTCTAACAATTATACTCGGAATCGATCTCATTCTCGGGGATCATCTCATTACAACCATAATACAGGGGCGGCAGTTACAAATAATACTACCCCTATAGCTCAGGTCCCACTTGACAATAATACAACACAGTCTTCTGCTGCATGTTTTGCTATTAATTATAATGTGGCAAATAGTTGCCAGCAATGCAATCTTATTTTTCAGAAGGCGAAAGAAACAGTGCTCAACTGCGGACATATTATACCACAGGTAGGTCTTGCAGTCAACGATGGAACAGGCCTATTAATTTTTAACAGAGGATTAGTTAATGGATCCGTCGTCTCAGTGTTGAGGGATTCGGGATCCACAACGATTGGTGTACGACAGTCGCTGGTACATCCCAGCTGTGCAACGGGGGAATATGTCCGTTGCATGACTTTTGGTGGAACAATAGAGTTTTACCCCACAGCTATTATTCATGTTAACACTCCTTTTTTCACAGGGAATGTAAAAGTATGCATGCTTCAGAATCCAATTGCAGATCTGATGTTGGGACGCATCCATGGTAGTAAGGATTGTACCCCACAGGAAATTAATGATTGGGAAAAAAAGAATTTGCGTTCTTTTAGCAACGCTAACGCTGTTGTTGATATGGCTACACTTCGTGCCAACAACATGAATACATGTGGCACAGCAGTTTCCAACTTCACTCTCAGTACTATCTTGGAAATTGATGAAGATGATAGATCTATTGGACAACATACTAAGGATATAACTGATCCTAATAAAACTGTTGACGTTGTCAACATTGACAAAAACATTATGAAGAAGAATAATAGGTTAAATAATAATGCTGGACTTAAAAGGAAACATAAAGTTAACACAAATAATTATGATGAAAAAGTTTTTACTTTGCCCAGCAAGGACACGTCTACGACATGTAGGAAACTTAATACCTTTCGTGATGATAGGTATCATCCTCAGTCCAGTCAGGATGATACGACATCTAACAGAAAGACAATGTCGGTGTTGAAAGGGAAGGCTAATTCTTTGATAAAGAATACATATCATCATTGTCCACTATTTCGTGACAATGATACTACATATATTGGGAAAAGTGCGTATTCTGGCACAGTGTTAGTGCGAAATCTGCCGCAGGATACTACCTGGCAGGCACTTAGAAATTTTTTTGATTATACAGCAAACGTTAAGTTTGTTCGTCTTCTGCCATCATGCAATGGGCAGAATAGACAGGCGATGGTTACATTTCGTAACAATCGAGACGCTCGTTGGGTAATCGAGCGTGATAATGGTGTTTATTTTCATCACCGTTATCTTAAGTTACAATTAGTACATGATTCTGCACCACGCAGATAATGGTGTACGCTCACCCTTTTGTCTTATTTCTTGATGACTCAGCTCTAGTCAGTCATCATTTCCTTTCCTCATTGGTCATTTATTCTTATACGTCTTAGATATCAAGGGACACAAAAAGATATTTCATATTAACATGCTCAAGCAATTTCATACACGTCCTGAACACTTACAGTCAATTTTTCATGAACTAGATGACAACACAGTATCCACTTGTCATTATACTAACTTATCTGTCATCCAGGAAGAAGAATCTTCTTTTCCTGAGGTACAGTTACCGTTACCTGTACCAGTAGTTCAACCTACTGAATCTTGGCGGGATGTAACCATCTCTTCAACGGTTACACCGCAACAGCGTCTACAGATTGCTAATCTATTACAATCTTATCCAGATGTGTTGACCGACGTCCCGGGTCGCACATCGGCTATCAGTCATGACATTACTCTCAATGATGATACACCTATTCGTGTACATCCCTATTCTGTTCCTTTACATTTCCTTGCTAAAACTACTAAGGAACTTGAACAGATGTTGTCTCTGGGAATCATTGAGACTAGTAATTCGCCATTCTCTTCTCCATTAGTGATTGTCCGGAAGAAGGACAATAACATTAGACTATGTGTTGATTATAGAAAATTAAATGCTAAGACTATAGTTGACAGCGAACCACATCCACTTATTGACGACTTACTGCCACGTCTATCTAACGCAACTATATTTAGTAAGATAGACTTAACTAAAGGTTATTGGCAGATACCACTGACCGAAAAGGCTAAGTACTACACCGCATTTTCCACGCCACAAGGTCTATACCAGTGGAATGTGATGCCTTTTGGGCTTGTTAATGCGCCAGCTACCTTCATTCGCCTGATGCGACAAATTTTTATCAGGTAGACCAGACGTTATTACATATATTGACGACATATGCTTGTTTAGTTCGTCGTTTGAGGAACATGTTTCGGGACTTAGATATGTTTTTGACACTCTAAGGAATTATCATCTAACTGCTAAACCTACAAAGGTGCAAATCGCGTGTAATGAGATAACCTTTTTGGGACATATCATTGGATCGGGATATATCCGAACGTTACCTAGTACAGTCTCCAAAATTCTAAACATAGCAGTTCCTCAGACGAAGAAACAGGTCAGGAGTTTGTTAGGACTTGTTCAATATTACAGTAGATTCATACCAAACTTGTCATCCATCACGGCTGTATTGTCTTCATTGTTAAAAAAAGATATGCCGGTGAAGGTGACATGGACTGGTACATGCAATGAAACTTTCAACAAAATTATAAATTTGTTCTCACATGAACCAATTTTAAGACTTCCCGATGCTTCCAAAAGATTTTTCTTACGAACAGATGCTAGTAACTACGGCATTGGTGCATGCCTGCTCCAGAACCATGATGGCATTCTACACCCCACCTTATATATATCAAGAAAGCTGAAGCCGGCAGAAACGAAGTATTCAACAGTCGACAAGGAACTTTTATCTGTGATCTGGGCAATAACGAAACTTGAGAAGTTCCTCCTCGGTGCTCCCTTCACCATACAGACGGACCAACGTGCTGTGGCCTCTTTGCGTCGCTCTAATCATAAGAGCCAGAAACTTGCCAGATATTCAATCATCCTACAGCCATTTGAGTTCTCCATTGAACATATTCCTGGCACTGAAAATTGTGTGGCAGATGCATTGTCACGTAATCCTATTGACGACGAATAATCAATATTGACACTCTTAAACTATTTTAATCAGCACTACATTGGATTGAACGAAGTATCAACTATAAAGGAACTAACCTTGCCTTTAATTTAAACTGTATAAACACTATATGCATCACAGAATTGAATTAAAAGACAATCAAGGTATATATATAGACATTCAAACTTCGTCTAACGTCCATACACGAGATATGAATACTCTTTGAACAATCATGGATTTATGTCTGACGACAAACCGAACTGATGTTCCTGTGTATACTTAATTCTTGGATGCTAGGATAAATGACATTTCTTTCCAACGTAAACGTTTGAACATTTTTGCCTAAAAGAATTCATCAGGATCAAGACTACGGATGGATCATCATATCCTATACTAATTAATTAGTTAACTTAACTTCTTAATTGAATTATTATCAATAAAATGAAATGTGAGAAAAAAAAAATGAAATGAAAGAACAAAAAAAAAAAGAGAACGAAATACTAAAAGAAGAAATTATGAAAAGAGAAAATAAATCTCACACAAGTATTAGATTAATAATTTTTTTTTTTTAATGTACCTATACATTATTTAGTTAGTTAAATTAGATAGTTATTATTCACTAACACTTAACACACACAATTAAGTTAAACTTATATTCGAATTTCTTTCTATTTCTTCTTACTTAGTTTGTCTTTTCTTCTCTCATAACATCGCGTTACATTAGAACCTTAATAATTTAACTCTTAATTTAATTAATTAATTTAATTTTAATTAGTCAAATTAATTCCTATATGACATACTAATACGACAGACCTTACTTTAATTTAATTTTCTCATTCACTATTAACATTGGACATTTATTTAGTTGATATAATAATATGTATAATATTGATATATAATGTGATTTATGATTAGATGACTGTTGCGGGGCTTTATACGATTCACTTCTTTTATTGTTGTTGCGGCCCCGTCTTCTATTTCAGTGGTCGTTGTGGAAAGCCACCGTTCTCATTGATTCAATAAGCTTCTTAGTTCTGGTCATTTGATTCATTAATTCTTGATCGTGCTATTGTTGGAATAGTTACGCGAATGTGAGTTAATACTTTCTGTCTGTCACAAGGTTTGAACTCAGTATCATAATTGTTGAATTTGTAACTTCAATGAACGTGATAAGTCTCTTCTCGAGTCCACACAATTTTTAATATACATTTCAAACAGTAGACAGTCCATGGAGGTTGATTATGAAAACATTATATATTAGAATTGAATCATACATCATAAATGCTATCCATGCATTATAGTCCTGGTCCAATAATATGCAACACTATAGTCAGAACGTCGTAACTATATGTACGCGCGGTTGGGACATCCAACGGCCGACAATGAGATTAGACGTCTGGCGATATAAAACGAATGTGGACCATAATTTCATCCTTCCTTGACTTTAGTTAAAATTACTAACCTCGATACATTCCTCTCTTCATAAGAATATCGGACTGACCCATGTCCGTACTGCAATAACATATGTGCGGCAATATCATGCCTACCACTGGAAGGATTATAGGACACGTCTTATCCGTTTGACGGTCATCTAAGAAAAGGGTGTGGTAACCTAGTCACGGTGCGTGACATACCAACGCATACACGTCATAATCAATCGTGTGTATCGCGTACACTAACTAACAATTATTTACATTATATTAAACGTAGTCACCTATTAATCTTATGCTGTTAACCTCTAGCAGACCATGCCAATAAAATACCTTAACAATTCCCTGTCCACTGGGGGAAAAAAATCTATTAGATAGATTTTTTTAAACAAAAACCCATCTGAAAAAATACCAATATGTTAACAATATCAAAAAAAAAAAAATTTAACGAGATTGCGGCATATGGCCTACGACGTTCTGTCTAGAACCAATGTCGTGGTCATGTCGACTAACCAATAGTCATGTAATATATTCATTATTTATATCATAAATAAATATAAATGGTAATAAGAACTAAAAGAGAATGGTAATGTCGATCTCTAATTAAATAATTAATTAACTTAAAATATGTCGTGATAAAATGTCATGTCAGACTAATTTAAAGTGTTAAAATTAAACTAAATAACTATACTAGGTATGGAATAAGAATAAGTTGTTGAAAATCTAATGTAAGAAAAATGAGAGGATCTGTTAAAGAAAGACATAATAACGAATAAAGAATAAATTAGAGAAAGAAAAAAAAATGATGTATAAATTTAACTAAGTTATGTGTGTTGAACATCAAGTAAGTGTAGTATTAAGTTATTAATACCTTTCTAACTAATTTAAACAATAGTATGCAATATAATCATGTAATTCTAAGAATATAATCAAAGAATTATGTGAGTTTTCTTTTCTTTCTTTCATTTTTTTAAGTTTCATTCATTTTTTTAAAATTCAACTCACTTGTCATTTTAATGTGGATTAGTTTTAAAGAATAAATTAAAGTAATTAACATTGGATATGAAGATCCATTCGTAGTCTTGATCCTTGAATTTCCATTAGACAAAATGTTCAAGTATTCTGAATCACGTTATATAACGAATTAGTTCGACTGGAATGTCATTTATTTTCTCCGAAGTGTTTTGAAACAATGTTGTGACAAATGTAAACCAGGAAAGTCCCGGTGTAAAGACGAATATAGTGTCAATTGATTGCAGTCACTTTGCGTATAATTTGCCTATAGAAAGCAGCTGAGTAAATGGTTCATTCATGTGTCAAAAAGCAACGATGGTGCTATGTTCTTTGATTAAGTTTCTCTGTACATAGTATTGTCTTTGCGACAAACAACGTAAATTAGGAATCGACATCATTAGGATTTCGAGATAATGTATCTGCCAAGATGTTGTCGGATCCTGTGATGTACTCGATTGAAAACTCGAAGGGTTGGAGGAGTATAGCAAATCTGGTCAATTTTGGACTCTTGTGATTTGCTCGTTGTAGTGATGCTACGGCCCTTTGATCGGTTTGTACTACAAAAGGGGCTCCCAGTAGGAATTTTTCTAGTTTGGTTATCGCCCACACGACGGCTAAGAGTTCGCGATCAACCGTAGAGTACTTCACTTCTGGTGGTTTCAGTTTTCGTGACACGTACAAGTTTGGATGGAGGATGTCGTCATGGTATTGGAGCAAACATGCGCCAATTCCGTAGTTACTCGCATCTGTACGAAGAATGAACTTTTTAGAAGCATCAATTAATCTCAAAATAGGTGGATTTGAAAATATAGAAATTATTTGCCGAAAAATTCTGTCACATTCGTCAGTCCATGTCACTTTCACTGGCATGTTCTTCTTTAGTAATGAGGACAATACAGCAGTGATGGATGACAAGTTAGGTACGAATCTACTGTAATATTGGACTAGACCTAACAAGCTTCTCACTTGTTTCTTCGTTTGAGGAACGGAAATGTTTAAAATTTTTGAAACTGTACTGGGTAATGTTCGGATATATCCAGCTCCAATAATGTGACCCAAAAAAGTGATCTCATGAAATGCTACCTGTAATTTTGTAGGTTTAGCAGTTAACTTGTACCTTCTCAAGGTATCAAAAACGTATCCAAGACCCAAAAAATGTTCCTCAAAAGATGAACTAAACAAGCATATGTCATCTATATATGTAATAATGTCTGGTCTACCTGAAAAAATGTGTCGCATCATGCGAACAAAGGTAGCTGGAGCGTTAACCAGCCCAAAAGGCATCACGTTCCACTGGTATAGACCTAGCGGAGTTGAAAACGCTGTGTAGTATTTTGCTTTTTCGGTTAGTGGTATCTGCCAATAACCTTTAGTTAAGTCTATCTTAGTAAATATAGTTGCTGTCGATAGACGTGGCAGTAAGTCATCGAGAAGTGGATGTGGTTCGCTATCAACTATCGTTTGTGCATTTAATTTTCTATAGTCGACGCATAGTCTAATGTTATTGTCCTTCTTTCGGACAATAACTAATGGAGAAGAAAATGGGGAATTACTAGTTTCGATAATTCCTAAAGATAACATCTGTTCAAGTTCCTTAGTAGTTTTAGTAAGAAAGTGTATAGGAACAGAATAAGGATGTACCCGAATTGGAGTATCCTCGTTAAGAGTGATGTCATGATTAATGACTGATGTGCGACCTGGAACATCGGTCAACACATCTGGATAAGATTGTAGCAGATCAGCAATCTTTTGATGCTGTTGCGGTGTAACCGACGAAGAGATGGTTACGTCCCGCCAAGATTCGCTAGATTGTACTACAGGTACAGGTAAAGCTAACTGTACCTCAGGAAAAGAAGATTCTTCTTCCTGGATAACGGATAAATTAGAATAGTGACATGTAGGTCTGAAAGTGTCATCTAATTCATGAAAAATAGCTTGTAGATGTTCAGGTCGAGTATGAAATTGCTTGAGCATATTTATGTGAAATATTTTGTGATGTCCCTTAATGTCCAGGACATAATCAACATCAGAAATCTTATTGATAACCTGGTAAGGACCATTCCACGAGATTAGTAGTCTATTATTGTTATGTGGCAATAACACATAAGCTTGATCTCCTGGAAATAATTGACGTAATCGTCTATTACTGTTTTGGAAAGTTCTAGCTTTCTCTTTCGCAGCCTCAGATGAAGCTGTTGCCATTTGACAGGCATCAATAATGTGTTATTCCGGAGATTAATTACATATTCATAGGATGACTGAGTGTCCTGAGTCATCTCAGAATCGATTAATAAATCTTTTATCAGTCCCATAGGACCTCTTGGAGGAGCGCCAAAGACTAAATGAAACGGAGAGAAGCCAGTTTGTTCATTTGGCACCTCTCGATAAGCGAATAACACCGCTGGTAGCACTCTGTCCCAGTCCTGTGGATGGTTAACTGTAACTTTATGTAGCATTTGTTTGAGTGTACGGTTAAGTCTTTCTACAGCACCATTACTCATTGGGTGATAAATGCTGCTGAGGTTTCTATCTATTTGCCAAGTCTTCATTACCTCCGTCATAGTCTCAGATATAAATTGAGAACCATGATCTGACAAAAGTTTTCTAGGAAAACCTACTCTAGAAAAGATCAAGTGTAGTGCATCAGCTACATCTGTTGTGGTGGTTGTTTTTAATGGGATGGCTTCTGGCCATCGTGTGCATAAATCGATGCAAGTGAGAATAAACCTATGTCCTCTGGCTGATGGTAAAAGTGGGCCAATGATATCAATGGCCATTTTGTCGAAAGGTCTCACCGATATATCACAAGCCTGAATAGGCGCCGTGTGAAAGGCTCCCCGTGCTTTCACTTCTTGGCATATCGTACAGGAGCGTACGTACTGTGAAATATCTCGTGATACTCCCGGCCAAAAAAAAGAAGATAATACTCGTGAACGTGTACGAGTATAACCCATGTGACCTGCACACTTAGAATCATGTGCATGTTGAAGTATGTACCGCCTAAAAGCAAAAGGTACCATGACTTGTTGTCTTATCTGAGTTTTATCCATAAAACATCTTAATAAAATGTCATTTTTAATACTAAACCACTGACTATAATTTATGTTCCTAGAAAGATTGTCATCTTTGTTGACCAGCGTAAAAAATTTTGTTAGTGACCTGTCTTCCCTCTGTTTTGCAGCAAATGATACTCGGTCAATAGCAGAATGAATCTCGATATTTTTCATGATCATTTGTTTCCTTGTTTTCCGTGTCTATAGTCTCTAATTGTTTTGTATGTGCTCTGGTTATTGCTGCATTTCCGATGTATAGATTATTTTTTTCCCATTGAATAATCTCATCTGGTGTGCAATCTTTACTCCCGTGTATGCATCCCACCATAAGGTCGGCAATTGGGTTTCTTAACATGCATGCTTTAACATTGCCTGTGAAGAAAGGTGTGTCAATGTAAATAATAGCTGTTGGATAATATTCTATGGTTCCCCCAAAAGTCATGCACCTGACATGTTCTCCAGTTGCACAATTTGGATGAACAAGTGTCTGACGGATTCCGATCGTGGTCGATCCCGAATCTCTTAAGACTGAGACGATGGATCCATTAACTTTTCCTCTGTTGAAGATCAGTGATCCTGTTCCGTCATTGACTGCTAGACTGACTTCTGGTAGAATATGACCGCAGTTCAGAACTGTCTCTTTTGCTTTCTGAAATATAAGATTACATGTTGGGCAACTATTTGCCACGTTATAATTCATTGCAAAACAAGTAGACGATGACTGTATTTTGTTATCAGTAGTTGAACTCTGAACCCTAGGGGTTGTAGCAGTAGTAACAGCTGCCCCTGTATTATGGTTATAAGTTGTCGATCTACGAGAATGAGAACGATGACGAGAATAATTAGATGAATTATCCCGTTGTCCTCTATTGTAACTGTTATCTCGATGTCTCGAGTTATAATTATCGCTATTGTTCCACTTGTAATCATTATTATAGTTATATGATCGATTATAACTTGAGTTACGTGGATTACTGTTATTTCTTGACTGAGGTGAATAGTTCTGGTTTGTTGTCGTCCTCTATTAAAGTTATTGTTAAAGTTATTCTGTCCCTTATGAAAATTAATGTCATAGTTTCCTTTGAACCTACCCCTGTCTACACTGTGTGTTCTAGGTTTGTTATGATTATGATATGCCATATTGGAGGCTACAGGAAGTGGTTCTCTTATCAATGTGCCAGAAATATTAGCATTCGGATGAGCTGTGCAGTAATTTAAAGAAATTTTTTCTAACTCATCAATAGATTCTGGTTTTCTTTCTTGCAGATAAGCAAAGAATGGTGGGCTGACAGACGATAATACTTTATCCCTCAATAACAAATCGACTAACTTGTCGTAGGATTTGTTGACACCTGCCAGTTCAACCCATCTGTTAAAAGTATTGCGTATGTTAGCAATAAAACCTGTGAAATCTCTATTGTTATCTGGCAACAAACTTTTAAAAACGCAATCTACATGCCTCTTCGTTCAAGTGGAAACGACGTAGTAACAACGTCTTAATGGCCTCATAGTCTGTTGATAGTGTTGGATCTATATTTTGTGCTGCACTTGCAGGTTCGCCATCTAGAAATTCCTTAAGTTTCAGTGCCCATGCCGCTTTGTCAAGGTTATTCACCTTACATATGTCCTCAAAGCGCGCGAGCCACGATGAAAGGTCATCTACGTGTAACTTGAATGGAGGCAGCTTAAAGTAATAATTACCTTTAAGTCGTGTGGATGAAGATCCAGATTGAGCAGTATCATTTTGGGTTGCTGCAGCGCCCTGTGAATTAAGTTTTGCTGTTTCTAATTTAAGTCGTTGCAATTCCATTTCTTGCTGCAGTATGATTTCTTGTCGTTTCAATTTATTCTCTTCTTCAATCCGTAGGATTTCATCTCTTGCTATCTTTCTTTCTTCTTCTTGTCTTAATTCTGCCTTCTTTTCCGCCTGTTTTTCTTTCAAGTTCTTCCATCTCTGCTTTAGCAATGGCTTTCTTTTCCTCCTCTTCTGCCTTATATTTTGCAAATTCAGCCAATGCATAAGCCTCGAGAAGTTCTCCTTTTTTCCCAAAATCTTTACCATTTTTAATAAAATAATAGTCTAAGTTAAGCATCTTGACGTTAATATTGTACGTAATGGTTATGTAATAATCACCAATAAATTTTAAGTAATTATTATACTTATTCAATTTATGAATAGTCGATATAAACAATCATAATATTATTGAACTTAATCTGGGAATGTTCAATTTAATTAATTGTAATATTATCTAACTATTATTTGTAGATTCCATACATAGACATACTATGTTGGGAAAATATTACATATATACTCGTTAATATATCATAAATAGTTATGATATTTATCTATTTCGGGTGCTGAATTACTATCATGCACCTAATAATAAATAGTATTATTCCTCAAGTATTATATCATTCAGTCAGTGATATGTGCTAAGTAAATCATTTAGTAATGGAAAAAAATGTACCAAATAATATACACTATGTCCTTTATATGCAGGACAGACTAAAAAGTCAAATTATTTTATAAATATATATTATTATTATATTATGCCTTAATCATGAGCTATAAAGTGCATCGCCCATTTCTTGGACTACCACTGCAAATTGGTGCAAAGTCCCTAATTCTCCTTAAAAGTCATTAAATTTTAATTATATTCATATACACTCTTATTAAGCAAGAAATTATATTATTAGTGTTAAATCATGAACAGATGAAATGAGGACATACGATACGATGGGTAAACCAAGGATAAACAAACCATATTATCACGAAACAAGACGTTTCTACAATAAAAATTGATATTATGAAACCAAATCTGCAAACCGGAAATATAGAGTAGGGTGAAGGTTAACTGAATATAGAGTTAAATCTGCGTACACAAAAATTAATGACGCAAACATGGACTCATTGACGGTTATACAAAAAAAAAAATGAACTGAATAATAGCAAGATCAGAAAGAACAAGATAGATTACTAACATTGTTACCAAACTAAATAGAATTTAAACTGAATACGATAAAATACACCGATTATTTCACCAAACTAGACATCTAACATATACTGTGAATTAAATGCAGTCCCGAACGAAACAAGCCCCGGAAATGTCATCGACGCGTTCTCCGCGAAATGCGATTTAATTCACTACCCTAAAGACCGTTCAGAATGAATATCGGCAATCCGTAGAGCCATAATTTATTCATTCTGAATCTCCACTCCAACCTCCCACAAATTAGGCACAGCACAAACAATGAAAACAAATATAACGTGCATATAAAATATATAGAACGGACATGCCTGCAAAATGTGAATTAGACTCAGTGATGTTTCTTATGAATGACAACAGTCACGAACTGAGACTTATCTTTTAACCCGTCGTCCGATGCGATCTTCACCAACGGCCTAGACTAGAGGATAGGACTGTTTGCTCCTTGTTGGTAAATAATGTCTTTTCAATCCTATGATCTACTGAGAAGTTGTATTCTTGAATGAAACATTAGGTGAGCTGGCATCGTCCTTCGATCGTTGGCTTGTACACGGAATATTGTGACGTCACTGATTTTTGCATAGTTACACAAGCCACGTCATGTTCGGAATCATGTGACTTGAACGTTTTCTTGTAATCGTAAACAGTCCGTGAAAGTATGTAAACAAGAACAATTTCTTTCTTCCTTCGTTCCCCAGCAATGGCAACCACTTTGTTGCGGGGCTTTATACGATTCACTTCTTTTATTGTTGTTGCGGCCCCGTCTTCTATTTCAGTGGTCGTTGTGGAAAGCCACCGTTCTCATTGATTCAATAAGCTTCTTAGTTCTGGTCATTTGATTCATTAATTCTTGATCGTGCTATTGTTGGAATAGTTACGCGAATGTGAGTTAATACTTTCTGTCTGTCACAAGGTTTGAACTCAGTATCATAATTGTTGAATTTGTAACTTCAATGAACGTGATAAGTCTCTTCTCGAGTCCACACAATTTTTAATATACATTTCAAACAGTAGACAGTCCATGGAGGTTGATTATGAAAACATTATATATTAGAATTGAATCATACATCATAAATGCTATCCATGCATTATCGTCCTGGTCCAATAATATGCAACACTATAGTCAGAACGTCGTAACTATATGTACGCGCGGTTGGGACATCCAACGGCCGACAATGAGATTAGACGTCTGGCGATATAAAACGAATGTGGACCATAATTTCATCCTTCCTTGACTTTAGTTAAAATTACTAACCTCGATACATTCCTCTCTTCATAAGAATATCGGACTGACCCATGTCCGTACTGCAATAACATATGTGCGGCAATATCATGCCTACCACTGGAAGGATTATAGGACACGTCTTATCCGTTTGACGGTCATCTAAGAAAAGGGTGTGGTAACCTAGTCACGGTGCGTGACATACCAACGCATACACGTCATAATCAATCGTGTGTATCGCGTACACTAACTAACAATTATTTACATTATATTAAACGTAGTCACCTATTAATCTTATGCTGTTAACCTCTAGCAGACCATGCCAATAAAATACATTAACAATGTAGATATTGAAAAAAAATCTATCGATTTTTTTTTTCCCCGGTGTACAGGGAATTGTTACGGTATATGATATTAACGCCGTCTGCTAAAGGTTACCAGACGTGCAATTGTAAAGGTTAAGACATTTAATATATTGCGATAGATGTTTCAATTACTGAACGCTTCATACACGATCGATTATGACGTGTATAGCGTTGTTTAGGACACAGTCGGTAACTAAGAAACCATACCCTTTTTACATTGACCGTCAAGCTGTTAAGACGCGTCTGACTTTCCTTCCAATGTTGAGCATGGTATTGCCATACAGATATATTTTATGCAAGTACGGACATGGGTCAGTCCATTGCTATTACGAAGATTTGAAATGATTAAAGGTCAGTACGAAAGTGAAAATTAAGGAAGGATGAATTACAGTCCATAGTATTTGATTTTACCAGACTCATAGACTCACTGTCGGCCGTTGGAAAACCCCAACCGCGCGTGCATACAGCTATGACAATCTGCATACAGTAATTTGATTATTGGACAAGGACTGATAGGATATCTACATATCTATGCCATATATTTTCAAGTTATAATATGTACCTTTGTGATCAACATGCATGAATCGTCTTGACGCGTAAACTGTATTAAATATTTGTGGACTCTATGAACCGACTTGTCACATCAATCGTATTCCCAGGTTCAATTATTGTTCAGAATCTTCCACCCCTGCATTCGCGTAATCTTACATAGAAGGCACGATACACGATCACTCAAGAATATCAAGAAGATAAAACAATGGCCAGACATTTATAACTGTTTTATTAATATCACATGGAACATTGTTCAGAGCTAACCAAACCACGCCTTGCAACACGCCACTTGCAACAACAGGATTGGCCAAAGAGACAAAGAAACATTCTAAATCATAAGCTAACTGGACTTATAAAACCCACCATTATATTTTTTCCAATTTTATCAGCCCACTGGGATTGTAAAGAACAATAACATTATCTGACGACTGACAGTCGTATTCAAGAGTATCATCCAGAATGTACGCTAATTCAGAATCGGCACTCACCTAGAGCCAGCCGATAGGATTACCATCATTTATCAATTGTAACAGTTTTAGCAACCAGATGTTTCCCAATACTGGAAGTATTTTTCTCTGTTTACTGTGAACCAAAGATCTCGGTTTCTACACTAACTATTCAAAGTGACATTTGTCCATCCAGGAATAAAACACCAAACTTGGCGTCCAACTTATTAATTCTATTTGTCGTGGTTGGACTGAGGCCAATTTGGAAGATAAAAACACTGGCAATTTTATATTCAGGATAATTATATTTCCAAGGGATAATCACCAAGAGTAGGTAAGAAGTGATTGAGTGGCCACGTATGACAGAGAGAGTGAATATTTTCTTTGTTACAGAAACTGTACCATCCTTGATTTTTGTGCTTAAACTTGTTTACTTTACTGAGCAGCATTTAGTAGGAATTTGTTTCTTTACTGTCTATTCTGTAAAATAGTGCTAACCTTTGACCTTTGGGGTTATTAAATTGTTGGGTTCTTTTCTCAATAGGGGGAGGGCACATTTATTCTGTAATTTCCTATGTATGTAAATCTGGTTTTATTTGATCTTTCTTTAGATATTTGGTGTTGTCAAGTTTACTGATAATAAACAACAAAAGAAACTTAACTTTGTGTGTTGGTCAGACCCATACCCAATCAACCATAGTTTTTTCACGTTTGTGTGTCTTGTTGTCACATAGTTGTGTGTGTGTGTGTGTGTGTGTGTGTGTGTGTGTGTGTGTGTGTGTGTGTGTGTGTGTGTGTGTGTGTGTGTGTGTGTGTGTGTGTGTGTGTGTGTGTGTGTGTGTGTGTTTAAACTTATATTTACATATATGTGGAGGGAAAGATTGTCTTGTACTAAATTATAGTCGTATAGATAGGCTGGATTAGAGAAACTTACTCATTCCAGAGACAGATCTTCTCCTTAAACTATTCACCCGTGAAAATCTATTTCTCACACCTTTATTTCTCACGTACTTATCACCATCCACTCTACTCAGACGGGACCATAAATAACTTCCAAACCAGGGGAGAACTGGATAAACTACCAGCAGGTCATCATTAGCCTTGGCAGAGAGTGCAGATCTTGGAGCACCGGAAAAGCAGAGCTGGAAATTAATCAGCTAATACGTGATCATGCTGGGGATGATGACGCCATTGTGTACACTGATGGGTCTGTAATGCCTGGTGAGAAATCAGGATGGGGCTTCTCTGCGAGAATAAAGGGCTGGGTCGTCGCTGAACAGAGTGGAGCTACATTACAACAACCTCCAACGTGAGAATGAAGGTGGAGGCAGTTACTGCAGCACTGAGGTGGCTGTCTGAAACTCCATCAACGAGGGCAGCTATATTGTCAGACTCTCAAGCCATGCTTCGGAAAATTCAGAATGGGTGGCTATGGCAGAAATGGAAAACATCAATAGAATCCTCAAATCTTCAAGAACTGATGTGGATCTACTGTCCTGGTCATGCATGGGTACCTGACAATGAGAGAGCTGACAGACTGACCTCGAGAGCACCCATAGTGGGGATACTGGACATGGATAAGGGAGAGATACTAAGGGCAATTAATGATCGCCTGCTAGATAATGACACCGCATTGGATGAATCAACAAGGCTGAGACTGTTGGAGTTTGGCATCAAACGTGGGACTAGCAGAGATGGACGTGAGAGAGGATGCACCCGTCGTATGTACAACCAGCGTACTGCAGGTACAATTAGAATTTATACTCTTCAAGATTTGCTGAGGGAGACTGCGCACCTATGGGTTTGCCCGGAGTGCAGTTAGGTCGATTCTGATTAACAATAACAATAGTAACAATGCATGATACAAATATCAAAACAAGAAGTAATATCAACCATTTAACAAAGAAGTTTTATCTATTAGCTGTTTCCAGAACAAAATAAAAAATATTTCTAATAAACTGAAGAAACAAGAGGCAGCGAAAATTGCTGCCCACAATGATGCCATGTGTTGGTCATACTCCATCTCACGTTCAGCTGTAGTGTTAATATGCTATAGCATCTTATAAAAATACAATGGCAGTCAAGTATCTTTATTTTTACGTTGTTCCATATAAATAAATTTGTTGAAAAGACATCATGAATTTAAAAGTAGGAAGTGATTTTTCAATATCCCTATACAGATACCTACGTTAGTTCATCAAAGAGGCGTGGTCGGCTCTTGTACAGGGTAATATAGCTCCGAGAGGAAATAAGGAAAATCTTTAGAAATACACACATTGATTGGCAAACGGCGTTGGAGCTCTGTAGACATGACAATTAAAAGCCTCTTACATCACTTTGATAAGGTTTTCTAAACGTCGCCATTGTTATCCCTATTGTCCTCTAGGCTCGTTTTTTTTTTCTATTTTACAACAACTCTTATGAGGCTTAGGAGACTAGTAGTCAGATAACGCTAGCACTGAGGTAACTTTGATATTCTGTAACAACCCTGCTAGAAATGCTTGTAATGAGGAGGACAAGGTCGTCTAAACGCCTGACAGGATCTCCGGCTTTACTTTGTGTAGTGAAAGGTTTTTATAAGTGTGTAGTGCCAGTAGTATTACTAAAGAAACAGAAATATAATTCTGTCTTGAATGAGTGAAGTCCCAGTGTTGGAGAGGAGCACTGATATCACAGGATAGTCACGGCTGTGAACGTATCTGATTAAGAAAATATTCAGAGTAAAGTCAGATCCTAACGCGCCACCTTCGCTATGTAACTACCTATGATAATCAAACAATTCAATAAAACTCAAACTTCAACAACATAAAATTAATAAGTCAGACTGTTACAATTTTCAATTATTTAATATTTACACTATCTTTCTTTCTTTGTGATGGATGGTGAATGTTGGATGATGGAACTCAATGGATAATTATATTACAAAATTTGGATGATGGTGAATTTCTAATCCAAGTATTAAACTTAAAACAAGTTAGGCACCGAGTCTTCCAAGTAAATTTTGAAACATCTATGCCTGTCCTCAGTATGAATGTACATAATGTTGATTGAAGTCCTGCTCCAGTTCCCCAAACACTTTTGTGGACTAGGGCAGAATTCCAGCAGACAATACCTGATACTCCTGGGTTTCTTCGGGATGCATTGATTGTTCTGGAGTCTTAGACTTCTGATTTGTGATGACACATATGACCCTGCGGACAATGACAGACATGAGGCTAGCTTTTGGTTGTTAAGCCCACAAGTCTAGTGTGCGTGAGATGAACGTGTTTCAGAATGTTTGCCTGTATATGAATGATACATGGCTCAGTATGATTAGCGATAGCGAGATAAGATGAGTGTCTATCTGCAAAACATTTTCTAAAAAAGTACATAAATATAATACAGTTTATCCATAGGTATGATGTTATCTTTGCCTTTCACATATGGTTTGCCAAGTCAGCTCTGAAAAGTGCTGTAACATTTAGCAGGTTATATTAATCCTGATAAGGACTATTGACAGGACTTTGCTGAGTCACTGTTGGTTATATTGTCGGTTTCCATCTTTATCAATCATACCATTTAATACAAATATTATGCATGGTACAGTCACATCCTAACTATGTATATCAACCAACTAAATACCTGAAATAAACAGTCATATTAATTTCACAAATATATATATAGTAATTCTATGTACCCTCTTAGGATAATTTTAAAGTACAGAAACGACTAGGTTTGGTGGAGATTGCGCTGCCCGGCATCAGATGGTACAGGTTTTAGCCTTGACAAGCTTCTCTATAGCTTCCATCCTTCTGTCTTTATGATGTGCATGTGTAGTTTGATATTTCCGCTGTCTTTTTTTATAGGTTCACATCCACCGTATCGGAGACCAAGGGTTGGTAACCCTGTTTCAGTCTCTGGTTTTAGTCTTTCTGAGTGAAACTGTGTGAGTGGTATTCCAATCCTCTGATTCGTGCAGCTCACCTTTTCTATCCAGGACTTTTTGAGTTATATTCTTCCATTCTCCGTAAGTTCTGCTATCTTTCCATGTGTCGATTTCCGTAATTGTTTCTGATAGTGATTTTATATCAAATTTTAATCAGGAAAAACACAGCATCGTTCGTTATACTAACACCTTTACTAGCACATTTCTCCAAAAGTACTTATTCCATCCAGTTTTCTTTTGGCAAGCATAGAACTGGAGTTATCTTTGGTAAAATGAGACCATTTTCATCCATTTCTGACATTGCATACACTTATACGGTCACTAAGTCAAACCTACGGTTTTATGTTCTATAGTAAACTGTCGTAGCATTATCTATCGGTTTTCCAGCAAGCTCCTATTTTCTGATTGGTTGACCCATATTGTCTTCCACGAATAGACAAGCTTCGTGCCTGCAATACAGGACATATTTTCCTTCTCTCATTCATTTACTAGGCAATGGTTAACATGCTACACTTTGAAATGCCTTATTCACACCGCTGTACCAGATGTCGTAATTTTTATCTGAGAGGGTGCTGATGAATATTGGTCCCTTTAGAGTGTAAAGTGATATTGAAGGCTCTGTGAGAATAAGGATTTAGGTGAATGAGGTAGTAGATTCACAAGCGCTGGGAAGGAGCAAGGACAGTCTCTTATTACGACAATATCTGTTTTCCCACAGACTACTCCTATCTCTCTTCTGCACAAACAATTGTGTCAGTTCCAGTCGCTCAGGCGCGCTCACCGATTTGGTGATTCTGTCGCTCAACGTACATGAATACAAACTACACAGATGGAAATGTTTGGAGTTTTAGGCCAACCGACAACCAACACAAATAAATATTCATATCTTTATTATCATAAAGGACTCACACATAATTGTACATTTACAGTCAAAAATCAAAAAAGTTACAGAATACAAATATAACTAGGGAAGAGGGGCTTTTGAGGAGAAATATCCCATCCACCGTTTCCCGTTTATATCTACTAACAGACAAAACCCGGTCCCAAAGACAAGAAAGGGGGGGGGGGGGGGATCAGAGATAGGCAATTTAACCCACTGGTAAATTTATTACTCTGAGGCAAGGGGTTACAGAAAAGGGGGGGGTGTAGAGGAAAGCTAGGGTTCTCAATTGTCTCCCTTTAAATCAACAAATTTTACGGGAGGGGGGAATGAACACAGTTACCCAATCCCACTAGGAGAGATCCCGTACAAGGAATATAATGCACCTTAGTATAAGGTCGAACTAATTAAAAGGGTAAAGAAAAGATAAATCTCCTTTCATTCAAAAAAACACACTAGGGCTGGCCATTCCAACAAACACACACGCAGACTTACCGAAAGGTGAATTCTGGCACTTCATAGGAAATACATCACAAAAAACAGCACTAAACCTTGGCTTAGGTAAAAGTAATTTCTTCCGTGTACAGCCCCAGATTTTGCGGGTTGTTTAAGTTAACAAAGTGTCCCGAAATCGCTGGACGTTGAAGTTTAACGGTACTGTTTGTTTATTAGATAAAGTACCTAAAGAAAGGCACAGGCACTTGGCTAAGCGTGAGGTATGGTGTGGTTCCTAAAATTGGCACAGCTGGCGGAGATAACTTCCTTTTTCCGTAATGTCACAAGTTAAGAAAACACTGAGGTAAGTTCTTCTTCGGGGGGAGGGGGGGGGGGGGTTAAATCCACTGAATATGCGTGACAGACAGTGTTCAGGTATCGATGCTTTTTCTTCATAATTAGGGGCAGTGAATAAAATATGTTCTGCTTCCAGTTTCCTTTAAGGACTCTATATGAACTAGTATTTTTAAAGTGTTTCTTGAATGGCTTTTTTCTCAGTTACGTTCAGAGGAGCGGGGCCCATTACAGGTCGCCACAAGTTTAGCTTTTAAAAAAAGTTCATATGTTACTGGAGTTATCGAATTGAGTTTGGCAGAACTCTGTATATAGTTAATAATTGCTGGGATGCAGGTTGAATGATCGTTCTGAATGAAAGATAATCAAAACAAGAAATGCATTACAAATCATATTATAATCTGACGCGATAAATTACAGTTAGCCTATTTACTTATTAGCGTCGTCAATTAACAAATCAGGAAAACTTCCCGTGAGTTAAAATTAATTAAAAGCACATCTATCTATACAGAACTAAACTGTATTAAAGTTATAATTCTCTTTAACGTCTGCAAAATAAATTTACGCGTCAATTGTATTAGGAAATACTTTTAGCTGTAACATTAGTTTGCACTAGAACTTTGAAAATGGGTTTATTTAATAAGGTTAAATTTACACCACAATCCATTGAAATCAATAGAAATAACTCGACCAATGATCACTCGAAGCTAATGTATAAATTACCGTCTGCACAGAAAGAATACACTCCAATAGTCACGAAGGTAGATGAAATCCAGCAGGGATCCGACTATGCTAGTGCAACTAGGATTCTGTCAGAGCGAACGATAAAATGCAGTTTATCGGAGTTCTCTATTTATACTTCTCGAATGTAACTTGAATGGGGCGTGTTAAATTTTCGCACCTTTCTTGATCTTGAGCAAAATTCGGGGTACCTCGCCGATGTGTTAAACGTTGCGATTCCTACGTTTTCCCCGGTCTACCGATTTTCTTCCGTCTCAGGCTGCTCGCATAAGAGTGCGAAAATTTCCCGAGAAGCTAACTCTGTGAGCTGCAAGTCCCTGATTCTTTATATCGCGTGCCGCTCCACGTTGAATTCTGGAGATCAGCCTGTTCTTTGATGGTACCGCTGCATGCCGGTAAAAGTTACAACAGATGATCAGGGGTTCTAAAGTTATGAGAGGCCAATATTCTGTTATCATCCATCGAGTCAGGGAAATTTATTTGTCATACTTAGACGTACGTCACAATCGTCCCCACTTTTGAGACATGGAAACTCGTTTTCATGTTTAATTTATGACAATGAAGCTGCCCTGATCGGTAGTTTTAGGGTGATTGGCATCGTCGATTTTCTCCTCTTCCTCCGTGGTCCAGTTTCTACTCAAGAAGTCAGCTCCGACATTCTGTTTTCCTGGAATATATTCCACTTTGAAGGAGTAAACACTCAATAGCAAGGCCCAACGCATTATCCTTGCGTTGAATTCCTTTTTGGCACCCAGGAAAGCTAGTGGAGCATGGTCTGTTTGCACCGTGAAAGAAGTACCATACAGAAACTCATGATGGCGTCTGATGCCATGAATCAGAGCGAGACATTCTCTTTCAACGACACTGTAGTTGCGTTCCGCTTAATCAGTTTCCGACTGCCATAGGCAACTGGAAATAGCATGTTCAGGTCACTGTCATCGGCTTGCAGCAATGTTGATCCGATGCCCTGACCTGACGCGTCAACTCTCAGTATGAAAGGTTTCTTAAGGTCAGGTAACCTTAGGATAGGGTATGCCGACAACTGTCCTTTCAAAGTGCTATACGCGTGTTCGCACTTTTGATCCCATATGACCTTATCAGGACAACCTTTCTTGGTGAGGTCAGTCAGAGGTGCTGTCAGTCCGTTGAAGTTCTGGATGTATTTCTGATAGTATGCACATAGCGATATGAAGGAACGTACGTCTTTCTTCGTTCGGGGTCTTTTTGCTGCCACAATTTTCTCCACGTTCTTCTTAATAGGCCAACTGCATCCGTGAGAAATAGTATGCCCCAGGAAGTCTAACTGTTCAAACCCGATGAGACATTTGCTAGGTCTGGCTGTGAGACCCGTTTCCTGTAGTCTCCTGAGGAGCATAGCAACCGTAGCAATATGTTCTTCATAGGTTTCCGATGCAATTAATATGTCATCCATGAAATTATGGATATGGGGACTTTGCAAAGGCTCTAAAAGCTTCCTCATCATCCTGGTGAACACTCCTGGTGCGTTATGCAAACCGAACGGCATCACATTAAATGTGTAATGTCCTTCGCTAGTGCTGAAAGCTAACAAAGGTTTAATTTCCTCCTTGACTGGTATTTGATAATAACCTTTACTGAGGTCAATCTTGGAGAAGATCTTTGCTTTGCTGAGCTTGGTGAACAACTCAGAAACAGTTTGGAGAGGTTCGGGCTGGAATTCCGTTACAGCGTTTAGCAACCTGTAATCAATGCACAGCCGAACTTCCTTATTGGGCTTCTGCAACAGCACTACACTCGAGCTGTAAGGAGATGTAGACTCATTGATAATTCCTGCCTGACGCAGCTTGTCTATTTCTCCGCGAAGTGCATCCGCTTTAGCGTACGGGATGGGATAAACTCTGGTTTGAACAGGGGTCTCGTTTGTTAATTTCATATCAAATTCAATGAGATTTGTTCGACCAGGTACATCCGTTAAGACTGCACTGTACTGTTTTAGTAGAGCCCTGGTTTCTGCTTGTTGTTCAGGTGAGAGATTGTCGCCGAACTTGACATCTTTAAAGGATTCTGTGGGTTGCAGTGGATACTCCATGCAACCGTCATCATCTTTCTCGTCTTCCGTTGCTATTGTCGTGAAATATTCTAATCCACATATACAAATTATCAGGTAAATATAAAGCCTAATAACTACATATAATAAAGAAAGGAAGAAGAATGGTAAAGAACAGTGCTGTCACAATGACAGTACTCGAAATCCCCTTTGTTTTATGCTTCGTCTGCAAATTGGAACGTTTCCACGTTAAATATAAGCCACTGCATAAATACAAGCGTTTCCACAACACATTAAAACGGGTATTGCATTTCTAAGAAAAACATTGAGAGGCAGACTGCGTAATGACCTAAATTAATCCTAACATTAATTATATTACGTTACCAAAACGAACGAACAGATGGACTCAAATAGAAAGAGAGAGGGGCGAATGAAAATCAGGAACGCATGCAAAATTAAACACGCGTCTCGCTATTAATGCCACCCCAACAAGCGTAACGCGATACACAATTACTACTATCACGCGTGTAAGGCCACATGCACTAACTTTTTCGGACGGACAGTGATAAACACACTAACCTTCCCAGAGTTAGGTCTTTAAATCCTGAAAAACTCTTATTAGAAAAGATAACATTAGATGGGTTTACGTTTGAAAACATTACAGTACCCAGACAGCACATCTTCGAAACAGGAGGTAGAAGAAATTGCATATTTTGAACGCAGCCACGTAGCTCTTTTAAATTTGTATATTTGGGTTCCTTAGGGCTTGCTGACAAAGAATATGTAAAACGTTACGCAAATAGTCTAGGAATTAACAAGTTATAACCAAAATAAAATAGTGGGGATGCCTGACAGCATGAAATCATTTCTGCTCATAAAATTTTTTTATAACGTGTTTGAAAAAACCTTACGTTCGGAAATAGCCTACCATGTAAACTCCAAATTGATTGGAGCGCAACAAATATAAGACTAAACACGATTGGTCGGACTATAAATACTATCTTTGGTTGTTAGGGGAGACGTAGGAAGGTAAAATTTTTTCAAACACTTGTCGAAACGTGGCTCCATTGGCCAGACTCGCTGATATAATCACTTAGGAGCGTTAGTTCGAGACCACTAGTTCAAATAAGCTTGATAAAGCAACAGTGCGTTGAAGCCAGCTCATATTTTTGCTAAATAAAAGCCTGGAACATAAGCAGATGGGAATTGTGCCAGTATTTGTGCCAGAATTCATTGCTAGTCAACGTATCTGTGTTTATTCTATGAATTGTGGGACCGTGGTCTTGATGGTATTGAGCAGCACCTGGTCAGAGCTTTGCTGAATCCAGAGTCGGACAGCATACTCCTTGGTCCATTTAGCTATCAGTGAGGTGTCTCCAGAGCACAGGGGAGAAATCGAGCAGAGGAGTCTTTTCCTGCCGCCATCACGCAAGATAAGCTGATGTGGCCAGCTGAGCTCAAAATTATGTACCCCCATCTTAAAATAACATTGTAACATAAACTTAAGAGGGGAAGTAAATTGTTTTAATATCAGGAACTGAGAACATCTCCAATACTAGTTCCAATAAAGACAAACTATTGAAGTCATGATGACAAATACCAACAGAGCTTGAACAAAACAAAACCAGTATTACCTCATATTACTACTACACAACTGACACACATAGGATACTTTTAATAATATATGTCACTACAATATTCATATTGATAAATTCTGTACATATAACTTGTAATTAAAATTGATTGTGATTCCTGGTTCCCTTTGTATTTGAATCAGGACACATATTCATTCATGACAGCAATGAATACATATTGTTATTTGAAAAGTTATCAGTGACTCCTTTAAGATATCCTTGTAGAGTGTTTTATGTATGTGAGTGTCACAGTGTTGTCAAGTGTGGTGGAATAAATTAAATTGTTTACCTGTCTGTTGTTGTTAAGACTTACACTTCATCATACACATACCCTAGACATACAACGTAGTCATCACACTATTCCAGAATAATTCTGACTGAGATATATATATATGTGGCAGCAAGTAAGGTTATCTATAATACACTACTCTTATTAGATATAGATACCTTCACAGCTGATCTCAGTCAGTACACTAAGTCCCCTATAAATATTTATAACATCCCACATCACCACATATATTGGGGTCTCGCTCTTGGGATTTTGAATCTTTCCCTATTAAAAATATTGGGGGTAATTCACTTCAGGGAATAATAAGAATTAAAAAGATATCCTTGGGTGGAATTAAATAAGGTTGAGCTCACGGTGCCTGTGTTGTCCATTAGATATATATTTAGAGATTGAATTGTTGGTTAGACATTGTATAAATTTACCTGATAGACAATGGCGGACCTGGCCAAATTTCGATCTGCTGCTGTTCAGACTGCAAAAGAGTTAGGATTAGATGGGCAAGTTATGGTTGCCTATGTCACCACGGAATGTGACAAATTTATTGAACGTGAAGAAAGAAGGTTTGAAGCCGAAAGAAAGTTAGAGGCTGAAAGGGAAATTAAGAAGTTACAATTTGAGGCTGAGGCTGAGACTAAGAGGTTGCAGATTGAGGCTGACAAAGAGGCTAAAGCATTGGAAGCCGAGGAAAGAAGACAGGCTGCAGAAAGGGAAGAGAAGAAATTAGCTGCAGAAAGGGAAGAGAAGAAATTAGCTGCAGAAAGGGAAGCAGAAGAAAGAAGATTGACTGCAGAAAGGGAAGAGAAGAAATTAGCTGCAGAGAGGGAAGCAGAAAAGGAGGAGAAGAGATTACAAAGGGAACATGAGTTACGACTAAGGGAGTTTGAGTTTCAAGGCCATGCTCCTGAAAATGGTGCCAGTCCCTTTGCCTCTGATGCCACCGCTAGCCAAGGAGCCTCAACCTCAGCTATGAATTTTCATTTAGATCATTTTGTTGAGAAAGACGATGATATAGAGAGCTACCTAAATAGGTATGAACTATTAGCCACCACGTATGGGTTAGAGAGAGAAAGGTGGAGCTTAAAGTTATCTCAGGGACTTCGTGGGGCAGCTTATGAAGTTTTTGCAAAAATGAGCAGAGGTGATCAGGAAAATTATGACATGCTAAAGCAGGCTCTTTTGTTAAGATATGAAAAGAATGCAGAATTTTATAGGAAAAAATTTAGGAATGCTAAACTACTGTCAGGTGAAACCTATCACCAGTTCTCTGCACGAATAGAGACATACTTGGAGAAATGGACGTCTCTGGGGAAAACCCAAGATCTTAAGGAAATGGTCCTTATAGAGCAGCTAAGAGAGTCCATGGCTCCAGACCTGAGAAAGTTTCTCATGGAACAAGGTGCAGAGAGGCTGGGTGAGTTGCTAAATGTTGCTGAAAGGTATCAAGCAGCTCAAGCAGAGGTAACAGGTAATAAAAAGAAACAAGTGGATAACTTTAGGGCACCACAGAACTTTAATAAATTTGATCCTAAGGATCAAAATAAAGGTAAGCACCAATTTGATAGGCCACGGTATGAAAATAAAAATAAATTCCCACAATTCGATGAAAGGAAATATGATGAAAGAAAATCTTTCAACCAAGGAAAAAGGTGGTGTAAGAATTGTCAGATGGACAATCATGACACTGACCGTTGCAGAAGGAAACCTGTGTATATGGCAACCCTTCAGGTCAGGTCGACCTCAAGACAGGAGGAGAATATTATGTTGGATACCACTCCAGAAGAGATGAGGAAGGCACAGGCTGGGGATAAAACACTCAAGCCTTGTTTCAGAAAATTGTCAACTTGTCATACAACTCCAGGCAAGGGAGATTTTTACATGAAAAACAAGTTGATGTATAGGAAGACTGGAGCTAGATCCAAAGGTCAGGGACAACTGGTACTTCCTAAAAGATATAGGACAGACTTAATAAGGAGCCTACATGTGAAACCAGATGGGGACCATGAGAAGATAGGTACCATCATTCAAAAGGTGGCTCACAATTATTATTGGCCCAAAGCAAGATGGGACATTGAGAATTTTGTAGAAAGGTGTAGCATAGCACATGAGGGAACACCCACAAGTGGGAACATGGATCAGGACCTGGACACGCCACGGGGCAAAATTAGGCCTGGTAATAAAAAGAAAAATAGATTTGATAAAGTGGACCAAATGGAATGGGAAGCCCCTTTTCACGGACAAGCTTCACTTAACTGTTTTACAATGGCCACTATGCGGAGAGTGCAAAAAGATGTCTTACCCCAGGATAAGCCGACAATCCCTCAATCGGACTTAAACAAACTGGAGGAAGAAGATGTAGAGAGGAAATCTCTCATCAAGAATTTTAAGTGGGGAGAAAGCCCCAAAAGAATTGGTAGCGGTCGTTTTGTGACTGATAATTCTGGGAAGAAAAATCATCACTATAGAGCTTCGAGTGGAAGAGACCATACCGGTGCATGGACAAAGAGGTCCACACAATTAAAGGTCCATATGTAGCTTTGTTAAGAACGTGGACTGATGAAAAGGCAGAGGAAAACATCACATCTTCATACCAATATGTGAATGAGCTGACCACTCGTTTAAAAACTGGCTGGAAACTTGCCAATGAAAATTTGAAACAAGCCAGGAAGAAACATGCTGCCTATTATAACAGGAAAGCGAAAGACAGAAATTTGGCTGTGGGAGAGAAAGTACTGCTTCTTTTGCCCGGGAGTCAGAATAAGTTACAAATTGGATGGCAAGGTCCATATACAGTTCTAGAGAAGGTGTCTAGAACAAATTATAAGATAGATAAGAAGGGGAAAGAAAAAATCTATCATGTGAATCACCTGAAGAAATATTTGGAAAGAGAACATCAGGAAGAGACACACTTGTTGACCTTGTCCATCGCCATGGAGATGAAAAAGGAACCACTTTCATCATTTGAATATCCATTACACCCCTGTGAGACAGCAGCACAGGTGAAAATCAGTACACATTTAACGAAAACTCAGAAAGAGAGAGTGCAACAGGTTCTAAATAATCATGCAGAGGTGTTAACAGACCGACTAGGGCATACAAACCTATTGGAATATGATATGAAACTGATAGACCCCACACCTGTCTGTATGAAACCATATTCGATTCCGTTTGCTAAGGAGAAAGCTTTGAAGGAAGAGATAGACTATCTATTGAAGGAGGGAATTATTTCACACAGTGAATCCTCATATAGTTCCGGTGTTGTACTCTTAAGGAAGCCCTCTGGAGAACATAGACTCTGTATAGATTACAGGAGACTGAATGCTATTACAGAAGGACAGGTGGATCCATTGCCGGATACAAATCAGCTGTTTGCCAGACTAAATAAAGCTAAATATTTCTCAAAAGTGGATCTGAGTAAAGGATACTATCAGATTCCAGTAAAGCCTGAGGTTAGACCATACCTAGCTTTTAGTACCTCAGAAGGACACTATGAGTTTAATAGATTGCCAATTGGATTGAAGAATGCGCCTAGTGTCTTCTCTAGAATGATGAGAAAATTGTTGGATGTAAACATTTCGGAGGAACGTAATGAATCCCTGAGTTGCCTCTTTGATTGAGGATATTCCGAATGTTTCATACAGGATAATAAGAAAATTATGGGATCCACTACGAAAACTCTGCTATCACCAGGTATATGTTATCTCCTCATAACGTACATTTTGAGGGAAATATAATGTTCTCTGGACATGTCATTGCGCAGACTCAGAGAAGAGAAATGGTGAATACGGGTTGCGAAGCAGCATTAAGACAAGCATTCACACTTGCGGCTGTTCAGTAACATAACCGAAATATATTATTGGTTGTAGAAGTCTGAGGCAGATTTCATGAGTAGTGCCTACTCTGAATGGACCCAACTACAAAAAACCATGATAGCACCACAGCAGAGTAAAGTCAAGTTGACTTACATTTATCTATGTGTATATAGAATAAAGGACTGACATATAATGTCTGTTTTAAGAGGGGAGGTGTCGTGAAATATTCTAATCCACATATATAAATTATCAGGTAAATATAAAGCCTAATAAATACATATAATAAAGAAAGGAAGAAGAATGGTAAAGAACAGTGCTGTCACAATGACAGTACTCGAAATCCCCTTGTTTTATGCTTCGTCTGCAAATTGGAACGTTTCCACGTTAAATATAAGCCACTGCATAAATACAAGCGTTTCCACAACACATTAAAACGGGTATTGCATTTCTAAGAAAAACATTGAGAGGCAGACTGCGTAATGACCTAAATTAATCCTAACATTAATTATATTATGTTACCAAAACGAACGAACAGATGGACTCAAATAGAAAGAGAGAGGGGCGAATGAAAATCAGGAACGCATGCAAAATTAAACACGCGTCTCGCTATTAATGCCACCCCAACAAGCGTAACGCGATACACAATTACTACTATCACGCGTGTAAGGCCACATGCACTAACTTTTTCGGACGGACAGTGATAAACACACTAACCTTCCCAGAGTTAGGTCTTTAAATCCTGAAAAACTCTTATTAGAAAAGATAACGTTAGATGGGTTTACGTTTGAAAACATTACAGTACCCAGACAGCACATCTTCGAAACAGGAGGTAGAAGAAATTGCATATTTTGAACGCAGCCACGTAGCTCTTTTAAATTTGTATATTTGGGTTCCTTAGGGCTTGCTGACAAAGAATATGTAAAACGTTACGCAAATAGTCTAGGAATTAACAAGTTATAACCAAAATAAAATAGTGGGGATGCCTGACAGCATGAAATCATTTCTGCTCATAAAATTTTTTTTATAACGTGTTTGAAAAAAACCTTACGTACGGAAATAGCCTACCATGTAAACTCCAAATTGATTGGAGCGCAACAAATATAAGACTAAACACGATTGGTCGGACTATAAATACTATCTTTGGTTGTTAGGGGAGACGTAGGAAGGTAAAATTTTTTCAAACACTTGTCGAAACGTGGCTCCATTGGCCAGACTCGCTGATATAATCACTTAGGAGCGTTAGTTCGAGACCACTAGTTCAAATAAGCTTGATAAAGCAACAGTGCGTTGAAGCCAGCTCATATTTTTGCTAAATAAAAGCCTGGAACATAAGCAGATGGGAATTGTGCCAGTATTTGTGCCAGAATTCATTGCTAGTCAACGTATCTGTGTTTATTCTATGAATTGTGGGACCGTGGTCTTGATGGTATTGAGCAGCACCTGGTCAGAGCTTTGCTGAATCCAGAGTCGGACAGCATACTCCTTGGTCCATTTAGCTATCAGTGAGGTGTCTCCAGAGCACAGGGGAGAAATCGAGCAGAGGAGTCTTTTCCTGCCGCCATCACGCAAGATAAGCTGATGTGGCCAGCTGAGCTCAAAATTATGTACCCCCATCTTAAAATAACATTGTAACATAAACTTAAGAGGGGAAGTAAATTGTTTTAATATCAGGAACTGAGAACATCTCCAATACTAGTTCCAATAAAGACAAACTATTGAAGTCATGATGACAAATACCAACAGAGCTTGAACAAAACAAAACCAGTATTACCTCATATTACTACTACACAACTGACACACATAGGATACTTTTAATAATATATGTCACTACAATATTCATATTGATAAATTCTGTACATATAACTTGTAATTAAAATTGATTGTGATTCCTGGTTCCCTTTGTATTTGAATCAGGACACATATTCATTCATGACAGCAATGAATACATATTGTTATTTGAAAAGTTATCAGTGACTCCTTTAAGATATCCTTGTAGAGTGTTTTATGTATGTGAGTGTCACAGTGTTGTCAAGTGTGGTGGAATAAATTAAATTGTTTACCTGTCTGTTGTTGTTAAGACTTACACTTCATCATACACATACCCTAGACATACAACGTAGTCATCACACTATTCCAGAATAATTCTGACTGAGATATATATAAATGTGGCAGCAAGTAAGGTTATCTATAATACACTACTCTTATTAGATATAGATACCTTCACAGCTGATCTCAGTCAGTACACTAAGTCCCCTATAAATATTTATAACATCCCACATCACCACAGCTATGGCGACAGCCAGGAGATGCTCGGAGGATGGCACCGGTCTTTCCAAATATTTCTTTAGCAGATTTATGTGGAAGACCTTCTCCTTTCCTTTGATGGAGATCTTGTAATTGGTACGTGAGATCTTTTTAAGGACGGTAAACGGCCCTTGCCATCCCATGCGAAGTTTATTGCTTCCGGTTGGGAGTAGCAACAAAACTTTCTCCCCTGGTTGGAGCTCTCTCTCTTTTGCAGCTTTGTTGTATCTTTTAGCGTGTTTAGCGCGGGCTTTCGTAAGGTTGGTTGTAGCTAGATCCCATCCTAGCTTTAGCCTTTCCTTGAGCTCAGATACATACTTGCTTGCAGAGACGACTGTCTCGTCAGCCTTTTGGTCTGTCAGGGACCGAAGTAAGGCTTCTAATGGCCCCTTTATAGGTCTGCCAAATAAAAGTGTAGCAGGCGGGAATCCCGTTGACGCTTGGGGAACCTCTCGGTAGGCGAATAAGGCAGCCGATATATATAGGTCCCAGTCTTCCGGTTTCTCCTGACCCAGCTTACGTAACATGGTGGTGAGGCTGCCATTAAACCGTTCCACGAGCCCATTTCCGGCCGGATGGTAGGGACTTGTGTGGATATGTTTGGCCCTCAAGATCTTAAAGATCTCCTCCATTAACAGGCTACGGAATTGGGATCCATTGTCCGTCAAAACTTGTTGAGGGAATCCCAACCGTGTAAAAATTTGCACGAGGGCTTCTGCAACATGCTTGGAATCTATGCATGTTAGCGGTACAGCTTCGGCCCACATAGTGCAAGTGTCAACTAAGGTCAGGATGAACCTGTTCCTTCTTTTGGTCTTTTCCAGAGGAACAATAATGTCGACAGCAACCCGTTCAAATGGAGTCCCTACTATTGGCATTTGCCCCATAGGTACTGGGGGTGTCAAGTGCTTGGGTGCTACCCGTTGGCACTGGGCGCAGGATTTCACGTACCTGACAATGTCAGAGTTCATTCCTGGCCACCAATAGTGGGTTTTTATTCGCTGAATAGTGGCGTTTTGTCCCATATTTCCGCTAAAGGGAAGAGAGTGCCCCATTTCTAAGATCTGGCTTCGGTACTGCGTCGGAACTAGGAGCTGGTTATTCCCCGTGTCCGGGTTTCCCGTTCTACGATACAATACGCCATCCTTAGAAAAGATGTCTCCGTTGTGTCTGGGGTCCTTAGCCATGGGCAGTTTTTTAAAGCAGAGCTCTAGAGTAGGGTCCTTTTGTTGCGCCTCCTTCAGTTCGTTCGGCAACAAATTTGGCGCAGGCTCCCTCTCCTTCTTGGCTTGCCCTCTTGTGGTTACCGCTGCCACAATCGGCTCCTTTGGTCTCCCTATAAACACATATCTACATCCCAGGATAACTGGGTAGATAGGATCATCCATAATGGCCGCTTTTATAACTCCTCTGACAAAATCAGAGTGTATTTCTACCAGTGCGATAGGCAGCGTCCTGGGCGCATCACTCTTAAACACTCCACTAAGTTTGACGGTTTCCTCTGTCTCCTGACCTGGTTTGACTAGGTGTCTAGCAACAATACAACTAAAACTTAATCCAGTGTCAAAGAGACAAGTGGTTGAGGTACCATTCAAAATTACAATTCCTCGAGTTGAGGGTCGGTCCCCCTCAGGTTGAGAATCACTGACATTGACTCTACCTTTCGAGGCTGTATGCAAACATCCAACGCGGTTTGGACCGGTTTGTTTGCCCTGATCAGACGTTCCTGGTGTAGGGGTCTTTCCTTTTCCTTGACCTTGGTGGCCGCGCTGCCACGTAGGCTTGGTGGGTTGATCAGAATTGTTGTTGGGGGGTATCGGGTTTTGTAGAATTTCGATTTTTCCTGGGGAGGTCTCTGGGTATTATTTTCTCGTTGGTTATAATTCTGAGAGGAATTAGAGGAATAGGATGACTGCTCTACATTTTGTTTACGAGATGGCTCATCTGTGGGTTTACGTTTAGTGCTGGGAAGTTCGGCCATTGCATTGGTATAGCGTTCGGCCTTATTGAGTATGTCCTCAAGCCTGACTGCGCCCTGTTCAGCCAAAAATCTACGGGTTTCGTTTGACATAGTTGCCTTTATCTGTTCCACAAGAACAAGTTCAAGTAGTCCCTCATATGTAAGAGGTAGCTCAGATAATTCAATGCACTTTGTCAGATAACCCGTGAGACGTGAAGAGAACTGGGGAAATGTTTCCTTGCTCTCTTTTTGGCTGTTTCTGAACAACTGCAGAAACTTTCGGGCAGTCATCTCAAACTGCTGTAGTAAGGCCTTCTTCAACATGTCGTAATCATGTTGATTCGGTCCCAGCTTTGTGTACACGTCATAAGCATTGCCTTTCAGTGACGTTGAAAGTTTAAGCGCCCAGCGGGTACTCTCTAACCCATAAAGATTCGCGAGTCTCTCGAATTTTTCTAGGTAGCTGTCAATTTTTTCGTTAGGGCTAGGAAAAGACTCTAAAGCGAAAGACATCGCAGTTAATTGGGCAGACTGAGTGCTGGAGAGATCCATTGTTTGAGACTGGGGCGAAGACGGCTCTCCATTATTTGAAGTAGAGGCACTCCGACTCTCTAAAGCCTTGAGCGCTAATTCATGTTGTCTTTCCCTCTCTCTTTCTCTCTCTCTGCGGCCTTCCATTTCTGCCTCAATTTTCTTCTGTTCCAATTGACGATCGTCCGCTTCTTTCTTCCTAGCTTCTGCCCTCTCTTCTCTCTCTTTTTCTTCCTTCCTCTCAGCTTCTGCCCTTTGTTTCTCTTCCTTCCTCTCTGCTTCTGCTCTTTGTTGCTCCTCCTTCCTCTCTGCTTCTGCTCTTTGTTGCTCCGCGTCATATATTTGCAGTTCCTGGGTGATAAACAGATTCGCGGCTTCTGTGTCTAATCCTGAGTCTTTCGCTTCCTGTCTCAAAATGGATCTTATCCTAATTCTCTCAGCCATTGTCAAAGAACTGGATGCTTCTAAGACTAGAGAATAGTAAGATGGAACAAGAAGGGGAAAAAACTCCAAGCCGCTACGAGAAAAACAAAGTAAAAAATTTACTGAATGACCTCGTGTGTTAACTTATCGCCGCTATTATTGTCACTTAAGACTCGTAACGCAAGCAACTATGCCAATTAAATGGTAAGTTATACTAGAAAAGAATCTACTCTTACTAACAGTAGAGAAAAATTTATATTAAACAATTTAAAAGGAAAAAAAAAATTCCCAGAAAATGTTAATTCTCTAACAACAAACTCCGTCCCTGAAGACAATTTTTGAGATGAGACGTAGTTAACTTAATTTTAAAAAAATCAGAACAATCCGTCTTTAGCTTAGCTCAACTCAAACGCTTCATAACCTTTAGTGATTGTAAAACAATCACGCAGTCCCAGCAATTATATAACCAAAATTTTCAATTCCCTCTGCCAGAGAATACAAATGTGACAATCTTTTATTATCACTAACTGCCTGTTCCTGTGGAAAAACAAACCTGTCTTAATTATTGTGTGGTTGGCCCAAAATACTGAACGGCTTGGTCTAGGGGAAGTAATACTTTTAAAGATTATACCCTACTTCACAAAGACAATCAACCACACTCTATTTTAACTAAGTTCAGAATCCCGGACGAGCTAACCATATATTGTCGTAATTTTTATCTGAGAGGGTGCTGATGAATATTGGTCCCTTTTGAGTGTAAAGTTATATTGAAGGCTCTGTGAGAATAAGGATTTAGGTGAATGAGGTAGTAGATTCACAAGCGCTGGGAAGGAGCAAGGACAGTCTCTTATTACGACAATATCTGTTTTCCCACAGACTACTCCTATCTCTCTTCTGCACAAACAATTGTGTCAGTTCCAGTCGCTCAGGCGCGCTCACCGATTTGGTGATTCTGTCGCTCAACGTACATGAATACAAACTACACAGATGGAAATGTTTGGAGTTTTAGGCCAACCGACAACCAACACAAATAAATATTCATACCTTTATTATCATAAAGGACTCACACATAATTGTACATTTACAGTCAAAAAATCAAAAAAGTTACAGAATACAAATATAACTAGGGAAGAGGGGCTTTTGAGGAGAAATATCCCATCCACCGTTTCCCGTTTATATCTACTAACAGACAAAACCCGGTCCCAAAGACAAGAAGGGGGGGGGGGGGGTGATCAGAGATAGGCAATTTAACCCACTGGTAAATTTATTACTCTGAGGCAAGGGGTTACAGAAAAGGGGGGGGGGGTGTAGAGGAAAGCTAGGGTTCTCAATTGTCTCCCTTTAAATCAACAAATTTTACGGGAGGGGGGAATGAACACAGTTACCCAATCCCACTAGGAGAGATCCCGTACAAGGAATATAATGCACCTTAGTATAAGGTCGAACTAATTAAAAGGGTAAAGAAAAGATAAATCTCCTTTCATTCAAAAAAAACACACTAGGGCTGGCCATCCCAACAAACACACACGCAGACTTACCGAAAGGTGAATTCTGGGACTTCATAGGAAATACATCACAAAAAACAGCACTAAACCTTGGCTTAGGTAAAAGTAATTTCTTCCGTGTACAGCCCCAGATTTTGCGGGTTGTTTAAGTTAACAAAGTGTCCCGAAATCGCTGGACGTTGAAGTTTAACGGTACTGTTTGTTTATTAGATAAAGTTCCTAAAGAAAGGCACAGGCACTTGGCTAAGCGTGAGGTATGGTGTGGTTCCTAAAATTGGCACAGCTGGTGGAGATAACTTCCTTTTTCCGTAATGTCACAAGTTAAGAAAACACTGAGGTAAGTTCTTCTTCGGGGGGGGAGGGGGGGGGGGGGGGTGTTAAAATCCACTGAATATGCGTGACAGACAGTGTTCAGGTATCGATGCTTTTTCTTCACAAATAGAGGCAGTGAATAAAATATGTTCTGCTTCCAGTTTCCTTTAAGGACTCTATATGAACTAGTATTTTTAAAGTGTTTCTTGAATGGCTTTTTTCTCAGTTACGTTCAGAGGAGCGGGGCCCATTACAGGTCGCCACAAGTTTAGCTTTTAAAAAAAGTTCATATGTTACTGGAGTTATCGAATTGAGTTTGGCAGAACTCTGTATATAGTTAATAATTGCTGGGATGCAGGTTGAATGATCGTTCTGAATGAAAGATAATCAAAACAAGAAATGCATTACAAATCATATTATAATCTGACGCGATAAATTACAGTTAGCCTATTTACTTATTAGCGTCGTCAATTAACAAATCAGGAAAACTTCCCGTGAGTTAAAAATAATTAAAAGCACATCTATCTATACAGAACTAAACTGTATTAAAGTTATAATTCTCTTTAACGTCTGCAAAATAAATTTACGCGTCAATTGTATTAGGAAATACTTTTAGCTGTAACATTAGTTTGCACTAGAACTTTGAAAATGGGTTTATTTAATAAGGTTAAATTTACACCACAATCCATTGAAATCAATAGAAATAACTCGACCAATGATCACTCGAAGCTAATGTATAAATTACCGTCTGCACAGAAAGAATACACTCCAATAGTCACGAAGGTAGATGAAATCCAGCAGGGATCCGACTATGCTAGTGCAACTAGGATTCTGTCAGAGCGAACGATAAAATGCAGTTTATCGGAGTTCTCTATTTATACTTCTCGAATGTAACTTGAATGGGGCGTGTTAAATTTTCGCACCTTTCTTGATCTTGAGCAAAATTCGGGGTACCTCGCCGATGTGTTAAACGTTGCAATTCCTACGTTTTCCCCGGTCTAACGATTTTCTTCCGTCTCAGGCTGCTCGCATAAGAGTGCGAAAATTTCCCCAGAAGCTAACTCTGTGAGCTGCAAGTCCCTGATTCTTTAGATCGCGTGCCGCTCCACGTTGAATTCTGAAGATCAGCCTGTTCTTTGATGGTACCGCTGCATGCCGGTAAAAGTTACAACAGATGATCAGGGGTTCTAAAGTTATGAGAGGCCAATATTCTGTTATCATCCATCGAGTCAGGGAAATTCATTTGTCATACTTAGACGTACGTCACACCAGACTTCAAGGTCTTTAATATTTCGACGTGCGCCCTAATATAACCGATGGACCTTGTATCTAGATTGAACGGAGTCATCTCGCTAAAACGATAAAAACTATTTTTTTTTTTAAAGGCAGAAGAAACTCCAACCAGTTACGAGTATATAATGACGTCGTGTACACAGTGTAAAATCTTTCCATTTTTAATGTTGATGTTGAGAACGTTTATATTGCGCTTCCATGTGATGTCTTCATACTTCAGTCACTACTGTTATTAATTATATTGTTCTCTATTGTCTTTCTTGTTTTCTTCTCCGATTTTCAGCTTTAAATATTGACCTATATTAGCCTTGGTTATCTTTCAGTCCTGTCACAGGCGACTTTGGCTCTGGTTCATTTCATCTCTGAATTATTCTCTTATCCATGACATTTCTGTGTTGTTGTTTTTATTATTCTTTGCTTTGTTTTGCTATATTATTGCTGTTAGTTTCTTTGCGGTAGTATTTGTTTTATGTTAAGTATTTTTATTTGTTTATTACTATTTCCCACGTGTTTGCCATTTACTTTTAGCCTTTCTGTATTTATCGTTCTTATTTCCTGTCTGTGACTGTGGCTAACGAAAGTATATCATGAAACGTCATGAGTCTCTAGTGTATTGTAAAACGGACTCAAATATTATTTTTCCCCTAGCTAGAAGAGCGCCCGTTTAGCAGAACGGTTAGTGTTCTTGCCTCTCGCTGCAAAGTTACTGTGTTCCGTGCTAAAAAAACTGGTAGCGTCTGGCTCCAGTCTACCCAACTGTAAATGTGTACCTGACTCTGCTCTTGAATAAAGGAAGGAGAAGGCAGCGAGAAAGGGAACAGGCCACCACCACCTCAAAAAGCGGAACCTACTATATAGAAGTATCTATCACTTCACTTCTCTAAGGTGTACCACTTCTCTAAGGTGTACCACTTCTATAAGGTGTACCACTTCTCTAAGGTGTACCACTTCTCTAAGGCAGCTTTGGGACGATCTTTTTTACAAGCGACAAACAAACTGACTTGACAACACAGACTGTAAGGGATCACTGCATACCTCTTTATTTCCCTCCACACCGAGCCATCTTTTATCTAACTGCAAATTACCAGTTGGTACAGGACACGTGTCTAATTCTGGTGGCGACATTTGACTTCGCTGTCTTATGTCACGAAGATTGGTGTTTCCGCAAACATGCGTTGTGGAGTGGGCACAGATGGCTGCAGCTTTACCGATACGGTTTTCCATTTCTGTATCCAGAGATATTTTGTTATTGATAGTAGATCCCAGGTACGTAGGTTTCCTCAAAGGGGCTGTCTTCAGTGGTTGTTACATGCTTTATAAGTAGAGAAGATGATGATGATGACGACGATGATGATGATAGGTACCACACTTCATATACCGAAATGTATTTTTTTTTCCACTGAAGATTTCTGACGAGAATAGATCGTGGAGTTAGCTGAAAACCACCGGTTTACGTAACGTCAGCCAAATCTCTCCTATCACCTTACTTGTTCGCCGCTCAAAAACACCTACACATTGCACAGACAGGCAGTGCTAAAAGCAAAACAAACCACAACGGTAGACTGTCTGTAGTTATTCTTGGAATGATTATTTTTTTTTAAATCTTTTATGTCAGCCGTGGAGTTCATTCGATGTCAGAATGGATGGAAGGTGAGGTTTACGAGAATTGGTGCATGGTGGAATGAATTTTTAAAAAGATGAAACCGGGATATTTGGTTGCCCCTTACGGAACAGAATAAATGTAAACAGGCTTGATTTTTTTTTTTTAAACCTGGCTTTATTGACGTTTGAAATAAGTAAAGAAATGACAAAATGTAATAACTAAGACCTATATATATATATATATATATATATATATATATATATATATATATATATATATATATATATATATATATATATATATATATATATATATATATATATATATATATATATATAAGAATCTGGCTCATACGTTTGCGTTCATACCTATTTTAAAAAAAACTGAATCGACTATGATTGTTTAGTTTTAAAACAACAGGTAACAAATTTAATAAACAATTAGTATTAACTGGTTAAAATAAATAAAATGCTGGTGATTTTATATTGGAATCAAATTTTCTCTTCACTGCGATTTAGGGCGAGGATATATCAAAAGTCCTTTTTGTGGTGCCTCCTTACAAGCATTTAACTTTTATAAGGGAGTCCTGCAGCTGTGGTTCGTCAATTCTGTGATGACGAAAGCCTTCTATACACTCTCTTCCACTGTAGGCGGTTGGGGTGGATGCTTTTCCCTCACAATAGCGGTGTTAGTACCACAATTCGTCTGATGGCTTGTAAATACGAACTTTAGACAAATAGAAAGAAACAAATGCCTGCTAAGTACATTTGTTCGCCGCAAACTAACAGGCCCATTGTCATGCGCTCCACCCACCAAAATTAAACTCTCAGAAGAATTAAATTCCCGAGCACAAGTGTAACTCAGGGAATATGATAAAAATTCACCAATATCCTTCTGGGGGTTAACTAGGAAATTGCGTTTGGAGCGCGTGAATAATGATTTGCATGGATTACAATTAAAAAAGGTACACAAATCTCACAAGATAATATGTTACACCTTAGGCACATGTGATATAATCATCACTCATTTCTCACCACTACTCCCGTCGGAGTCTGGGGTCGCTCTGCTGTCGGGTTTCCCACACGATTAGTCAGAAACAATAACCAGCTCTTGCAGTAGTGGTTCATGCATATACTATTTTCATATGTTGAGGTTGCGAGCCTTGTATATAACCACTTAGCAAGAAACCTGTAGAATTTACATTAGTAAATAAATTGTTTACACTTACCCCAAAATTTTGGGAATACGCAATTTCCTTGCACAGATTTAGACTGGACACAGCTCTGTATTAGATGCTTCGAAATCACTTAGGTCTGGAAATTAGAGTTAATTCCTGTGTCGGCGGGTGTTATGCGAAATCCTGGCTTGGGAAAACTTTTGTTTAATTCCTCTATGACTTGGTCTGGGAAATTAGAGTTAATTCTTCTGACGGCGGATGTTCGGCAAAATCTCTGGCCTGGGAAAACTTTTGTTTAATTCCTCTATGACTTGTGATCAAATTCCTAAGTTTCCAGTCTTGTATTAAAAATGCGGGTTTACTTGTGAATTCCAAAGTTGCCCAATACTCGATCTGTTACTTATAGTTGTGGAATTTCTAAGTCCAATGTCTCCTTTTTCTTTCTGGCTTTTAGAAGTCGCTGATATGACGTGCGCTGCAGTCTCTCTGTGTGATCTGTGTCTGTTTTTTCATCACACTATATTCTCAGTTCTTAGTGCAAATCACAGATTGCACTTTCGACTAGTGTGCCAATAAAATACAATGTATATTTCGTCTCCTCACAATGAACCAATCAAATCTCTCTAGCACAGGAATGGGTGTTTCATTTTAAAATATCCCCTCGCGTGTTTCAAAATATTAAATTTAATATCCACGAGCAACCTCTTCAGTGATGTCATATCGTTGCGTAAGACTTCCGGCTGCACCCATCTGCCTCTCACTACATTGTGACCATATGTTCCTGGCGTAACGTCTATAAATCTTAAGTTTCCAGACAGATTATCTGAGATAATTACCCACAGGGATGGTCGAAGCGGAAACAAATTACGCATTACCACTTGTGTTTCGCTAGACGGATCTCCACCAGATTAGCCACACAATCTGGGGCTCTATTCATAGAGCGTGCACAATGCAAGCTTGAATAAACAGGCACAGTGGCTTAGAAAAGGTGGTCATCCTGATAATACGTGATAAAATATTATCGCTGCCCCGGTCAATAAACCTGGCGTAACACAAACAGTTGAGGAGTGAAGTGTTAGAGACTTAACTCTAATGATCCAAAGTACAGAGCAAAAATGAATGACAAGGCAAAAATTCTGCCAAATACAAACGATGATCGGTGAGAGAAAAATGAAGAAAAAGAACCACTGGCAGTGCCCGGGATAGACTTCGGAGTGGCCAACCACGAGTTACTACCCCTGCGCAAGATCGTCATATTGTGCTGAGTCACCTAAGGAATCGTTCTCTCCCGGCAAGTCAAACAGCAAGAGCAATAGTGGGTAGACGTGGGCAAGTCTCTCGAATGACAGTCATACGACGACTCAGAGATACAGGCCTTACTGCAAGACGACCTTATGTTGGGTCAAACTTGACTCACAGACACCGTCAGAAGCGCCTGCAATGGGCAGAGCAACATGTCAGATGGACTAGACTGCAGTGGAATAATGTCCTATTCACAGACGAGAGCAGATTCAACATATCCTTTGCTGATAAACGTATGCGGATTTGGGGACGATGTGGAGAGCGCTTTGCAGATTGCTGTGTTCATCAGCACAACCGATTTGGAGGTGGCAGTATTCACATTTGGGGAGGATTCAGTTTTCACCGCCGCTTGCCTCTTCACGTCTTCCGTGGAAATGTTAATGCTGTGACATATTGAGATGAGGTTCTGGATGCATTTAGTGCTCCTGCGTTCACAAATTATCCAGACTTGCAGCTTCTCCAGCAGGATAACGCACGTGCGCACACCGCATGCATTACGCAGCAATATCTACAGCAGCAGAACATTGTGACGATTGATTGACCTGCCCTATCACCAGACATGTCCCTTATAGAACATCTGTGTGACGAGCTTGGACGCAGAGTCTACAGGCAAGGTTCTCCAGCAAATCTGCAACAGCTCGAAGCTGCTCTTACACGTGAATGGGACTTGATTCCCCGGAATTTTCTTCAGATACTTGTGCGTTCCATGTGGAGCCGCTGCCAAGCTTGTTTGCAAGCACACGGTGGACATACCAGATACTGAGGATAGTGTGAATGAATTTTTTTTAATGGTTGCATTTTTGGTTTTCTCCATTGCCTGCACAGAATGCAATGAATTTCATAACAATCAAATGTACAAATTAATGACCAGCATGGATTCATAGGAAAATGAATAAAGATTCCAAATATGTAAACTTGTAAACACTTATATTTACATTTCACACTCTGTTCCTGGATTATACAGGTGGTGCGTTTTTAATGTGCTTCAGTATATATGTACAAACGTATATGACGTCATCGTTTTTGTGTGCTTCTTACAAATAAAACAATAACGTCATCACTTTTGTAGACTGACTGCGCCGATTTGAATGAATCCATCAATATTTCCGGTGGGTGGATATGCTTTTTATAGTGTGACGTCTAGTATACAAATTTTTGAAAACAAGTTAACGGTGGCTTTCCCGCACCCCTGAAGCAGCTCTGTGCATAATTTCAAGGCCGTAGCTTCAGTGGGACCAGAGCCAACCCCGAACAAACAAACAAACGCACAAACACACTTTCGAAAATAAATATAAGATATACAGTCATGCGCCGCTTAACGTCCACGATACGTTCTGTGAAATAGGACGTTATGCGATTTGGACGTTATGCGAACACCAAACTTTATACTTAGCAAAGTTATATGGGATACTGTAGTGTACCTGTATTGACTAAATAGTCAAGATACTGTACACATACAGTACTGTATTTCAGCTAATGTACTGTCTTTAAAAGCCTTAAAGCCTGGCATTGATTTGGCCTCCTTATGGATGAAGGTCCTTTCAGGCATTCGTTTCCAGAATAAGGAAGTCTCGTCCATATTAAAAATTTGCTGGGGCAAATAACCTCCCTCTACAATTAGTTTATCTTGGGTTTCGACAAAATCTTCTGCTGCCTTAGCATCAGCACTCGCAGACTCACCACTCACTTTCACATTATGCAGCGAAAAACGTTGTTTGAAGCGCTTGAACCACCCAGAACTAGCACTAAACTCGATATTGTAGTCTGGTCCTGCTTTTTCTTTAAGCATTTCGAACAAGCTTCGTGCCTTAGCAGTGATCGTCAACGTGCTGAGAGGGATTCGCTTCTGTGTTTGGTCCTCAATCCAGGTCATTATCAATTTTTCCATATCTGATATAGGTCCCTCTAACATTTTCGTAAGCTGTGCAGCTTTCAGTGGAGCCGATCCTTTAACAGCTTGGAGAATTTTTTCTTTGTTCCTAAGGATCGTCGTGACTGTCGAGTGCGACATGCCCAAATCACGAGCTATAGCATTCACTGGTTTTCCATCTTCGTGATGTTTAATTACCATTTGTTTCACTTCCAAATCGATACTTTTCCTTTGTCTCTTGCTGCTGCTATCACTAGAACTAGTTTTGTAGCGTTTGGGAGCCATGATGCACTTCACGGTAATGTATTTTCGAAAGTTCACATTAAAATAACGATAGTAAGTACAGTACAGTACATACATAGGCTAGTAACATAGGCGTTTATTTTGACTATCAAGACATATGTACTGTATTATAGGTTATATATGTACTGTACCATTATACGCTTGGCATAGCAATCGCTTTGTAGTGTACACAAGAGACATGAGATACGCGTGTTGCGTACGGGAAGTTGTTGCTTTCGCTACGTCCGGTTACGTCCGCTTCGTCCTGTTCTCCGATCGGGATGTCTCAACTCTATTATAACCTGATGTGACCACGGACGTATATGCGGTCGGACGTTGTCCGAACGGACGTTATGCGGCGTATGACTGTATATATATATTTGTGTGTGTTAGTATGTATGTATGTATATAACACTTCATTTAAAACATATGCCGTAAAACCTGATTTAACAATAATCAATCGACAGAACAAAACAGCTTTTATAGTGGAGGCAGCAATACCATATGATGCACATTTAGATAAATGTTACCAACATAAATTTGACAAGTACTATCCATTGACTGCAGAAATTAACGAACTAGGCTATCGTACACATGTTATCGTACTGATAATTGGTAGGTTGGGACATGTGCATGTAAAGCGTGTGAGTGGATTAATGTCGCTGGGTTGCGGAAATTTGAAGCCAAAAAACAAAAATTCTAATAAAACACCCATGTAAAAACACTTATATTGGTATACTTGAATGGTATTCCACACAACATTTTGTAAATTTCATAATACTCATTTTTGACAGGTTGTATCATATCATATCATATATCATTATATGTCAATGTCTTTTAGAAAGCTTAAAGATTGTTGTGTATGTGTAACACAAAGATTAGATGTAAAAACACTTACATAGAACTACTTGAGATGTCTTCAACACTTTATGTAAGTTCTAATGATTCTCCTATATGTCATGTTGTATCTATTATATCATGTTTGTACATATCAATGTATTTTATGGAGAATAAAGATTCTAATATGTGTGAGTGTGTGTGGCGTGTTTATTGTTTTATTCTGGTTCGAAGTATCAAAGACATTGTTTATCTATGTAGTCAAACTCATGAGTTCTAGACAATGCTCAATGCAACATTGAAAAACTGAATGGCCTGCGGGCTCTTTTAATGTGTGTTGAGTTTAGCTTTCATGATGCAATGCACGAAATTTATGTATTTTCTCGAAAAAAGGTAGGGGCATTTTTTTATTATTCATTACAGGACATTTCATGTAGACAATTAGTAATATGGAGATAGTGCGTGGCCCTGAAAAGAACCGGTTAGAGATATGAGATAACCAGTTTTAATTTCTTCTTGGCGTATTATTCAGTACCAGCATGCATGGAGAAATTTCTGTAGTCATCCTTATATGACCACCAGCAAAGCACAATGCTACAATATACATATGTGGACGTCTGTTAGGCTAATTCCATGCTTATCGACTCTTGAAATCATCAAAAACACTTCCAGGGACTCCCTCTGTGGTGAAACGTGTTGAGAACCCAGAACAGCACATTAAGCTTGGAGGAGTCACTTGAACCCCAGACGTACTCTAGCTATTGCCTGTTGGCTGCATGCAAGAGTATATCACTGTAGACTCATGATGGGTGGTAGGCGGGGGAGCTGACAAGTGGCTCTGTGTAGGACGTGAGAATTCCTTTGGATAGCCCAGAACCACAGCACAGTATTTTAGCTCTGCCTATTTGTAGATCCCCCTTGGATGGCGGGGAATGCACAGTATGCAATGATTTTTTAAATGCCAGCCAAGCTGGAGAAACTGGAGCTCATGACGTCAACTCAACACGTTTCGCAATGGCAGGAAAGCCAGAGGAAAAGCCCAGATCTACAGTGTAGATAATACCAAGGAGTCTTCAGTAGATTTCTGGGTTTCGTAATCTTATTAGCAGCAGACTTCTTAGTAGTCATTAATGTTTATTGAAAAGCAGTGGCGTATACAATGTTTTTAGTTTGCTAATTAGGGGTAGATACATACAATTTATTTTATAGTCCAAACGGCTGTTGAAATTCTGAAAGAAAAAATGCATACATACATACATACATACATACATACATACATACATACATACATCAGAATCTTTATTCTCCAGAAAATACATTGATATGTACTGACATGATATAATGAAATACAACATGGCATATAGGAGAATCATAAGAATTTACATAAAGTAAATTTACATAAATTCATACAGCTTTAATGAGGGCTGTTACCACATACATACATACATACATACATAAGCCCGTACGTACGCACATATACGCTGCTATACGCAAATCCCATTTCCACCTCGTGATGTCTCCTTCCGTATTTTTAGCTAGCATGTATCATCACAAGTACAGAATAAGTTGTTGCAGTCACTTTCAAACTAAAACCTAACAGGGAAAACGCACTAGCTTTAACAATGTCTACAAACATGACTTGCCAAAGTTGTGTGCAAGTTTCTTTGCCAGAAAAAAAATGTGGAATGTATATGTCTGCCCGGATTAAGGAATTTAACATTTTTAGAAACAAAGACACTATAAAAAGACTAGACCGCCTGAATAATGAACATGACTAAACCTTTGTAGTTTTCTCCACCGTTAGTGCCCCTCTTGACTAAACTAGACAAACATAATAGTTTACATACACATTACATACTACATTACATACTACACATGCATTATCATTGTTATTATCACTTTTCTTTACGCTTCTTACGAAGCATGAAGGCACCAATACAGCCGGTAACCTTGGGGGAAGCCTGAACCAAGCAGTCACGTGGTCTTACGGTGTTGGTTTTTGTGGCAGTATGTTGTACCTGATGACGTTGCCAGCCCCATGCATCATACTTAAAGATACACATACATGTATGTATACGGGGCAGGCGTTAGACCGATTCAACAGATTTCTCAAAATTCGGCCCCGCGTTTAAAGGGCCTCGCTACTGGATTTGTCAGATTTGAAACTAGATCAGGACAAGGAACGAGCTTCAACGGTAAAATCAGTGGGCATAATTGGCTACATGCTTTGTGCTGAACAGGAAGCGTTAAAACCATTTCCTCCATTTGATTGTTAAAGTAACCTATAAACGTGTCAGTCTCTTGCACATAATAAGCAGTCAACAGCCTTCTAAAAAAGTATTCATAGCACATCGAATATTGCCGACTATTCCGGTAACTGTAGCCTGAGATGGGGGGGAGATGGGGGGGGGGGGGGGATGGGATGGGGGGGGTGTTTCTTAATGCTAAATCTTATAAAACATATATCTGCTATCAACAATGTAGAATGACCAATTAAATAGTTTGACAATCGTGTTACCTGAACGCGAAGTAGTGAAGATTTTTTAGTTCGAAAATTTACTGAGAGATTTTGCCAAACAAAAATCAAGGAAGGTTTATTTATTAAACGTTAGTGAGGTGTACAATAAAGTTTCTATTAACGAACTTGATATTTGTAATAAATTACACGTGGACGTAGTATATAATTGTCTTTGGTTTTTAAGGACTATCTTCATTACACATGGACAACTCCATCAGTGCACCGATCTCCTCCCTTAGATCACCCAAGTAGGATCTCAGCACAGTGCACGAACTCCGTAGCACCAGCGAGAATCCCAATGTGTGTATATAGGAATCATACATTCTATAAATATTTTTTAGGTAGGTAGGTTTCTAATTTTAAATTTGCCAGGGTAGCGGCCTGATAGGCCTACTCTTTACGATTTCCAACTGCAGTTACGTAATTGCATTATTATGTTATAGTCATTGAAAGTAAATTCAGCCAGGAAGAAATGAAAGTTCCTTTACGTATTTTTTAAGTTATCCCTGCCGGGACCATGTAGAAACAGTTAGAATCGGGTACCGCACTTCCTGTCCCTGTGTGCTTACACACCAGTTGCCGTTAATGTTTTAAAAAACGATGTTCTGTTAGGCTCAGGTCAAGACGCCAGTCTAGGGGAAACAATCAAAAGTATTCTTTCATATCCCTCAATACAACGAGTTACCCCAACGTGACATTGGACGATGGAATCACGGTTAAGTCATTTCTTAAGAAGAAAAAAAGAAAGACAGAAATAGACCGTTTGGTAGGGGGAAAAAGATCAAAATAGATAAAAATTGAGAGGAGCTTTTATTGTATTGGGAAATGTATTGAGATCAGTTGAAATCAAGTCAAACACAAACATAAGAATCGTTAATTCAAATGTCCAGTCAGTCCTATTGTATGGCTCTGAAACATGGAGAACAATTTAAAAAAAACAACAGTAAAAATATACAGACTCTCTCATAAATGTGTGCTTGTGTAGAACAGAAGAATTGAACAAGATCATTAATGTAGAACTGATGACAAGAACCAGACAAGTGCCAGTGGAACAAGTTATGAGAAGAAAACCCTGGATATGGATAAGGCACACATATTGAGGAAACTTGTTTATAGCATTACCTGGCAGTCGTAATCTGGAATCACTAGGGAAAGGTCGGTCGAGGAAGACCAAAGTACACATGGAGATGAGAAATAGAGACAGACATTAAGGGGGTTAAGGAAGACATGGAAAGAGCTTGAGCTGATGGCACGGGACAGGAAGACTTAAAGGGGCAGGGAAGGGAGAAGGGTCTCTGATGAGACAAAGAAATAATAGGACGACATCATATCAAATACATTGTTACAGAAACCACCCCCTCCCCCCTCCCCCCTTTCCCCGCTACAAGAGCACACACATGTTTTGATGTAGGTTTTCTGTCAGGGGATCAGCTACAGTGGTGACCTCATGCTCCTTAGTGAGCAGAAAAGGAAAAGAAGATGTTGACAATTATGTTATGAATGTGAATCTTTTAGAACTTCAAGGTCACCAAGATTTCCAGGCTCCATGTTTTTTTACGTAATTTAATTTTGAAAAAAGACAAACGAACATTGATTGTTAACCTGCATGTTTATGGTCATACTTATCAAAGTAGAAGGCAATGAAAAATAAAACTGTTATAATGAAACGTGAAATAAACAAGAGAGGATTTTTTTATACTGTAGGTTTAAAATTAAATGTTATATTATAAATGTTATATTATAAATGTTATATTATAAATGTTATAAAATAAGAAAGAAACACATAAACAAATCAGCTGACAGATTTTTCGGTCCGGCTCCAGTGCTTGGAGAAAGTTGAGTCGTAATTTTATGAATTTCAACTACATTTTAACTAACAAAGAACGTGGTGGTTTTACCATATTTTACGCTAGGAATTTGTTGGCGCTTTGAGCTGTCATATAGTGTTGATGTTTAAGGTTTGGTAATGTTTTACATAATTATGAAGGAAATTTAATGAATATTAATAACATATAAATTGGGACAACACGAAACAAACACTTAGTTCAGATAGTAAGGTAGTCCCATAGCAGATACTGCAGTAGGGGAGTCAAATGTGACAAACTTTTGGCATCGAGAGCTGGGGTGACCAGTTTCATCCTCGCTGCTTTTTTCTCCTCTAACTCACGAGCAGAGTCAGGTACTCATTTACAGCTGGGAATACTAGAGCACTAATCTCCCGTGTTTCGAACCCGAGAGCTTTGCCGTGAGAGACCAGTACTCTAACCACATAAGGCGCTCAGTTCAAATACACCAGCCCTAAAAACTAGCCTTCCATCATAAGCGGCTTAGAAAATCGGCCCTAAATTCTGGCCTCTCGTCCTGTAAGAGTTAAAATATTTTCACATAAACAATACTTCTAAAACCTTGACACCTGTTAAAGTCTCGATATAAAAGAAGTAGGAAAGAAAGGATCCACTTACACGCCCATTGAGGCATTTTGGGAATATGGTGTTAAGCCCATATTTTCTCGACCATCGGCATATTAGGGGGTGATGTGGTCAGCATCACGCCGGCCGTCTTAACCATCCCATAGTTGCTCTCGTACCCAATTCATGAGGCTGGGTCGAACCTGGTGCCGTTTGCGGTCTAAAAAATCCCGTCTCAACTGTGCTACCGCGGCTTCCAAAGTCTCGATAGTACCATTTATTATAAGAATGCAGCCGAGAAAACTGTAGAAGTAAGAATGTTACTGTGCTTCATTATGCTAGAAAGCATAAATAATCACTTCAAAAACTTGAGAATGCTTAAGCAGTACATTAGCAATAAACAGCAGCTACAGAAATATTACATTGGAAGTTTCTAAACATTGAAATCTAGTGATCTGTTTATCTACACAGCGATGTAAAAAAAAAATACTTTGTGTAGTTCCTGGGTGGGGGGGGGGGGGGGGGGTCTGTAATGAGACAACTTCTCACTGAGACATGTCGTACAAGGTGACTAATAAGAGGTAATGCATGGAGCTGGCAACCTTATCATGTCAAACAAGTTGTCATATTAACCACCGCTGCTAGAATATGTCAATGCTGCCTTGTTGCAGGCTTCCTGTCAGGGGACTAGCTACAGTGGTGACTCCGTACTACGTAAGGAGCGCAAAGGAAAGTGACGATGATGATGATAAAAACAATGAAACTCGGTGAAGATACAGTAGGATTATCAATCGATAAACACAAACAGCTTATGATATGCTACAGCAGGATTATCAATCGATAAACACAGTCAGTTTATGATAGGCTGTTCACGCAGTCTTATGAGCTAAAACAAAATTGAGAAAGTTAAAGCTAATGATTAATGTGATAGTTAAAGAAAGTAAAAAATACAGACTTTAGTTTGAATAGTAACTTTTTTTTTTTTTTTACAATGACCATTTCTAAGAAACAAATTCTCGAAAATGTTACGTCTCAATTATTAAGTTGTTTGTTTTTTTCACCATCGTACAAATGTGCTGTCCCGCCCAGTTGCTGGGGTGTCCCTGATGAGATCAAGAAAAAATAGAAATACTGTTCCCTCGGGCATATCGTTCAAGGCGACTAATATGAGGTTGTACAATTGTCTGGCACCCTCATCACGTAAAACTAATTGCCATAGAAACAACTGCTGTAAGAATATGTATTGCTTGGCACAACCGGCCAGCAGTGGTACCATGCTCCAACATGAGCGGAAAGGAAAATTATGCTACTGTTGCAGAGCCTTTTTTATCCGTTCATTCTGTCTTTCTTTCCTTAGCTCCACTCCTCTATGTCAGTATTCATCCGTGCATTATTTTCCTATTACGCCTTTATCTACTAATAATTATCTTATTCTCGGAAGGACAGTCCCAATCATCCAATATTTTACCTGCTTAGCCAGACGTGAACAATAAAGTCACCGCTTAGCGAAGTCGGGCGGTCAATACAGATTAAAACCACACTGACACCGCATGTTCCCCAGCTTCGTGTTTACTCAAGGCACATGCAGTTGATAGATAAGCGAGTGATTCAAGTCTGGGAGTGGACAAACAGATGTGTCGGATTTAGCAGTGGTCCTTTTAAGAAAACTAATTCTTAATCCGGCGGGCATGACTTACATAAAAAAAAACGCAACTCCGAAGTTAATTTTGATTACAAGATTGAAGTATTACGACATTGGGTGATATGTCAAAATCGGTTCCAGCAAGACATCTGGTCTTAATCAACAGAGATGTGAAGAAGAGAGTACAGTCTTGACATAGAGGGGCAAGGCATATTTCATAATTGTTTCCGGTAAAGGTAACAATTAGTTTCAATACCTAATATGGCCAAGCCAATAATGAGCATGCTACGTAGATGGAAATTTTACTAAAACAAGACACCATACCTTGTGGTTGGTTTAAAAATGAGAAAATAAACTAAATTAAAATGTGATTGGGTTCCACCCAAAAAAATACTAACGAAATTAGCTTTCGCGTAGGCGCGTTTCTAACCCCCAGTGCTATGCCAGTGGGAGTTTTACTCCTGGTAGGTTCTACCAAGCTGGACAGGTCTGTGCGGGTAGGGGTCAGACTAAAGCTGGTACCCTGGTCCTCCATGTTTTGGGGTTTTAGCATAGTGCCGACACCCTTGTCTATGTAAAAAAACAACAAATTAGTTACGGAAACAGCAACAAATGAAAAAGCTTTGACGCGGGACGGACATTCGGAGTCTGAGGCTCGCATGACGGACAGTGGTGAAAGCCGAAAGAAAGCCATTGTTATGAAAATGGATGCCCTGATCACAAAACACGAAACCAGATATGGATTCTGGAACGTCAGAACTATGAATGAGACAGGAAAATTGCGATATATCACAACAGAAATGAACACTACAGATTACATATCCTGGGAATAAGTGAGAGCAGATGGGCTGGGACAGCGAAAATAAAAACAGCAACAGGAGAAACAGTAATTTACTCTGAAAGAGATGATGGATAGCACAATGAAGGCGTGGCCATTATCATAAAGAAAGAAATAGAAAGGCCAATACTGGAGTGGAAGCCCATCAACAACAAGACTGAGAGTGACATTGAACAACACCACAATAATACGATGCTACGTACCAACAAATGACAGCGAAAAAAAGTCAAGAACGAATTCTATCAACAGCTATAAAAGGAAATGGAAACTGGACCTAGATAAGATCTTATCATAGCAATGGGTGACCTGAATGCGAAAGCTGAAACACACAATACTGTGGCTGATTATATTGATGCGAGATGGATAGATGAAAACGGTGCAAGTATGAAAGTACCAAAACTGCTCGAGATAATCTCAATGAAATTTAGGTCGAGGAAAATCTGGGGAAAGTGTAAGTATAAGTTCCGCAGGAAGAAAACAGAGTGAGAATCTCTGGCAGGTCTATTTATAGGGATACTGGAAATTAACTGTCTCTTAGCAGGTTGAGAATCCTTGGAGTATACTAAGAGCTAGTAGGTATCCAGGCCACACTTTTCCCTAAGGTACTGAATTATTAGAAAGAGCCCCCATTAATTAAATACAAATATGATATAATCTTGCAGTATGAGACATCACTGTAACACCAAAGAAAAGTCAGTAAGCTAATCTTGATTTTAGAAAATTACAATGAAACTTTAATGATGAAAAAAAAAAAATTTGTCATATGTATAGAATATGTATCAAGCAAATATGAATAGAATTTAAGATAAACAAAAATGACTAAAGAGCAAACGTTTCTATACAGTTACTGACAATTCGTCACAGTCTTAGAATTTTAGTTTAGTTCAGTTCACAAAAACTATTGATAATTCATTATAAGGACATTTATTAAGTTGTGTTTAGTTGAGTTTAATTTAGTTCACAAAATCTATTGATAATTCATCATACAGACTTTTAAGTTGGGTTGAATAGCGTTCAGTTTAGTGCACAATAACTAATTATAATTCATCATAAGGACGTTTCTTAAGTTGTGTTTAGTTCAGTTCACAAAAACTGTGGATAATTCATAAGGACTTTTAAGATGTGGTTAGTGGTTGGTTCTTGGTGGTGTGACTGCAATCACTGTCACTCCCTGATTTCTCCAGGTGTAAGAAACGGGTTGTGTGTTAGGTGCAGATCTATCTCAGGGGTTTGAAGTTCTCTTTCCCTGACCCAGGTTTCTCGTCATCGATGAAGACGGAAGCTCCTGGTGTAGACTACCATAAAGAACTGGGGAAGATACAATACGACTTCGATAATCCTCCATTTGGGAGAGATTAATTATCAAGTCTTTGTGTCGCCCGTCCGTCAGAATTCACATTACAGACCGATATATGTCTGTTGTACTGCTGGCTCTACAGTTTATACATGGGAGACAACCAATATGCACGAACTTGTTATTTGCCGTCTTGCTTAATTCAATAAATCAGATATATCACAAAAGAAATGAAATGTACAATGTTACAAAGCCATTCATACTTCTGTAATAATATTAAATCGAGGAAGTTGAGGAATCCTATCACTATCTGATCCAGACAAGCGTCCATCAGATAGTGATAGGATTCCGATGCTTCGCCTTCAGGGAAGTACCTAGGTTTTATTTTTATATTTTTTTAAGTTCTTATGTCTCCTATTTAGCCTTCACTTTCTTTCTTTTCCTGACGAAGGCCTTGTGGCCGTAACGGAGACTATTTTCTTTGTCTTTTGTCCTCGTAAGACGAATCACCTTTTTTCGATTTTTTTTCAAACCCATCCATTGTAATAATATTATTATTATTAAAATGCACAAGCTGCATTTAATTATCTATCTCAAAAAACTTTGGAAGTGAATTATTCCTTTACAAAATTAGAGCATTAAAAAATTAACTCAGCACACCCAAAAGTTAGCAAACATATTCTACATACATAGATGCTTTAAATTCCATTCAATGGCAAAAACCCAGGGGAGATCCATACTCATCCATACGATTATAGTCAACAATGACATCAAGGGAAGATAATTCATCCAAATAGATACTAGTCTGCTATGACACTCAGGGGAGATATGGATCTACCAAATGCATATAATACTCAGTTTTACTAGCTAAGTCATAAAATGCATTTGGTTTGGTTTTTAAGGACTATCTTCATTCCACACGGACAACGCAATCAATGCTCCGATCTCCTCCCTTAGATCACACAAGGAGGATCTCAGCGCAGTGCACGCACTCCGTAGCACCGGCGAGAATCCCAATGTGTGTATATAATGTATAGGAATCACACATTCCATAAATATTTTTGTGGTGGGTAGGTTTCCTAATTCTTAAATTTTTGCCAGGGCAGCGACCTGATAAGCCTACTCTTTACGATTTCCAACTGCCGTGGAATTTTTAACGTGTGCAACTTGCACACGGGACATCCTATTTTTTCGCAATTATCCGAGAAGGTTATGCATCCGATCTCACTATCCATGAGACCAGGGGGAGTATGACGTAGTTAGGACCACTGGTTCTGAAAAAAATATTTCCATAAATTATTATCCCTCAACTGGTATTTGAACCCGGTACCTCTTGAATACGAAGCGGACGCCATAAAATGCATTTATAACACCAAAAAGATCAGTTATTCTCGTGAATAATAACCATTTAAAACGTTATTACTTAGAAGTAATAGAATGTAATCACTATATATGTATATATGTATATATGTATATATGTATATATGTATATATGTATATATGTATATGTATATGTATATTTATATTTATATTTATATTTATTTATTTATTTATATTTATATATATATTTATATATTTATATATTTATATTTATATATTTATATGTCGTAGATTTCCGATAGGAGAATTAAGACTAGGTTTGGTCCCTTCTGAATAGGTTTGAATAGGTGATAGACTCAGTGAGAGTTAGTGAAAGGTAATAGAATTTCCACACACGTGAGGTGATAGATGTTGATATAGTGGCTGTCTCTGAAAGCGAAAAGAATTCTTCTCTCTCTCACCTATCTTCTACAACAGTTGTTACAGCGTCAGACAGACTACACCAATATACATATTACGTATATTTCTATCACTCACAGGCACGCACATACACGTGACGACAGGTAAACACACAGACGTGGGAAAACTATAACAATGATATATATATTATCTAGAACGAGCTGACCAAACACGATTATTTAGTTCAGTCACAGATACATAGAGTTTGAGTCTAAGAGTTGTCTTTGTTTTATCTCGTAATTATATGCACAGAGTTTGAAAAAAATCTGATTTAACCTAAGACAAAACACAAGAACTCTAGCCTTAGCAACAAATTATGCAGATTGAAAAAAAATTAGGACAGCAACAGGGTGTCAAAGATAAAATAGTGAAAAATATCACTCAAACCAGCGTACACTCATTCATTCCGCCATGGCTTCTCATACTTGTACTCACGACTTTGCTTGCTGCCTCTTGGAACACATTGATTTTAGATTTTCGCACAGACTCAAAAAATGCAGTCTTCTGCCAAGAAGTCCCCAGTTCCAAAAGACGTATTTAACTTGGAGTCTCCGGGAACGACTACTTGGGTATGCAAATTTGTTCAAATGTCTGATTAATTCACCTAACAATTATTCCAGGCGCGGGAGTTAGCAGAGCACAGTGTCAATAGCGTAGGTTTCTAAAAAAATGATGAATGTCAGGTCGGTGCCTTCCCTCAGTATAGGATTCACTTTAGTCACACCACAGATTTGTCCACAAGATATAATCTAGTCGGGAAATGATTGTTAATATTCACGCCACCAGGCAGCAAATTATATAGAGTTTCTAGAAGAAATTAAGTGCTGGCTCCAAGGTCCAGTATTTATCATTACAGTCTTTGAAAACCCGTTATAGGGATATTAGTATTTCTGTCTAACTTGCACCGTCAGATCAGTGTTACTTGAGAAAAACCCACGTGGTTCAAAATAAGGACTGTCTATTTCTTCACACGTATGGAAACTACTACTAGGTGCTGGTAAAGTTAGGGTCACCCCAAAACTTTCACTGTGTGGAGGAAAAATAACACATATAATATAATAAACAGAATCTGTACTGGTTAAAACTTACATTTAAACTTGCAAGCAGAGAGCTTTGCTTATCATTTAAACTTCCCGTGACGTAAGTTATATTTAAAAATCAGCAATCCTCATAAATTAAGAACACGTGCGTATTCCGTCACCATTCATGAGGCTGGATTCTAGAGTTTATACGTTAGTTTAGAAAAATACACTCGACTGAGTATTAGCAGTTAAATTAAATTTATAAATAGCTACAATTGCCGTTATAAGCTAGAAATTTTAATTTTATTCTGCTTTCCACTGAATGCTTCCCTAGAAAATATAATAGCCTACCACTTTATTTCTCTTCTGCGCTAAAGAAATAGATTAAAATGAATTAAGCGATTTAACACTTTAACACTCACAAAATCTATATATCTATCATATTAATTACCTCAACCACAGAATTACAGGTAGTCGCACAACTTAAGAATAAAAATGCTGAAAATATTTCTGGAAGTCTAGAAGTTCGACAAATTGCCGAAACAAACTGAGATCTTCGCTAACAGCTATTCTGTTTTCGAGCGACCTATCTACTGTGGAGTCTATGAGCGAGAATGAAATTAAAGTTTCAAACTTGGCCAATATCTTAAAATCAGACAAAGGGCCTAAACTTACTTCGCCAAGCGAAATTATCTCCCCTACTCCCAACATTTACGTCCGCTTAACGCGTGTCGTAACTGTCACCTACTGACCACGATGTACGCGTGTCAGTTTCAAATCCCAGACAGCCTGACTCCATTTCAGGGCAGTTTTCACACTACAGCTGACCATGGCCCACCGTGAGCGCCGTGTCAGTTTGGGATTTTCCAGACAAATGTCTGGATACTGACCGGTGCAGATGTAAAGTATCACACCTCACCGGGACTTATGCCGAGAAGAAGCTCGCGCGCTCGGTGAGAATGTAGACGATTTGCTACGTCCTGTGTTCCGCGAACTGACTTATCACGCCTTCTGACGCCCTGCAGCCCTGACATCTACGTAATATCGTCCTAGCGCGATTCTCAGTTTTGAGAAAGAAACAGGTAAAGTTTGCGAATTATATGAAAATAATATTCGCAAAACGAATGGATGAAAAATATACGGGAAAAATGAAATACAGAGATAATAAAAGAGAGAATTTGGGTGAACGAATAGGAAGAAGATGTAGGAAATTAAATGAATATAAACCCTACGTGACAGAGCCTCCCCCCTTTAAGATATGGAAGCACTCCATGTCTACGTTATGGAGTTTAATTTCCTATAACCGTAGCTTCGGGGTGTCTGTCTTCTTCCCTCTCCTCTTCCCCCTCCATCTCTGTCCAATTCCTACTCAAGTCCACTCCTCAAAGTTTCCTTCCCCTGGAATGTCTCATATGCGCGCTTGAAAGAGCGTCGACGCTTCTGACATTTTTGAAAGATTTCCTGTGATAGCGGTGGAATATCCCTGCCACTATCGTCATCTTCGTCAGTTTTGGCGATCGTCAGGAGATGGTCGGAGGTTGGCACTGGTTTTTCCAAGTATCTCTTTAAGAGATTTAAATGGAAAACCTTCTCCTTTCCTTCAATAGAGATCTGGTAGTTAGCCTTAGAAATCTTTTTCAGGACGGTAAACGGCCCTTGCCATCCGATCTTCAGTTGGTTGTTCTCAGTAGGGAGTAACACCAAAACTTTCTCTCCTGCTTCCAGTTCTCTCTCTTCCGCGACTTTCCTGTATCGTTTAGCGTGCTTTGTGCGAGCTCGCTTAAAGTTAGTCGTTGCTAGGTCCCACCCTAGTTTCAACCTTTCCTTTAAAACCGACACATATTTACTTGCTGAGACGACTGTCTCATCCGCCTTCTCGTCTGTCAGAGACTGAAGTAAGGCTTCAAGCGGGCCCTTAATGGGTCTGCCAAATAAGAGTGTAGCTGGCGGAAATCCTGTGGAAGTATGAGGAGATTCTCTGTAGCCAAATAATGCTGCAGGAATACAGAGATCCCAATCTTCAGGTTTCACTTGTGCCAGCTTACTTAGCATCATGGTGAGGTTTCCATTAGCACGTTCCACGAGCCCATTTCCGGCCGGAGTATATGGCTTAGTGTGGATGTGCTGGGTCCTCAAGATCTTAACGATCTCATCCATCAACAGGTTTCGGTATGGAGATCCGTTATCCGTCAACACTTGCTGAGGGAATCCCAACCGAGTGAAAATCTGCCCGAAGGCTTCTGCGACATGCTTGGCATCTGCGCATGTTAGCGGGATAGCTTCTGCCCATAAAGTGCATGTATCGACTAAGGTCAGGATGAACCTGTTCCTTCTTTTAGTCCTTTCGAAAGGCCCTAAAATGTCGATCACAACCCGTTCGAATGGTGTTCCCATTATTGGCATTTCACCCATGTGGACTGGGGGTGCCCGTTGCTTGGGTGGCACACGTTGGCACTGGGCACAGGATTTGACATATCTGATGATATCAGTATTCACTCCTGGCCACCAATAATGAGTGGTTATACGTTGGTTTGTGGCGTTCTGTCCCATATGTCCGCTAAAGGGAAGAGAGTGCCCCATTTCTAGGATTTGGCTTCTGTACTGTTTCGGTACTAGGAGCTGGTTGTAACCTTGGTCAGGCTTGCCCGTTCTCCGATAAAGTACGCCATCCTCAGAAAAAATGTCCCCGTGCTGTTTGGGTTCCTTAGCCATGGGCAGTTTCCTAAAGCAGGGTGCCAAAGTAGGATCCTTTTGTTGCGCTTCTTTAAGTTCCATAGGTAACAAATTAGGCGCAGGCTCCCGTTCCTTCTTGGTTTGCCCTCTTGTAGTTACCGCTGCCACAATCGGCTCTTCCGGTTTCCCAATACACACGTATCTCCCGCCAAGTATGACTGGGTAGATGGGGTCATCCATAACAGCCGCTTTGATCACACCTCTGACAAAGTCAGAGTGTATCTCCACCAATGCGATGGGAAGCGCTGTAGGTGCATCACTCTTACGAACTCCACAAAGTTTGACGGTCTCTCCTGTCTCTTGACCGGGTTTAACCAGGTTTCTGGCAACAATGCAATCGTAAGAAAGCCCCGTGTCAAATAAGCAAGAAGTTTGAGAACCGTTCAAAATAACAATACCTCGCGTTGAGGGTCTATCCCCAAGAGGTTGGGAATCACTGTCAATAATTCCGCCTTGCGAGACTGTTAATAAGCATCCGATGCGTTTAGGCTCGGTGTGCTCGGTCTGATCATATGTCCCGTGCTCAGGGGTTCTCCCTTTGCCACCTTGTCCTTTCTGGCTACGCTGCCATGTAGGGCGGTCGGGTTGATCAGACTGTTTGGGGTGGTAGTTATGTTTTCGAAAATGCTCCTCTGTCGGTTTCCGCTTTGTGGCCGGTAGTTCAGCCAGCGCATTGTGATAACGCTCAGACTTTTCCAAAATGTCTTCAAGTTTTTCTGCCCCCTGCTCAGCGAGAAATCTCCGGGTATCAGCAGACAAAGTGTTCTTTATTTGTTCAGTTAGAACAAGTTCCTCAAGACCTTCATAGGTAGAGGGGAGCTGCGAAAGCTCAAGGCACTTTGTTAGATATCCCTTAAGACGAGATGAGAACTGGTGAAAAGTTTCAGAATTCTCTTTCCGGCTGTTGCGAAACAGTTGCAAAAACTTGCGAGCGTTCATTTCAAAGCGCTCCAGTAACGCTTTCTTCAACACATCGCAGTCGTCTTGTTGGCTACTTTCCAGCTTAGAATAAACATCATAAGCAGAACCTTTTAGGGCCTGGGAAAGTTTCATATTCCAACGCGACCTCTCTAACCCGTACAGAGTTGCAATTTTCTCAAATTTTTCTAACCATGTGTCAATCTTCTCATTTGGACAAGGAAAAGATTCAAGAGTGAAAGACATAGCATTTAGTTGAAGGGATTGAGTGTTAGCAGGGTCAGTTAAGGAAGAATGAGGAGAAGACTCTCCATTGCTGGAGGTAGAGGCAGCACCACGACTTTGGAACTCAAGAGTTTTAAGCGCCAACTCGTGCTGTCTCTGTTCCCTCTCCTTCTCGTGCTGTCTCTCCTTCTCTCTTTCCTCCTGCTGTCTTTCCTTCTCTCTTTCCTCATGCTGTCTCTCCTTCTCTCGTTCGTTCGCCCTGCGAATTTCCATTTCTTCATCCATCTTCTTCTGCTGTAAAGCTTCAGCTGCTTTCCTCTCCGCATCATATCTCTCCAGTTCGTCTCTGACAAAAGCTTTCGCTTCCTCTCCTTCCAGTCCCTCCTCTCTCGCTTCGTCCCTGAGGAGTTGTCTAAGCTTTGCCCTCTCGGCCATATTATGTCAGTGACTGAGACACGTGGAGATAGAAAATAGGAAAAAGAATAACCTGGTTCCTACCACTTACGAGAAAAAAAAACCCAAAAATTCAAAAGATGATATATTTAACCCTGGGATACCTCCTCCAAAATAAAATCTAACTATCGCTGCTATTATCGGCAATAAAGCACTCAATGCAAAACACGACTACGCCAAATAAATGGTAGTTAAGATTACAACTGAAAAATAAGTTGCTACAGTGGAAAAGCAAAAGAATATTGCAAAAATTAAAGAGAAAAATAATCCCTTAATTTTTAAAAATCCACTATAAGTTCGCCCCTGAAGTCAGATCGGGTAAGGGAGGGAATTAATCTGGACAAAAAGTCCGAAACACACTCCTTAACTTAGTTCAAACGCCGTTCTGCCTCAGTACCCAGTGAATGTTATACACTCACCACTTTACCAGCATTTAGTATTACAATCAGCAGTTAACATATATCCCGACAAAATCAACCTGTAACCAAAATGTATATTATTCAAAGATGCTGTGGAAAAAAAAAAACTTATTAGTTTGTGTGGTCAGCACGCCCGTAAACAGATCGCTAGTCTAGGGGGTAATTTTTTTTAAAAAAGATACACAACTCACAAGACATCACACTCTTACTCTATTACAGAATAAGAATCTCAAATACAAAATCCAGATAGACGAGTCCACGTTTGTCGTACTCGTCTTCCTATTCTAAGTTCAAAGACCGGAAACGAGTCCCCATTTGTCGTAGATTTCCGATAGGAGAATTAAGACTAGGTTTGGTCCCTTCTGAATAGGTTTGAATAGGTGATAGACTCAGTGAGAGTTAGTGAAAGGTAATAGAATTTCCACACACGTGAGATGATAGATTTGATATAGTGGCTGTCTCTGAAAGCGAAAAGAATTCTTCTCTCTCTCACCTATCTTCTACAACAGTTGTTACAGCGTCAGACAGACTACACCAATATACATATTACGTATATTTCTATCACTCACAGGCACGCACATACACGTGACGACAGGTAAACACACAGACGTGGGAAAACTATAACAATGATATATATATTATCTAGAACGAGCTGACCAAACACGATTATTTAGTTCAAGAGCGATTTTAATATCAGGAAAAATCGGCTCACAACATCAAAGAAAGTACATCAAGGAAAATACATATACACATAGTCATAAAAAATCAAGGAAATGTTGCAAGGATGATAGCCCCGTTATAGTGTTAACTCTAGGTTTAGCCCGGCCCCGTTAAGAGAACAGATGATGGCGCCCGAGTCACAGATACATAGAGTTTGAGTCTAAGAGTTGTCTTTGTTTTATCTCGTAATTATATGCACAGAGTTTGAAAAAAAATCTGATTTAACCTAAGACAAAACACAAGAACTCTAGCCTTAGCAACAAATTATGCAGATTGAAAAAAAAATTAGGACAGCAACAGGGTGTCAAAGATAAAATAGTGAAAAATATCACTCAAACCAGCGTACACTCATTCATTCCGCCATGGCTTCTCATACTTGTACTCACGACTTTGCTTGCTGCCTCTTGGAACACATTGATTTTAGATTTTCACACAGACTCAAAAAATGCAGTCTTCTGCCAAGAAGTCCCCAGTTCCAAAAGACGTATTTAACTTGGACTACTTGGGTATGCAAATTTGTTCAAATGTCTGATTAATTCACCTAACAATTATTCCAGGCGCGGGAGTTAGCAGAGCACAGTGTCAATAGCGTAGGTTTCTAAAAAAATGATGAATGTCAGGTCGGTGCCTTCCCTCAGTATAGGATTCACTTTAGTCACACCACAGATTTGTCCACAAGATATAATCTAGTCGGGAAATGATTGTTAATATTCACGCCACCAGGCAGCAAATTATATAGAGTTTCTAGAAGAAATTAAGTGCTGGCTCCAAGGTCCAGTATTTATCATTACAGTCTTTGAAAACCCGTTATAGGGATATTAGTATTTCTGTCTAACTTGCACCGTCAGATCAGTGTTACTTGAGAAAAACCCACGTGGTTCAAAATAAGGACTGTCTATTTCTTCACACGTATGGAAACTACTACTAGGTGCTGGTAAAGTTAGGGTCACCCCAAAACTTTCACTGTGTGGAGGAAAAATAACACATATATAATATAATAAACAGAATCTGTACTGGTTAAAACTTACATTTAAACTTGCAAGCAGAGAGCTTTGCTTATCATTTAAACTTCCCGTGACGTAAGTTATATTTAAAAATCAGCAATCCTCATAAATTAAGAACACGTGCGTATTCCGTCACCATTCATGAGGCTGGATTCTAGAGTTTATACGTTAGTTTAGAAAAATACACTCGACTGAGTATTAGCAGTTAAATTAAATTTATAAATAGCTACAATTGCCGTTATAAGCTAGAAATTTTAATTTTATTCTGCTTTCCACTGAATGCTTCCCTAGAAAATATAATAGCCTACCACTTTATTTCTCTTCTGCGCTAAAGAAATAGATTAAAATGAATTAAGCGATTTAACACTTTAACACTCACAAAATCTATATATCTATCATATTAATTACCTCAACCACAGAATTACAGGTAGTCGCACAACTTAAGAATAAAAATGCTGAAAATATTTCTGGAAGTCTAGAAGTTCGACAAATTGCCGAAACAAACTGAGATCTTCGCTAACAGCTATTCTGTTTTCGAGCGACCTATCTACTGTGGAGTCTATGAGCGAGAATGAAATTAAAGTTTCAAACTTGGCCAATATCTTAAAATCAGACAAAGGGCCTAAACTTACTTCGCCAAGCGAAATTATCTCCCCTACTCCCAACATTTACGTCCGCTTAACGCGTGTCGTAACTGTCACCTACTGACCACGATGTACGCGTGTCAGTTTCAAATCCCAGACAGCCTGACTCCATTTCAGGGCAGTTTTCACACTACAGCTGACCATGGCCCACCGTGAGCGCCGTGTCAGTTTGGGATTTTCCAGACAAATGTCTGGATACTGACCGGTGCAGATGTAAAGTATCACACCTCACCGGGACTTATGCCGAGAAGAAGCTCGCGCGCTCGGTGAGAATGTAGACGATTTGCTACGTCCTGTGTTCAGCGAACCGACTTATCACGCCTTCTGACGCCCTGCAGCCCCGACATCTACGTAATATCGTCCTAGCGCGATTCTCAGTTTTGAGAAAGAAACAGGTAAAGTTTGCGAATTATATGAAAATAATATTCGCAAAACGAATGGATGAAAAATATACGGGAAAAATGAAATACAGAGATAATAAAAGAGAGAATTTGGGTGAACGAATAGGAAGAAGATGTAGGAAATTAAATGAATATAAACCCTACGTGACAGAGCCTCCCCCCTTTAAGATATGGAAGCACTCCATGTCTACGTTATGGAGTTTAATTTCCTATAACCGTAGCTTCGGGGTGTCTGTCTTCTTCCCTCTCCTCTTCCCCCTCCATCTCTGTCCAATTCCTACTCAAGTCCACTCCTCAAAGTTTCCTTCCCCTGGAATGTCTCATATGCGCGCTTGAAAGAGCGTCGCCGCTTCTGACATTTTTGAAAGATTTCCTGTGATAGCGGTGGAATATCCCTGCCACTATCGTCATCTTCGTCAGTTTTGGCGATCGTCAGGAGATGGTCGGAGGTTGGCACTGGTTTTTCCAAGTATCTCTTTAAGAGATTTAAATGGAAAACCTTCTCCTTTCCTTCAATAGAGATCTGGTAGTTAGCCTTAGAAATCTTTTTCAGGACGGTAAACGGCCCTTGCCATCCGATCTTCAGTTGGTTGTTCTCAGTAGGGAGTAACACCAAAACTTTCTCTCCTGCTTCCAGTTCTCTCTCTTCCGCGACTTTCCTGTATCGTTTAGCGTGCTTTGTGCGAGCTCGCTTAAAGTTAGTCGTTGCTAGGTCCCACCCTAGTTTCAACCTTTCCTTTAAAACCGACACATATTTACTTGCTGAGACGACTGTCTCATCCGCCTTCTCGTCTGTCAGAGACTGAAGTAAGGCTTCAAGCGGGCCCTTAATGGGTCTGCCAAATAAGAGTGTAGCTGGCGGAAATCCTGTGGAAGTATGAGGAGATTCTCTGTAGCCAAATAATGCTGCAGGAATACAGAGATCCCAATCTTCAGGTTTCACTTGTGCCAGCTTACTTAGCATCATGGTGAGGTTTCCATTAGCACGTTCCACGAGCCCATTTCCGGCCGGAGTATATGGCTTAGTGTGGATGTGCTGGGTCCTCAAGATCTTAACGATCTCATCCATCAACAGGTTTCGGTATGGAGATCCATTATCCGTCAACACTTGCTGAGGGAATCCCAACCGAGTGAAAATCTGCACGAGGGCTTCTGCGACATGCTTGGCATCTGCGCATGTTAGCGGGATAGCTTCTGCCCATAAAGTGCATGTATCGACTAAGGTCAGGATGAACCTGTTCCTTCTTTTAGTCCTTTCGAAAGGCCCTAAAATGTCGATCACAACCCGTTCGAATGGTGTTCCCATTATTGGCATTTCACCCATGTGGACTGGGGGTGCCCGTTGCTTGGGTGGCACACGTTGGCACTGGGCACAGGATTTGACATATCTGATGATATCAGTATTCACTCCTGGCCACCAATAATGAGTGGTTATACGTTGGTTTGTGGCGTTCTGTCCCATATGTCCGCTAAAGGGAAGAGAGTGCCCCATTTCTAGGATTTGGCTTCTGTACTGTTTCGGTACTAGGAGCTGGTTGTAACCTTGGTCAGGCTTGCCCGTTCTCCGATAAAGTACGCCATCCTCAGAAAAAATGTCCCCGTGCTGTTTGGGTTCCTTAGCCATGGGCAGTTTCCTAAAGCAGGGTGCCAAAGTAGGATCCTTGTATTGCGCTTCTTTAAGTTCCATAGGTAACAAATTAGGCGCAGGCTCCCGTTCCTTCTTGGTTTGCCCTCTTGTAGTTACCGCTGCCACAATCGGCTCTTCCGGTTTCCCAATACACACGTATCTCCCGCCAAGTATGACTGGGTAGATGGGGTCATCCATAACAGCCGCTTTGATCACACCTCTGACAAAGTCAGAGTGTATCTCCACCAATGCGATGGGAAGCGCTGTAGGTGCATCACTCTTACGAACTCCACAAAGTTTGACGGTCTCTCCTGTCTCTTGACCGGGTTTAACCAGGTTTCTGGCAACAATGCAATCGTAAGAAAGCCCCGTGTCAAATAAGCAAGAAGTTTGAGAACCGTTCAAAATAACAATACCTCGCGTTGAGGGTCTATCCCCAAGAGGTTGGGAATCACTGTCAATAATTCCGCCTTGCGAGACTGTTAATAAGCATCCGATGCGTTTAGGCTCGGTGTGCTCGGTCTGATCATATGTCCCGTGCTCAGGGGTTCTCCCTTTGCCACCTTGTCCTTTCTGGCTACGCTGCCATGTAGGGCGGTCGGGTTGATCAGACTGTTTGGGGTGGTTGGGGTACTTGTTCTTGTAGAACTTGGATTTTTCAGGAGGGGGGTTTTGAGGTCCAGTTTCTCTGTGGTTGTTTTGGTTAGAAGCCTGAGAAGATTGCTCTAGGTTATGTTTTCGAAAATGCTCCTCTGTCGGTTTCCGCTTTGTGGCCGGTAGTTCAGCCAGCGCATTGTGATAACGCTCAGACTTTTCCAAAATGTCTTCAAGTTTTTCTGCCCCCTGCTCAGCGAGAAATCTCCGGGTATCAGCAGACAAAGTGTTCTTTATTTGTTCAGTTAGAACAAGTTCCTCAAGACCTTCATAGGTAGAGGGGAGCTGCGAAAGCTCAAGGCACTTTGTTAGATATCCCTTAAGACGAGATGAGAACTGGTGAAAAGTTTCAGAATTCTCTTTCCGGCTGTTGCGAAACAGTTGCAAAAACTTGCGAGCGTTCATTTCAAAGCGCTCCAGTAACGCTTTCTTCAACACATCGTAGTCGTCTTGTTGGCTACTTTCCAGCTTAGAATAAACATCATAAGCAGAACCTTTTAGGGCCTGGGAAAGTTTCATATTCCAACGCGACCTCTCTAACCCGTACAGAGTTGCAATTTTCTCAAATTTTTCTAACCATGTGTCAATCTTCTCATTTGGACAAGGAAAAGATTCAAGAGTGAAAGACATAGCATTTAGTTGAAGGGATTGAGTGTTAGCAGGGTCAGTTAAGGAAGAATGAGGAGAAGACTCTCCATTGCTGGAGGTAGAGGCAGCACCACGACTTTGGAACTCAAGAGTTTTAAGCGCCAACTCGTGCTGTCTCTGTTCCCTCTCCTTCTCGTGCTGTCTCTCCTTCTCTCTTTCCTCCTGCTGTCTTTCCTTCTCTCTTTCCTCATGCTGTCTCTCCTTCTCTCGTTCGTTCGCCCTGCGAATTTCCATTTCTTCATCCATCTTCTTCTGCTGTAAAGCTTCAGCTGCTTTCCTCTCCGCATCATATCTCTCCAGTTCGTCTCTGACAAAAGCTTTCGCTTCCTCTCCTTCCAGTCCCTCCTCTCTCGCTTCGTCCCTGAGGAGTTGTCTAAGCTTTGCCCTCTCGGCCATATTATGTCAGTGACTGAGACACGTGGAGATAGAAAATAGGAAAAAGAATAACCTGGTTCCTACCACTTACGAGAAAAAAAAACCCAAAATTCAAAAGATGATATATTTAACCCTGGGATACCTCCTCCAAAATAAAATCTAACTATCGCTGCTATTATCGGCAATAAAGCACTCAATGCAAAACACGACTACGCCAAATAAATGGTAGTTAAGATTACAACTGAAAAATAAGTTGCTACAGTGGAAAAGCAAAAGAATATTGCAAAAATTAAAGAGAAAAATAATCCCTTAATTTTTAAAAATCCACTATAAGTTCGCCCCTGAAGTCAGATCGGGTAAGGGAGGGAATTAATCTGGACAAAAAGTCCGAAACACACTCCTTAACTTAGTTCAAACGCCGTTCTGCCTCAGTACCCAGTGAATGTTATACACTCACCACTTTACCAGCATTTAGTATTACAATCAGCAGTTAACATATATCCCGACAAAATCAACCTGTAACCAAAATGTATATTATTCAAAGATGCTGTGGAAAAAAAAAAACTTATTAGTTTGTGTGGTCAGCACGCCCGTAAACAGATCGCTAGTCTAGGGGGTAATTATTTTTTAAAAAGATACACAACTCACAAGACATCACACTCTTACTCTATTACAGAATAAGAATCTTAAATACAAAATCCAGATAGACGAGTCCACGTTTGTCGTACTCGTCTTCCTATTCTAAGTTCAAAGACCGGAAACGAGTCCCCATTTGTCGTAGATTTCCGATAGGAGAATTAAGACTAGGTTTGGTCCCTTCTGAATAGGTTTGAATAGGTGATAGACTCAGTGAGAGTTAGTGAAAGGTAATAGAATTTCCACACACGTGAGATGATAGATTTTGATATAGTGGCTGTCTCTGAAAGCGAAAAGAATTCTTCTCTCTCTCACCTATCTTCTACAACAGTTGTTACAGCGTCAGACAGACTACACCAATATACATATTACGTATATTTCTATCACTCACAGGCACGCACATACACGTGACGACAGGTAAACACACAGACGTGGGAAAACTATAACAATGATATATATATTATCTAGAACGAGCTGACCAAACACGATTATTTAGTTCAAGAGCGATTTTAATATCAGGAAAAATCGGCTCACAACATCAAAGAAAGTACATCAAGGAAAATACATATACACATAGTCATAAAAAAATCAAGGAAATGTTGCAAGGATGATAGCCCCGTTATAGTGTTAACTCTAGGTTTAGCCCGGCCCCGTTAAGAGAACAGATGATGGCGCCCGAGTCACAGATACATAGAGTTTGAGTCTAAGAGTTGTCTTTGTTTTATCTCGTAATTATATGCACAGAGTTTGAAAAAAATCTGATTTAACCTAAGACAAAACACAAGAACTCTAGCCTTAGCAACAAATTATGCAGATTGAAAAAAAATTAGGACAGCAACAGGGTGTCAAAGATAAAATAGTGAAAAATATCACTCAAACCAGCGTACACTCATTCATTCCGCCATGGCTTCTCATACTTGTACTCACGACTTTGCTTGCTGCCTCTTGGAACACATTGATTTTAGATTTTCACACAGACTCAAAAAATGCAGTCTTCTGCCAAGAAGTCCCCAGTTCCAAAAGACGTATTTAACTTGGAGTCTCCGGGAACGACTACTTGGGTATGCAAATTTGTTCAAATGTCTGATTAAGTCACCTAACAATTATTCCAGGCGCGGGAGTTAGCAGAGCACAGTGTCAATAGCGTAGGTTTCTAAAAAAATGATGAATGTCAGGTCGGTGCCTTCCCTCAGTATAGGATTCACTTTAGTCACACCACAGATTTGTCCACAAGATATAATCTAGTCGGGAAATGATTGTTAATATTCACGCCACCAGGCAGCAAATTATATAGAGTTTCTAGAAGAAATTAAGTGCTGGCTCCAAGGTCCAGTATTTATCATTACAGTCTTTGAAAACCCGTTATAGGGATATTAGTATTTCTGTCTAACTTGCACCGTCAGATCAGTGTTACTTGAGAAAAACCCACGTGGTTCAAAATAAGGACTGTCTATTTCTTCACAAGTATGGAAACTACTACTAGGTGCTGGTAAAGTTAGGGTCACCCCAAAACTTTCACTGTGTGGAGGAAAAATAACACATATAATATAATAAACAGAATCTGTACTGGTTAAAACTTACATTTAAACTTGCAAGCAGAGAGCTTTGCTTATCATTTAAACTTCCCGTGACGTAAGTTATATTTAAAAATCAGCAATCCTCATAAATTAAGAACACGTGCGTATTCCGTCACCATTCATGAGGCTGGATTCTAGAGTTTATACGTTAGTTTAGAAAAATACACTCGACTGAGTATTAGCAGTTAAATTAAATTTATAAATAGCTACAATTGCCGTTATAAGCTAGAAATTTTAATTTTATTCTGCTTTCCACTGAATGCTTCCCTAGAAAATATAATAGCCTACCACTTTATTTCTCTTCTGCGCTAAAGAAATAGATTAAAATGAATTAAGCGATTTAACACTTTAACACTCACAAAATCTATATATCTATCATATTAATTACCTCAACCACAGAATTACAGGTAGTCGCACAACTTAAGAA